>UWZB01000285.1:0-27760 GCA_900536885.1 Peniophora sp. CBMAI 1063 | reverse complement strand
CTCTTATCTGCTTACTTTGAGTGGTCCTGGCTCTCACCCTTGTGTCGCCTTGACAACGGGCAAACGGATGCGGCCTTTCGACATCATCGTTCAACACTAAGCACTTCTACGTACAGCTTGTTTCTACGCTACGAGGCCAGATGCTTCGCTGCCTTCTTCGGACGACGTATCGTCGCCCGAATCAGACCAGGCATCGTAGTCCGAGATGTACATTCTTTGGAGATCACGCCAAGACTTCAAGTCCTGATGTGTATCATCGTCTTGGCCTGTCGCGCGCCGGCGCAGGAGGCTTTTGAGTTCTGCGTTGAGACTTTCTCGATTATCTGCCCCTTTTGCCGTGATATGATGCAAAAGCTCTTCGGCAACCATAGGATCCCCTTCGTCTAAAGCAATATACAGCGGGGTCTTGCCATCATTGTTTTCCATGTCTGCGAGAGCTCCATGCTGAAGTAAGACGTGGATCAGGTCACTCACTGGCCCCTTGTCGTCGTCGTAAACACCCCCCCATAATTGCGCGGCAAAATGCAATGCAGTCTCTCCTTTTTTGTTACGAATCTGAGTCAAAGAGATGCCTCCGGACAGACTACAATTTGTCGGGTGCTCGAGAAGAAACTCGACGACTCGGAGATTCGTAGACCGAAAATGGCACCGCTCTTTGCCATGATAGGGGTCGAATACAGATAGATGCAAGGGTGTATTTCCATCTTCATCGGCTGCGTTCAGTGTGGCACCATAATCGAGCAACGTGCAGCAGATCTCAATGGATCCCGTGCAAACGGCACAGTGTAAAGCCGTTCTCCCGACCCAATCCCCCATACGAATGAAGGAGATAGTTGTCTCGGAGCCGTGCATCTCAGCACAGTGCTCTACTAGTAGACGGATGGCAGCTCTCGAGTGTTCCACTTCATAAAAAACATTCGCCGCGCAATGCAAGGATGTCTCGCCGTACTCATTCCTGCTGTCAACGAGCGCACCATATTCAAGCAAGATACAAGCAACATCGACCCGTCCACGTTTCACCGCCATGTGGAGAGGGGTATCACTAGATTCATCAGCCGTCAAGTGGACTGAGGCGCCACACTCGAGCAGAAGGCGCAAACAGCTCTTGTCTTCATTGCATTCGTATACGGCCGTATGCAACGGTGTGCGGTAAGAATCGTCAACATCATCTACCTGTGCACCGTGCTCAAGCAAGATGCGAGCAATGTCAGTCCTTCCACATCGTGCGGCTTCGTGTAATGGAGTCGCCCGAAAATCGTCGCGGAATCTCGCGATCATGCGGGTGTCGTGCCCTTCGATGCCAGGTAACTCGAGTATCTTCTTCACGTTGCCACAGAGTCCTAATGAGATTGACTTTCCGAACGCGGTCTGCCAGTGCGAAAGTGACCAGTAGTTTGTATGTGAGTCGGGCCACTGTTGCTGAACACCCAGTAGTCCATTGTGCTCCATCCAGCGCTTGCAAGGGGCAGAGTTGATGTGAAGAAAACGGTACAGAAGGTCTTCATATATCTGTTCGTTTTGCGGAGAGACATGCTGGTCCCAGTATTTATCCGCATAGGCATAGAACGACGAGACCGAGAGGTCAGTGTGTATGAGATGCAGAAGACATACTCGTGCCAAAGTGATCTCGGCGTCAGCAGGAGTGAGCCTGTAGCCACTAGACGCGGAAGCTTGAGCCATAAGATATTCCTTGACTGAGAAATGTATAAACTGGACCACCCGCTTCTGACCATGAGCCCACCAATTGGCGTCCACAATACTGAAGAGGCTAGGACATTTCATGTCTTCTCGTAGAAATCGCTCTGGATCATCTATATGTGCCGTTGAATCCTTGCTAAAGGGGATCTTAGCATCGGGATCCAAATCTGTATAGAAGATCTCGACAACTTCCTTCGGGGACAAAGGGCGCTTAGCACAGGCGACGCACTCGAGAATACGACAAGCGCGTTCGATCATGACAGGGCTTGAAGAGGAATTACGTAAAATTCGCTCGTATGTTTGATCGAGGCCGGATGGCAGCTCAGACAGGGCACGCTTTACATCATGCGGAGAGCAATTCTTCAAATCGCGAAGCTGTAGTTCGATCCACAGGAACCTGCACAGTTCTCTCAGTAAGCGCGCGGCAGGGAAGGAAAAGAAGCTTACATTCCCTGTGACTTCTCCATCAACACACGTTCAGCCAAATATTTGGTGAACAAGGGCCAGTTGTACAAGACTCGATCAGACAGTCTACGTTTGATGTAATGTCTCAACTCCTGCATATGGCTCGGGGTAGCATGAAGAGCAAGGGAGTGCGCGGCAAGGGGAGAAAGGCGCCGTCCTATGTCTCTTTCGGGGCGGCTCGTAATGAGAAGGTGCAGGTCAACCGAGTCAACCGGACTCGCAAGCGTTTTAAAAAACATGGCCATCTCCTTGTCCCGAGCCGATTCAGGGCACTCATCAAACGCATCGATGACGACAAAAGTCCGTCCGGAGAGGCGCAGTAACTGTGACAGCATATCCAGAAGGTCCTCGTAAGAGGGGAAATCAGTCGAGCGGCGCTTTAAGAGGTAGTCGAGAGACTGGGCAGAGCTTGATGCCAATTGCAGAACCAAGGAAGAAACAAGTGCGCGGCAATCCTGTTTCTTGACATCGCTGAACTCAAAGTAGAAATAGACCAGAAAGAGTGTGTCATCCGCCTTGAGAGTGTCGATGATAGAGGAGCTAGGTCAATCTTAGACGATCTGTGCAAGAAGGTTAAGCGGCAAGACGACGTACCTGAGCACACTCTTCCCAGCACCGGCTGCGACGCAGAGTCAGATTTCATAAGGCATCGGAAAGATGATACAACGGACCGTTGCCATGGACCCAATATATGCTGTTCTGCTGTTGCTTCCATTTCTCAAACCTTTCGTCGAAGAACCACTTGCAACTCCCAACTTCCCGTTTATTCGCGTAATTCAATGGCTGATGGTTCTTGGGCGCATTCAGCCATGAGCGTAGCTCCTTAGCGACTATGATAAAGAGTGAGACGAGCGGATTCAAAAGTGGCTTGACAGTACGCGCGCACCGGTGCTGTCGTAGATGAACTTAACCCTCGGTTGGACTACGAGATGGCATGTTATATCTCGGGATTGCGTTTGAGGCAAGATGCAACTGACATTCTCGCGCAATGGTAGCGGTACACGTGGTAGTGACTTGCATCTCCCGGACGATCGAATTGGTATGCGCAGTCGTCATCCGCAACTCCGCCTTCGCGAGTTCTTCATGCTTCATAAGCGCATCCTTAACGTCAACCTTGCCGACCATCACTCGAAAGTAATCCCCTTTTTGATTGATCAGATCATGGACTGTATTTGAATTGGTGCTACTCTTACCCGCACGCAAGGTGAATGTATCTTTGGCTTTCTTTATCACTGAGTTCCTCTCGATGGCTCTGTTGCAGTACTTGGTGACGATGCCGATGAAGTTCAGGATTTGGACAAGCGTATCAAGGAGGATGCGCATGACCTCGGGAGCGGGTTGAACTGAGGATTCCAGGTGAATGTGCATGCGGTCGGCGTAATCCTTGATTATCTGGGAGAATGACTCGATCGTGTCGTAGAGTTCGCTGACGCCTTTCGTGGCCTGGATGATGTCAGCGCGAGGAACCTGTGGCGTCCTGTAGTGCGAATCACCTGAAGCAATGCTCCGATCGCAACGAAGATGGCCTTCCCACCCGGTGCAGCCGACTACTAGATCGTCAGTGTGTGCTCTTCTGCAAGAAATCGCGAGGTAGACGCACAGATCCTGCCTCTGCGCCAGCATCGATGAACCGGAGCACGACAGCTACGATGGGCTTCAACACCACCCGGAACTTGCGTCCGCGGTTGCGAAAGGTCTTGAAGTCAGCGAACTGCGCCATGACGTCGTCCGTGCTCGATCGAGACAGGATGTTGGCGGCGAAGGAGTGCTTGAGTAGTTCGCGTCCGGTCTCCTTGCGATAATTCTCTAGGGCTTGAGTCCAACGTTCTTCCACTTCATTCTGGGAAGGTCCTTCATCTGAGGGACTGCTTGCTTGAGTGATGGGGGCAGACATGAATGGAGAGGTGGTAGTGGCAAACGGGATGGGTTTCCGGGGACAGCTGAAGATACTTATACCTCCCAAGGATCCCCTTGCTCGGGCACGTTCATCGTGTGAAGAGGTGGCTTATTGAGCCGGGATTGGAAGGGACATGAGGCCTTGGCTATGCAATCGGATAAGCGCGCTTTAGCTAAGAAATGCCTCGAAATATTATGTTCACTCGTGTTGCGAGAAGTGTGGGCCTCAAGTCACGCAACAGCGAGGACTGCTGGCTGAGCACAACACGAGTAATTTAACATGAAATGTGAAAGTGAGCTCTAGAGAGCGGAAAGACGGAAGAAGCACAGGTCGACCGCGACCACATCCTATGAGTAAGCTTCTTCGTGCACCGCACACACGACGGCTATCTGACAGGTTCTCTGCTTCGAAACATGCGGGAACAGCGACCCCCAGGCCCGAAGACGCGCCGCATACTCATGTGCGCATGCGAAGCTGTCGTGATGCAGAGAGATAGAGTCGACTGTCCGCGCCACTGGTGCCGACGAGGGCGTAGGGGTCGGGCTTGGATTCCGACTGTCGGTCGGAAATAATACATGTCATCCTACCCACCCGGGGGCCACTATGTACACGCCTGGTGGCCACTTCATCTGCAGGCAGTAGGTCGAGCGAAGGCGTAGAAGAGTGCCCGCCAGTCGCTACCCAAGCTGATGGCGGGTAAGAGCAAGACGCGTCAGGTAACGGAAACGGCGCGAACCGTCAGGCACGCCCTCGCGTGGATGTCGTGCGAAAAGCGCAATTGCCTCATCGCGAGCGAAACTGCCTCAGCGTCTTCCCTTCCCCATGAATCGACCCTCGCCCCTGCCAAACGAGCCCGGACCCTCCTTCAGACCTCCTGGGGTCTTACTTTGCCGACATATAATGCGACATGGCAGAGTGAGAGCGCAGTACTCTGGAAACTCGGTCAAATCTACACCACCACCGGCGACACGCCCTCTACGCCTGGCCTCATCCGATCTTGCTGGATATATCGGACACTCAAGTAACACAAGGACGATGGAACTAAGCCGAAGCAAATGTGGAGTAAATGGTGGAAAATACCCAAGGCGGCCTGGAGGAGACAGGAGGAAGGATCGGCAAGGCGGATACTAGGGCTATAAGTACGTGTTTGTCGTCGCTCTCTTGCGCTGATCCATCTAGTGCAGGCTCTAAGTGCGCCGCACCATATACTCAAGCATCGAGCAGGGGAAAGTGAGAGGCCTGTGCCCTCGCGAAGCTGGATCCTGCTCGACCTCACCCTCAACCCATGGCCGCTGGCATCACGTCGACGTCCCATTCGGGCCATTACCCTCTCGAAAAACTCTTTCGGTCTCTCAGACTCCTGGCATCTCTGGCGTTTACGCTGCGACACCGCGGTTCCTCGGCGTCCCGCTCGCTGATCTCACCGCCCACCCTCTTCCAACGGTACCCCTGGTCGCCGACGGCCTCAACGACAACCGGCGGCCCTTCTGCATCGCCTATGTGCTTCGCAACGGCGCCCGCTCTGGCTCGGAGAACGCTTCCCTCGGCGACCTGGCTGCGGCCCACACGGACTCACTCGGCCCGACACTCACGTGGCGAACTCGGGGAACCGCTTCGCACGCTTTCTCGGCTCGCCTCCTCCGCCTCCCTTGCGACCGCCCTTTGACTTCAGGCTTCAAGGCTTGGTGCTCTGCTTTCACCAGGAACTTACTATTTCTTCAATACTGCACGAACTACAATGCATTCGCTGGCTCTGACGATTCTGACGCTGGCGCTCGGCGCACAAGCCCATTCCAATGGCATGGATATGAGCATGTACGTCCTCCATCGCCTCCCGTCCATTCACAATATCCTGACCGATGCATTCGTCTATAGGGACAGCGGCGCAAGCGTCTCAATGGGCAACATGATCATGTACCTCCACTTCACGCCCGGCGACAATCTCTGGTTCTATGGCTGGGCGCCGCGCACAGCAGGCGCCATGGGCGGAACTTGTGTCGCGCTATTCATGCTTGCACTCGTGGAGAGGTGGCTGTCTGCGCTCAAGGCATGTGCGGAAATGCACTGGCACCAACGGTACGTTCGCACCACGTTGTTTGTAATGCATATGGATTCTGATAAGACATGTAGCGCGTTGATTGAGATGGCTAACCGCGCGAACAAGAGGACAACGCTCGGCCAGCCTCAACCTACACCATCTAAGCTCTCTCGCACTTCACTACCCTTTGTCGCCGCGCACGACCTCCCGCGCGGCCTTATCACATCCATACTCGCCCTGCTCGGCTTTCTGTTCATGTTGGCTGTCATGTACGTCTTGACTCGCCCTTATGCCCTTCAGTACGGATGCTGACTGATATGATTCTTCGATAGGACGTATCAGGTCGGATTCATACTGTCCATCGTTATTGGACTGGGCGTCGGTGAGGCGCTTTTCGGGAGGTACACGAGGGGGACGGCTCATACACTTCATTGATATTGTCTACGTACATACCGCCTCCCTGTACTACCCGTTGTATACTTAGTTATGTCATCACGATTGGAAAGAACCTCCTGCGAACGAATGCAAGGATAACTGAGCGGCATCGAGAGGTGCATGGTGCGATCGCACGGCTTGCCTCCGACCGCCATGAAGGCTTGCGCTACCCACCTTTCCTTGATGGAGAGACCGCTGAACACGATGCATCACACTTCCACGATATGAATGGCCTGTTCGTGGACTCCTTATCCTCGTATCAGATACTCCTACAATCTAGCGTCCGATCCTCTCTTGCTTGTATAGCGTATTCGGCCTTTCGACCACTCCTGGAACAGCAACCTGGCCCGAGCTCGCTATAGCCCTATCGACGCCTCGCGACCTGCTATGACACTGATGGCATGATCTCACGCCAGGTCTGAGTGTGCCTACGAGAACAAGCCGTGGGCAAGTCCAAAAGCGAACAAGGCGGTGGTCACTGGCCGAGGGTCTGCACCGTCGATAGAGGCGCTAGTAGGAAACAAGGACACATCCGTACGCTCATAATACGCATACCTCTGTGACGAGCATCCTCACTGAATCCTTCTCTCTAGCTCACGAGGAACAGACGGCGTATGCAATGCCTCCTCATTCATACCCATGCCCCGCGCCCTTTCCCGCGTACGCGCGTGCGCCCGCTCAAGCGCGAGCCATGCCGACTCCAGCAGGACCGCACTACCACTACTACGCGCCCGGTGGCCCCGTCACGCACAACAACCACTACTATGCTGCGCCGGCGCAGTATGCTCCATGTTCTCAGCCGTATCCTTCGACCTCGGAAGAGTTCCAGTACAGAGTGTACCGGGATGGCTTTTCGACGCCGAGGGATGGGATCTCGTCTTCGCCGGATCACTCGTGTGTTCAGCCTCTGAATCCGGCTCGCCGCTCAGGATCGCTCACGCCGGACGATATGCATGAGTCGTCGCAACCGATCCACACTAGACCGCGCCGGCGCCAGTACCAGGTCCCTTCTGCTCCCCCGACTTCGGTCACTTCAGTTTTCCAGCCGGAGGATGCGCCGAACAAGTCGGCGAAGGAGATACATCATGCTCTATACCGTGTACCCGTCAGATACAATACGGACACTGGTATCTCCATCACCGATACAGCCGATGCCGGGGAGCAGTCTACGCGCTTTCTGTCCCGCCTCGATGTACGTCCCGAAGCACCCGTGGCCCATGAACATGTATCGAACGTCATGCCGGACATGACGGCGGACAACGCACAGCCATCACAACCAGCGGGGGACGCTCGGGGCGCGCCATCGCCCGTACCCCGAATTGTGATCCAGGCGGCCACAGACCCGAGCTCGCCGCCCTCTCCCGCTAGTACTTCTGCGTCATCCTCGCCCTGGTCCCCGCCCGCTTCTGCGCAATCATCGCCCGATACGGTGTACTCTGCACCACTGCATGATCTGCGTTCGACCACTTCGCTAGTCGAGCCTCCCGTGGGCGAGCTCGCGAGCAGGATATTGTCGCAGGTGAACGAGCGTGCTGGTATGGGCACCAGTGGGAGTGCAGGTTCGCGGACGGTCGCTGGTGACTCGTCTCCTTCCTCGAGCACACTGGTATCTATCAATGAGGGCGCAGCCGAAGGAGATGTAGAAGAGGAAGAGGCAGAAGAGATCAACGGCAACGACCCTGCCGAGCCTCTCTCGCTAACATACGCCAACAATCGACCATTCACCATCCCCGTGCACCCCTTCAGCGAATTGAAGTCCTACTCCACTCCCCGCGAGTATCTCGACAACATCTTCGCTCTCCGCCGCGCCTTCGACTCAACTCACGGCCTCCCCTCGCATCCCGCTATCGATATTCACACGTTCGACGCGCACGCCGCTCTCGCGCTTGAATGTCGCTTGAGTCAGGACGCGCAAATGGCGAGGGAGTTGAGCGAGGTCAGAGGGAGAATCGTGTATATGGCTAAGATGGAAGGTGGTGGAGAGAGGATGTGGAGATTGGAGAAGGTTCAGAGGATGTTGGAGAAGTGGAGGGAGAGGTTGCGTGAGGTTGCGCGGTGGAAGTACGCTATCGCGTCTGCGTCTGTTGACGAAGCTTAGAGCTGATGTATTGTCGCGGGTCCGACATTGCTATTCTATCGTCACATAGCGTGCTCTACGTAGTAATATTTTATGAAGCTACTTGATGCCCCTACGTACTCGCCCTCTACCGTCCACCGGTTGTCGCGCGGCGCCAGGGCTAAACGCTCGGGCGCGTCTTGATTGACGTGTGACGGATGTGACCGTTCGCGTTTTGACGCGTCTACGGAAGGGGCGGCGAGCTGACGTTCTCTCCTTCCACCACCATGACACGCCGTATCTTCCGGTCAATACCTCAGGCCATAATGCCCTTCAATCTGCTCATATACAATAAAGTCTGTGTGAATGGCTTGTTTGGAGTGCTTCGCAAGAACTTCGCGCCCATCAGCCGCGTTATGGCAGTGACAGCCCGTTCTCTTCGGCCTGTCGACGCGTGGCGTTCATTAGGACTAGAACGTGCGTCTCGTTCGGAGTTTGCAGTGAATTTAAGATACGGTTGTGGAGAGTGACAAATAGCCGGTACGCACTTCCAGCATGCAACTAAGTGTAGCATATCTGATGCATCTTGCAGCGTCTCGGATGGTACAGAAAAGCGTTTGGCGGATGCCCATCCACCGCTCTCGTGAACCCTGCGACTCTCTGCGGCACGACGTGAGTGAGCCGCGGCTATACCAGTTTGCCAGAGACGCCGTCCTTACCGTACGTCAATTGCCGAGCGGTCATCATGAATAACTTCTCAATGGCGCCTAGGTCTTTAGGCAAGCTGATTGGCGTTCTACGCCTTCTCCTGTCAAGCTATTGATCACCGGGCCCGACTGCGATTGCGAAATGAACGGCCGGCCGGCCTTCCATCTGCTCACTGATGGCCTGACGGCTTGACAGGCAGTGAAGAGATCTCATCATGCTCTTTGCAGTCCTGGAAAGCCTCGCGGTACATAGGAGGGACACGGCGCGGCGAGACAGGGCATCTTCCGAAGATAATGTCGCCCGTGACCGCTATCCTCATTGCACTCGCTTTCGCGCTCTTTTTGCGTCTTGCACATGCTGCCTACTCTCGATGTGTCAAGAATCTTGCTTTGCGCAACATCCGTGGACCATCTAGAGCTTCTTTCTTAACAGGTGAATCCCTGTTCTATAGACATGTCTCGTCATAATCATACGCTAACGGCTACGACAGGGAACTTAGCTCAATTGAACAATACCGATGGCTTGAGCTTCTTGAATAATCTACTCAGTGAATACGGTCCTGTATCGAAGCTTCATGGTCTCTGTGGCGTGAGCTTGGCCGTTCCTCAGCTTGAGTCTGCTCGTTGATTGCATTCTCGCAGGATACCGTGCTCTGTACATCCGACCCTCGCGCGCTCTCGCATATCTTACTTATAGAACCGGACAACTTCCCAGAGATTGACTTCACCGGGACGACGCAGTGGGTGACAAATCATAACGGGTTGAACTCTGACTGATACCTTTCTAGAGTTCTCCAGTACATGTTCGGGCCCGGCCTGGTCACGACGAATGGTGAGTGCTGACTATAAGGGGGCTGATCTTCATCTGAAGCGCAATGCCACAGGTGCACGCCATCGTCAGTGAGTATACAGGCATCTTGTCCTCTACAACGTGCTGAAGGTCTTATTACAGACAACGCAAGTTGCTCAACCCTCTGTTCTCAACGACACACATGCGCCACATCTCGCCTCTGGTCAACCTCATCACCAAGCAGGTATATTATGACACGTCACCCACAGATACGTATGCTGATCGGGGATGCCATAGTATCGAGACCACCTCACTGGTCAGACTCTGACAGGCGGCGCATGCGTCGATGTGGCACCCGGACTCGCGCGCCTGGCACTCGAAGTCATCGGCCAGTGCGGATTCGGACATACATTCAATGCTCTTCACGGAGGAGCGTCCGAGTACATCCGCGCTGCGAAGGAGATCCTGTGCGTACCGATTGGACTGGCGTGTATACCCAAAGCTGATGAACCTACCAGTCCGTCTACCACAGCCCTGGCTCCGCTCATCGTCATCATCGTAGCATCTGGCCTGTCTAGACTACCACCCTCTCTGCTTCGGCTCGTCGGTGGCGCGCTTGCATGCGTTCTTCCGCCCTTGAAGAGTCTCATGTCCGGTGTCGACACACTCTACTCAACTGCGCGAGGCATCTGGGAAGCAAAGAAGGCCGCGCTCGCTGCGGGAGATGCCGTTCTAAAGGAGTCAGTCGCCCAAGGAGGGGATCTTCTAGGGGTTCTACGTGAGTTTGCACGCATCTGTAAAGCATTGACTATCTCTCACAGCGACCTAGTGATGGAAAACACCGTAGCAGATGGCGCCAATAGATTGTCCGATGATGAGCTGCTGGCTCAGTTGAAGTCTGTCTATTCCATTTTGACTGGGATTCGTGCTCACGTTGGTGTAGCACTCTCATCGTAGCTGGCGCCGAGAGCACATCGACGGTCTTATGTCGCATTCTTTACCAACTAGCGTGCCATCCGGAGACCCAGGAGCGATTACGTACCGAGCTCATCTCTCCGGGCGAGGATCTGGAGTACGATATCTTGATGAATCTGCCCCTTCTCGACGCGGTCTGTAGTGAGACTATGCGTCAACATACGTTCTTCCCGTTTCGCAGTCGCTTGTGAGTCCACATATGCATCTTTGACGAACATCAGCCCATGACATTCCACCGCAGGACTTCGAAAGCATCTGTCATCCCGTTTACCAATGGAGATGTTGTCCGCGTCCCTGCTGGTACAGAGGTCATAATGAACTGCCATGGTCTCAATACGGACCCTTCCATCTGGGGAGCTGATGCGCAAGATTGGAAGCCGGACCGCTGGCTTGGACCGCTACCTGAGAGTGTCGCAGCGGCGAAGATCCCGGGGATATACCGCCACTCGTACGTCGCTTCTAGTGATACCTCCAAGGAGACATATCTCACCCATGCAAATCAGGATGGCATTTTTAGGCGGCCCCAAGTCGTGCATGTACGCCGCGATCTCATCTCACCCTGCAAGCGATCAAGACTTACTCTTCAATTCACAGCGGCTATACTCTCGCCATACTTGAACTTAGTACGTCCAACCGGAGATCATACGCGCCAGCATCGTACTGACCCTGAGGTATTTCGTAGAGACCGCTCTTGCGGTGCTTTTACCTATGTTTCGCTTCGACCTTCCTCAGCACCATGAGATCGTCTGGCGCTTCGGAATCACGATCTCCCCGAGCGTCAAGGGCGACGAAAGCTTCAACCCCACTATGCCGTTACTGGTCGAACGCTTGGATACCTTGAACTGAGTTCTACGCTCATATTGCTGTGCTAGATCGTACTAGGACGCGATCGTTTGTAGACTTGATATACCAATCGTGACGACAGAGTTCTAATCACCTCGCTCCGGAGGACGTCCATTAACTTCGCAAAACATCTTTTCGCCACCGAGATACCCGCTTCAACTCGCCGCGCTGAGATGAACAACCACTACCTACCGACAAGATGGTGGTTAGCGTATATCGACAGCGCCTAATATCGTTCAAGTGGAATGGACCTTCGTACACTGACGCTTTCTGCGACACTTCAGACGGCCGACTCGGCCGACTCTCAGAGAAGCCCGGCGCTCTTCATCAGCTATCAGAGACCAACCTGCGAAGGCATCTAGAAGCTGTCGATGAGACTGAGTGTGAACAATGAGAGAGACCTGGTGGACGGAGTATCACAACTTGTTCACAACACGTCGGTCCAAGATGGCCGATCTCCGGACCGACCGAAAGATGCCGACAGGACCGACGAGCGCCTCCATTCTCTGTTTCCACGACCGCGACGTAGGACTCAGGGGGAAGTACATAGGTCCACGGACCTTCTGCATCCCGCTTGCGCTGCACGCGGTCGACATGAGGTAAGGTGGGTTTGTGTAGAAGCGACAGGCGTGCCGGTGGTGTCTACGACATTACGAGACAACCAAATACGAGTTCAGACGCTGGGCTCTCTATTTGAGCCGGGAGAGCTGGTGATATACGTCACGCCCATTGCTAGCTCTGCATAGGTGAAGAGGTAAATGCAATCTGAAGGCGTGGCGATGAGCCTAAGCATGCCCGAAATGGTATTGGATAACATCCGTGTTCATAGCCCAGAATATAACATGATGATGCTAAAGGTATAGCGCTCAAGTTGTGCGAGTGGGATACGTCGAATTATATGATGAGCGTAGAATGAGAACGAATGTGTGATACGGAATGGCCGGCTCAGTGTACTGACGCGGAGCGATCTATCGCGTACGCCCACCGCCGCGAGCAGCTTCAGACGGTCGTATTGATCGACTCTTGATCATCCTGAAGGTCGAAGACATTCGTTCAGTATAGATGGAGACGTAGAGCGAGGGATATGCCAGAGCACGTACCGCGATGCCAGGTCTCTTGTCGTCTCGCCCAACCGTGCGGTCAATCTGCACGACCACACCTGTAGAGGCCCCAGGTGTCGCTGTTGGGTGAGCAACTGCGAACATACCGCCTGTGGAGACATAGCCCAGCTCGTACGACGGATTTGATTCACCGGCACGCCTAATGGCGTTGCGGACGTTCAGTGTTGCCAGGAGACTGTTACTGTAAAACCTGCGCACGATGAGTGTCATGCTTGATGGGGAGGTCGGACCAAGATGCTTACCGAGCGAGGAAGTAGTAAAACAGGATGTAGATCTGCGTCTGCGGCCATACCGACGCGGAGATGATGACCCACAGGGCGGTGATGGACGTGAGCGCGCCTGTATTCACGCAAAGAACCATCTGCACAGCGACCGGAAGTCAGGCCCGCGCTGGAGGACAGTGTCTGGACACGTACCAAACGTCCGAGGATACCGTCCGTCTTCTCAAACCCAGTCCTCCGATGCCGCAGATACCACACCATACAGAAGGCGATGACAACGTCTGTGCCTGCGGAGAGAGCGTTGACGGTGGTCTGGAGATACTGGACGGCGGGGATATCGGACAACATTTTGAGACCAAGGCTATAGGGGAGAACGGTCAGGGGCGAGGAGCGAAGCGCTAAGCATCCATGTACGAACACAATCTTGAACCAGTACATGGTAGTGCAGAACGTCGCCAGGGTGAGTATAGAGACAAAGGTGGGGAGATAATAACCCTGGCTCACTGCCAATGGCATGCGTCAGAGATGGAAGTCATCGCAGCAGAGGTCCACGCACATTGCCACAAACGCCAGACGTAGAAGCTTTGCACCGTGAATGTGATCAGACCGAGGGTGAAGACACCAGCCTGGACGCCTCGTAAGCCAGGCTAGCGACGTTATATCCAGTACGACGTACCCTGAGGCTCCACCAGGCTTCAAGTAGAGCAGCAGGATTCTGCACGAGCGATTAGCTTGGCGAGGCGCATAAAGTCTAGAGACCTGAGCACATACGTCCCAGTTGGCGATCTCGTACATGTAACCTATCATGTTCTGTGAATACCAAAAGATATCTGAATGCTAGGACGGCTCACCATTATGCTCGATGCATATTTGATGGAAGAGGTCGAGGAAGACGGTCCAGCCGACGAGCACCTTGAAGTACCATTGATCGCGCTGGTAATGCGTGTAGTAGAACACCGCTTGGGCTGTCGTCACTATACCAGAGTAAACCTCGATATGAGTGTCCAGATTTGAACGAAACTCACATCCAAACAAACTGCAGGGGTCGGCTCAGCGCGCTATTGTGTTGGCACAGTTAAGACAAATGCTTACAATCCGGCAGCGGAAACGCCGATGTGCATGGCGCTAACGAGTGCGTACGATGAGCTGTTATTGTTCAGACATACCCGGGAAACGGGCACCTCACCCGAGGGTCGAGTTTACGTCGATGGACATGATGGACAAAACGACGGGCGGGCGGGAGGACATCATGAGCGGCGAACTACTTTAAGGCAGCTTGAGCCACCTCGATGTCTACCCGAGACGAGGGAGCATTTGCCATGCGCCACAATAAGACTGAGACACAGTAAAGTTGTAGAGAGCCGCAGCTCGTGCCGACTTGGTCGGTCAATGCAGACTGGTTGCGAGTGCTACCCTGCGCATCGGGTGGAGAATGGCGGGCTTTGAATCCATTTGACGTGTGCCTATGTACAGGGTGCCTACCGGACCGTCCACGACGGTGCGCTGATGATGGGCTCTGGCAAGCCTTAAACCGGAACCGTATGGCGGGTTTCAATTAGCCCGTGAATAGGAGACGGCTCTCACGACTGTCTGCTTTCAAGTGCATATGCACGGGCACCCGCAACCTTCTCGAGGTCAGACATGATGCGCACTACAAGTCGCATTGAAGACTTGCAGCGTGCCGAGAGCCAGTTGGCGCGGATGGATGGAGGATGGAGGAAATAGGCGGAGCCCGAAGCCGGCGCGTCGTGGCCGAGGGCTCGCCACGCGCGCTCACGCGCCTCGGCATGTCTCAGATTTTGCCTTCGACCATCACATCACCAGCCACACAAAGGATAGCTGGCCACCAGTCTACTTCTATCTATCTTAGGCACCTTTAGCGTCTGGAAATGTGCATAGCTGCGCCAAGGCTGTCGAGCGGGGCGCCCTCGAAGATTTCGACTCCCTGTAGACTCGACGCGTTCAGCCTGCGCTCTACCTGTCAAGCCTCAAGATCTCCCGGAAGCGCTCGTTCCTGTTCTCGTGCAACAATCTCCCGGCTTTAGGCAGGCCTTTAGTTCGGATGGTCCATGGACCTGTCCGTAGTCGGTGGGACTCGGACTTCATCGCAGCAAGATACGCGTCCTTGGGAGCTGAGTACCTCGGGCTGGCTTGTTGAGTGATTCATCGAATATATCTCGTTCTGAGATGAAGGAACTCATGGGCTTTGAACATCAGGTCCTAATCCGGTACAAGCATGGCGATGCACCGCCGCTGTGGGGACCAAGACGATCCTTGAGTAGTTGGATGCCGCACTTACATTGGCCATCTCAATTCCGGCATCTCTCTGGACCTATCCGACGCCCTGCATACCGTATCCGACGACCGGCCAATGACGCTATTGATGTATATCATACTTGTTGTTCATCGGAGTGTAACTAGTAGACGCGCAGCCCATGTACCTTGTTCCGTTACGCGACCGAGGTCGGTCTCTCTTGCCTGCTTGTACTCCATTGGCGAATAGAGTTCGTGCATCGTGCCACTCTAACTTCATTCGACCTTCCCGAGATCCGCAGGATGCGTCGATTTGGCCACAGAGGTCCTTTGCTGGGCAGAAATGGTGACAGCGGGAATCTTCAGTCACCCCAGCTTCATCTCCTTTGCTTCATTATACTTCAACCGGAGCGCTACATTCACCGGCCAGCTTGACTGACGTCGATCTTCAGTTTGCACGGTATCCAACCTGTCTATCGGATCAGGTCCATCAACCAGCACAACCGAAACCCGTTGGCTTGCCCGGGACGCAGCCGGTTTAAGCTCCGCCTTCCTTGTTCAGTACTTCGATGACCAACCCCGTCAGGAACTAAGGCGACAGCAGCGTGCGGAGTGTACTGAGGGTTGGAAGCGCCGGTGTTCTATATCACACTGTGCGCTAATCAAGCTCGCGACGTTCCTGCATCTCGTACAACCGCCGCGAGAGCGGAGACTCTGGGTCTGGTCAGCCTCCGCCAGTCTCTTTTGTCCGGGCTTTCTGATGTCTATGCGGCCGCACCCGCAGCCGAAGCTAGGCGACCGCCCACCGTATCTTCGGCTCAGAACGCCCGGAATTTGAAGATGAGGAGGACACTCGACACCTTGTTCATTTCCCACCGACAAACCCTCGGAGATCTACTTAAGAGTGGCGGATCCGAATGCAGACGACCTTCAACCAGTGATGGTATCTGCTACAACCTGCCTTGTCTTCGTCGGCGCGTCTGCGCTGGCCGTGCGTCTTGTTCTCTCCATCTCTGCTCGCCGTGCGAAAAAGCGCGCCCTGCGTAAAGTGCCTGGACCCCCGAGTGCATCCTTCCTCACAGGTGAGACATTGCGTCTACTCAATCAACCCTCTTCATACTCAGACACAAATCAAATACAGGTAACTTGGCGGAGCTTAATGATGCGGAGGGCGTAGAGTTTCTCGAGCGCGTCCTCAAGGAGTACGGGCCCATCTCCAAGTTACACGGGATTGCTGGGGTACGCACGCCATTTTCATTCCATCAACTTCCCCTGTCGCTTAGCTCGCATCCACGCAGGACATCGTGCTCTGCACCTCCGACCCTCAAGCACTCTCGTACATTCTTCAGAAGGAGGCCGATAGCTTCTATGAAGTCGATCTGACCGGCACAACTGTGTACGCTCGTGACTAGCTCAATTCGACCAGCTCCTGACGCTTGCTCAGAATACTCGAGTACATGTTCGGTCCGGGATTAGTCTCGACAAACGGTATGTCAGATTCTACAAAGCTCGAGACGCCATGACTGACTGATTGACTTTGCAGGACCGCGTCATCGCCGGTACGCGTTTCACGTATCATTCATCCATATCACCAAGTCTAACACAATGACGACTGTAGTCAACGTAGGATGTTGAATCCACTGTTCTCTACCGCACACATGCGACGATCGGCGTCTCTTGTTCATTCTATCACGCTCAAGGTGTGTTCACGAACAAGCGTCGTTGGTACTTACACTAACATAACCGGCGCAGTATCGCGAGTACCTTCTCGCCGAAACGAAGAAGAGCGCGGGATCCGTCGACGTTGCACCCGGTCTTGCACGCCTGGCGCTTGAAGTCATCTCACAGGTATGTGAACATATATAACACGATGCGACAAACTCACGAAGTACGTTCAGGTAGGATTCGGACATAGCTTCCGTGCACTGGACGGGGGCTCGTCCGACTATATCCTCGCGTCGAAGGAGATCTTGTACGTAACTCGGCTTTTGAGCGTCTATACATAACTAACTGAATTAGACCGTCTATAACGGGCTTGGCGCCGTTCATCATGTGCGCTTATCATACTCTATGGCTCCAATACAGTTTACTGATCCTTTCGCGCGGCAGCCCTTTCGTTGCGTCAGGACTATCAAGCCTTCCTCCGACTTTGCTTCGCACCGCTGGCGCCGGTTTGGCAACCATCCTGCCTGCTTTGAAAAGTCTTATGCGCGGCGTCGACACGATCTTCTTGCACGCACGCAGGATCTGGGAGGCGAAGAAGGCCGCCTTTGCTTCGGGAGATGCTGTCTTGAAGGAATCAGTGACGCAAGGTGGCGACTTGCTGAGTGTGCTGCGTAAGTTCGCCATCACTCATCTGCGTCGCATTTCCTGATGGACCCTCTATCACAGTCAAAGAGAATGCGCTTGCAACAGGAGCGGACAAGCTTCCTGATGATGAACTTCTGGCGCAGTTGAAGTCGGTCTTTGCGCCTATCTGGACCTGTATGGTGAACTGACGTTGACTTTCTCTAGCACGCTCATCGTGGCTGGCGCAGAAAGTACCTCTACCGCCGTCTGCTGCATGCTCTATCATCTCGCGCTTGCTCCGAAGGTTCAAGATGATCTTCGCGCTGAGATCGTCCAAGCGGGCGAGGATCTCGGGTACGACGCCCTGATGAACCTGCCCCTTCTCGATGCAGTGTGCAGAGAGACCATGCGCAAACATGCATTCTTCCCTTACCGCAGCCGTCTGTACGTCGTACTTACCTTCGGTTCTTCTCACGGGGCGCTTACCTGTGATGATCATCTCAGGGCCGTGAAAGCGGCCGTTATCCCGTTCGCGAACGGAGAGACCCTCTACATTCCGGCGGGCACCGAGGTCGTTATGAGCAATCATGGTCTCAACGTCGATCCGGCTATCTGGGGTCCTGATGCTCACGAATGGCGGCCTGCGCGGTGGCTCGAGCCGCTGCCCGAGAGCGTCGTAGCCGCAAAGATTCCCGGCGTATACTCTAACTCGTACGTTATCAACTACTTAAACGCAACCCCGTACTTACCCGTCTCTAGCACGTCTTTCGGTTCTGGACCCAAATCGTGCATGTAAGTCACTGCTTCCTCTGAACGAACGTTGTGCGCTCATGCCACCTATAGCGGATACACTCTCGCGGTACTTGAAATGAGTATGTCTATCTCTTTTGACCGCTAGACGATCTCTTACCGATGTCTATGACCTGCAGAGAGCGCTCTCGCCGTCTTGCTCCCTTCGTTCGCCTTCGAGCTGCCGGCTGACCATGAGATCGTCTGGCGCTCTGGTATCACGCTCTCTCCCAGCGTCAAGGGCGAGAAAGGCTTCAATGCCACGATGCCAATGCAAGTCCGGCGTGTGGAGGGAGCTGCAACTTAATCCTAGCATTCTGAAGTGGAGTTTCGGTATCAACTATTTCTCAATTATACCCCACAGCTACCAATACCTACCTAGTGCCGTGCGCTTCTGGAGTAGTAGAATTTGACGTGAACAATGCCCATATGCCTGCCTTCTTCCTACAACTGGCCTGGGTGTGAACGAACATCTCACCGCTTAAGTGAACTGTGCGGCGCAACCGCGCTGCAACCGCGAGCTAGGCGTTCGTCTCCGCTCAACGCACACACGAATAACCTGGGACCCACAAGGCTCTGCAGGTCGCGCATGCCGCGGCGACGGAGATAATGCTGCCTTTCTTGCTTCCAGACCACCATGTTGCCTACCTACAAGATGTATCTTTCACATTGTGCACGCGTCCTGATGCTTGCTCGGGGGAGAAGATGCTCTGTATCACTCTGTATAGCTCTGGAGTACCTGAACCGGTAGCCGGTGCGCCTCGCGGTGGGAGTACCGCAAACTCTCCTACTGAAGCCGGTAGAGCCCGTCTTGACATTGTTCGGATTGACGACCTCGATTGCCATAGCTGTATGTGGATCAAGATATCCAAGGGAAGACGCAAGGATGCTTGTCTCTGTACGGTACGCTGGAATTGTCCCTAATGTTTTCCAAGCTTCCTGATATGCCCGCAGCTCACAATGCCGTCGGCAATAGTACACTTCAAGGGCTTCGAGACGTCTGCGTCATCCTCCTTCATCCTTGCACCCGGCTCAGTCCCGTATGAGAGCCCGGTCTGTCCGTCGTCGATGATCTTTACGAGGAGCAGCACATCGTGGCGTCTATTCGAATTTTCGGAACCTTATCTCCGTTCAACTTGCCCTCCCGCTGCGCCTACGCCACCACATGGAAAACTTCTGACCGGTCTGGCCGGGTGAAGGCGTCTCATAAACGAGTTCTAGTGGGAGGTTGAGCGCTGATGATCACCTCCGCTCGATACCTCCCCCGCCGATCTTTGGCATGAGCAACTCGTCATGCATCATGCATTGTTGATTTCTGCACGGACGGACCAGTGTGCGCATATATCTTCAAGATTTCATCCGACTCCAACCCGCACGCTCCCTGCTGCGCCGTCAATGACGGGTTAGTCGTGGACCACCGCCGAGGACCCATGCTGCAGGCATAACGTCCGGGGAATCGATAAACCTATCACCGCGTTGGACGAGAGGTCTGATGTTCGATGGCGCACCAGCTACCCGTCACTAACCTGCAAAATACGTGCATGCTCTCCGTCCTCTCGTGCCAGTCCAGAAGATGACGAGTGGCATAAGATTCGACACGTTTTTCTACGCGTGGTGCTACCCGGTACGAAAGTATCAGGTAAATCAGACGAGCCGCCGTCCGTGGGCGATATAAATATGGGAGCGGATTATGGCTCGCTTGCAGACCGCCTGGCGTAGATATGATCTCGCCCACTATACTTTTCTCGCTTGCCTGCACCGTAGTCCTCGCTATACGGGTTGCTAAGGCTGCCGCCGGTCGATATGCGCGATACGAAGCTCTCCGCGGCTTGAGCGGCCCTGCAAGCGCATCACTTCTCACAGGTATGTCGGCCAACGACTCGCGTTCGCACGTCCTCTGACGAGTCTATCGCAGGTAACCTTGCCCAGATAGCGGACACGACCGGGATGAAGTACTTGTGTCGTCTCCTGGCAGAGTACGGAAGCGTGGCGAGGGTGCATGGTATCTGTGGCGTGAGTAAGAAGCAATTATGCAACATCACCCGGCGCTGATACAGGCCCGCATCAGGACACTGCGCTTCTCCTCACCGACCCTACCGCTCTGGGACACATACTCGTCAAGGATCCGGACAACTTTCCTGAAGTTGACTTCACGGGCTCTACTCAGTAAGCACCATCTGGGCGCTACAAGGACCACGTTTAACTATATCCAGCCTGCTTCACTTCATGTTCGGACCGGGGCTAGTTCCTACCAATGGTAATGTCTTATGACAATCGTCTTGAAGCGGCCCGCGAGCTTACACCGCATCCGACAGGTCCAAGACACCGGAGGTACGTAGAAGCCAAAAACCCAGCGCACTTCTAGTGAACCCTCCATACAGGCAACGCAAGCTTCTCAATCCCCTGTTCTCAACGAGCCATATGCGGCGGGCGACGCCCCTTGTCCGCTCTCTGACACAGCAAGTGAGCGCCGGCACGCCAGTGAGGTCTTCCCTGGTACTAACTCGTGCAGTACACGGACAAACTTATGGCTCAGGCTCGAACGGCCACGGGAGACGTCGACGTAGCCCCAGGATTCGCAGGCTTAGCTCTCGAAGTAATCACCCAATTCGGCTTCCAACATACTTTCAACGCGCTCGAAGGGAAGGCCAATGACTATATCTGCGCGGCGAAGGAGATCCTGTACGTCCTTCGCAACTTCGTCTGAGGAACCGCGCACATACTCACGCTTGTATGTACTTAGTCCCGCCATCACGAGCCTTGCACCTTGGATGATAGTCTTCGTAGGCTCAGGACTAGCCAGCTTGCCGCCCAGACTACTCCGCGTGGCCGGAGACGCTGTGGCACCGTTTGTCCCACCGCTGCGCACGCTGATGCGCTGCGTTGATGTAATGCACTTCTCGGCGCTCGATATCTGGGAGGATAAGAAGGCTTCGCTCGCTGAAGGCGACACCTTGTTGAACGAGTCTGTCCGAGAGGAGGCCGACCTGTTGAGCGTACTGCGTGCGTTCATCTCTTGTTACAACATGGCCTTCATCTTGACGCTGACGACACTTTCTCTGACAGTCAAAGCACACGCCGAGGGCAAGGGAAAGAAGGTGATCCCCGATGATGAGCTGCTTTCGCACGTCAAGTCAGTCCTCCGCACCTTACTACATCGAATCACCGTATACTTACTCCGCTTGTAGTACGCTCATCGACGCCGGCGCAGAGAGCACTTCGACAGTCATCTGCCGCACACTCTACCAGCTTGCGCTTAATCCCGATGTCCAGGAACGCCTGCGTGCCGAGATCTTGCAGGCGGGCCGGGATCTCGACTACGACACCCTGAACGCCCTCCCGCTTCTCGATGCAGTCTGCAAAGAGACCAACCGCGAACACACCTTCTTCCCTTACCGAAGTCGCCAGTGCGTCATCCGTATCGCGCCTGCTTCTCCCTCAGATCGAACTGATCGCCCTTTCGGACCCACAGGGCTACACACGAGACGGTCATTCCTCTGTCGAAGGGCGAATCCCTCCACGTTCCGGCCGGGACGATGGTGTTGATGAACTGTCACGGGCTGAACACTGATCCTGCACTTTGGGGGCCCGATGCACACGTTTGGCGCCCGGATCGATGGCTCGAGCCCATCCCCGCTGCTGTCGTGGACGCGAAGATTCCTGGGATCTACACCCATTCGTGCGTCACCCCTCATATCTTCGATACGTCTACTGATGGGTGTCCAGGATGTCCTTCTTGAGTGGACCCAAAGCGTGCATGTGAGTGCCTTCCCTCCTGGATCCGTATAACCTGGTTTTCACCATCTCGACTTAGCGGTTACACCTTGGCCATCCTCGAAATGAGTACGTCCTTGGCTTGAGACGTACCATCCGGACGTGAACTCACGTTCTCTTGTTCGCAGAAACGGCGCTCGCGGTATTGCTGCCGGCAATGAGCTTCGCGCCTCCCAAGCAACACGAGATCATCTGGCGCTCCGGAGTGACCGTCTCGCCGAGCGTGAAGGGAGTGCACACCTTCCTACCGACAATGCCTTTGCAGGTCACGCTCTTAGACGCTGAGTCGGCCTGAAAGAGTGTCCTGAAGATTCTACGAGCCTCAGATCCGGATGTTAAAATACGAAAGATGTATGCACGTTTCGATTGCCATGTTGTTGTATTCACCTACTTGTACGAACCTTGTACTCTGCCCTGACATTGATATGCACATCCCTACTACGACCTTATCACGAGCTCTCTTTTCTGGGGCTCGAAAGAGACACAGCTTAAGGTCGCGCTCAGCGCGGCCAAACGAACCCATTCGTGGCACGTGCCTGGCATGTGATGGTGGTCGCGCGGATTTTGTTCCAGCGCGCCGCGTGATTTTGCTTCAAAGCTCGGTTGTTGCCGGTCGTGGGATGAAGACGCGCTTTCTTTTGCTCCAACACGACGCGTGATCGCAAGTTCGGTTGTTGCCGGGCGTGGCCCAGAGACGTGCTCTTCTTCTTTTGTTCCAACGCGGCACGTGATTGTTGTACTTCTGGTCGACCGAGCCAGGCGCTCGCGCCGGAGATCCTTCTCAAGTTTGTTCTGCCGCGTCGCGGGGGGGACTAAAGCTGCTGGAGGACTTACACTGACTGTAAACTGGGACCCCAACCGCTTCCCGGCAGCACAGGGTCCGGCACTGTGAGGCTCAATCTTCCAAACCTCGCCCCATCGCTGACTCTGCGTAGGCAGATCTCGTCTGCATCACTCGGCTGGCCGCTGCGTTCCCAATCTATAATATCGATTTCGTTAACTTATGGACGGCATTCGAGTGTCCCGGCTTGCACCGGTTCTGCCTGGTTCTGCATGTCTTTCGGCATGGCGCCGGCGAACCTTCCGACCGTTCAGCGGGTGATGGCTTCACTCAAGGGCTCCCGCCTGTCTCTAAACCACCTCGTCCTCGTCAATGCCATGACGAACGGACCCGATGCTGTGCAACCGGTGTCCCTTCCAGCCCTGCGACGATAGTGCTCGGACGAATATCTTGCCGTCCTGCGAAGAGGCTGCAGCTTGTCCCGGATTCACAGCCCACTGCGCAGGAGGGATTCTGCGTGTCGACGAGCCCTTAACGCAGATGTGGCGAGGACGCTCGCCTGTAACCACGGCATTCGACCGTATCAGCACGCTCCTGGCTTTCTACTCTTGATGCCATAGCGTATTTCGATCGCTGCGACACCCTCGTATTCTCACCCCAAGATCCGCTTGCTGTGGTCCCTCTACCCCAGCTCTCGGGACAGCGCGCGGAGCAGCTGCGACGTTTGTGGGCCGCTTCTTTGCGGAATGGACGAATTGGAGCACGTGCGTCAGTGGAAGCGTCGGGCCATAAGGGCAAGTTCAGCTCACTGAAGTTGTATCCGAGGCGGATATGGACGTGGATTGTGTGGCCTATACTCGACTCTCTCAATCTGGGCAATCTGGTAAGCCAGATATCGCTTGAATAAGTTGACCGAGTGTGCTGACCTTACGCGCCCAAGACACAGGGAGACCGGCTACCGCACATCACCTGGTGTCCTACTGGTGCTCTCGCACAGCTGCCATTGCACGCAGCCGGCATATACGACGAGCCATACGGCCTGTACACGTATGATCTTGTGGTGTCCTCGTACATCCCCTCGCTCTCAACATTCGGACATGCTCATGGGGTGTCTTCTGAGTCGCGTCCAGCCCATGGAGCGCTGATAGTCACCCAACCCTCCACTCCCAACCTGTCATCGCTCCCCGGCACGGTCGAAGAAGGTACTCGACTCCGAGAGATCCTGGAGACATCCGGAGTGAAGACGATCTGGCTGAACGACCGCTCTGCGACCGTCAACGAAGTCCGCACGGCGATGAAGGAGCATCCCTGGGTACATCTCGCCTGCCACGGCTCACAGAAAACCGGGGATGCAACACGCAGTGCTTTCCACCTCTTCGACGGCGTCCTCACACTATCCGACCTCATGGGCATCGTTGCCGATGATGCAGAGCTTGCATTTCTTTCCGCATGTGAGACCGCTGTATGCGACAAAAAGACACCAGAAGAGTCGGCGCACTTTGGGGCCGGGATGCTCGCGGTTGGGTACAAGGGCGTCATCGTGACCATGTGGTCAATCCAGGACGCGGACACGCCCGTCGTGGTCGACGCGTGCTACAAGGACCTGCTGGCGTTGAGAAGCGGAGGCAAGCTCGGGCAAGGGGAGACAGGTGCAGCGTATGCGCTGCATGAGGCGACGAGGGTCCTGCGAGAGAAGATGGGGGAGAGCAACTTGTTGCGCTGGGTTCCGTTTGTCCATTTCGGCGTGTAGTCGGATGCTGGCGCTTCTGTTCGCGTTCGGTCAATCTCAATATATGACGTCGGATTCTAGTACGCGTTGATGTAGGCTGCAAGATTGTGTTGTTATGGACCTCGAACCTCCGTCAGGTACAAAAGGGCCCGGTAGGCGGTTGAAGCTAGAGCAGGCACTGTGTTCTCGTGCTTGACTTATCTCGGCTTCGAAAAAATTGTATTATATTGATGCAGTCCGAGCAGTCCGACGGCGTGATGACGAAGAAAGGTGGTCGTAGTAGAGGACAAGTCGCGCTAAGCGTAGCTCCTGTATGTACGACGCGCGAATTGACTAACCGAATTACGAACCGACGTCCAATGTTTCACGCATCTTGTCATTGATTTCTCACCATCATCATCATCCCAGCATGTCTGCACGGCTTGTCGCATTCACCGGCGCGATCACAGCGCCAACGGGCGTGCTATTTTCACCTTGATACTTATGAGATGAAAGATGCGAAAGAAGGTCGTCATCTATAACGAGCATGAATCTGGATGAAGATGACAGCACACATATGCACACCTTGAATACAGGGACGCCGTTCTCGCGTTATCGCCGAATTGTAATGAAATCGGCTGAGCAGATGCCATCGCGACGTGTGGTTCAAGCTACAAGGTGCAAGTTAGATGGCATCATTGAGGGAAAACCGTTGAAGGTACGTACCAAGTCAACTTATACACTGAGTGGTGTTTCTGCGGCTTGACGTACTACGATGAACTAGAAGACAACGAAATACTACTCAAGCGAGATGGGTAATGGATCCACTCCGACGTCGCTAGATACCATTTCGATCGGTCTACGGATTTTCGACCGTCCGAGTTGTAGAAGGCCAAGCGGCACATGAAAGTTCAAACGTTGAACTTTGAACAAATGGAGACCCGAGCGGTCTCCACCTGCTCAGTATCTTCGGGACAACGTGGATCGGCATGAGCATAGGTATCGCGTAGATGAAACCGACAGCGAGGTAAGTTTGGGATGGGCGCGCACTGGACGAGACGATAGCGCGTCTACGTGCTTGATCGGGGGTGCAAAGCGAGCGAAGTGCCGTAGGGTTAGCTGTAAGAAGGCCACGGTATTCATGACTCCAGGTTCACGCCTTGCGATACCTCAGTAATTAGAAGGTCATCGTCATTGCTGCAAGTCGTGGTGGTAATGGGGTAAGCGTCGAAGATTAGCCCGCAGGCGTGGAAGAGCGTGGAAGCCGGGTGGCACACGCGGCCCACCCTTGCGTACGGCAAACGTACGGCGCCGGTCTTTCCTCACAACCATGACGCGCCATCCCTCTCTCGACCTTCAGCGCCCTCGCCAGCCTTCACAAGGCAACATGCACGAAATCACGAATTTACTAGCTGGGAACGTCAAGCTTGCTCGAATACGACGACCGAGGCCATCGCGCTCTATTTGGAGGATGCAGAGAGGATAGGGCCGCCGCCACCTCTCCACCCGCAAGCGAGGGACACCCAACGTCAATAGCACTACTCGTGCAACGCCTTGGCTCCACTCTCTCCACACACCTGGAGGGATTCGCTGTCTACAACGGGCTCAGCGGCAAAGAGCGCGCCGGTTTTGTTCATTCGCGAGCAAATGGGCACGCCAAGAGCCACTCGGCTGAAGGCGTCGCAATGCAGTTCTTCAACATGCATTCATGCACCCAAATCGTATGCCAGTGCTAGAACCTTGGCCCTGCAGCCCGAGAACGTCACTCGTTCTACACGTCGCCGACATACGGACGCACCCAACAAGCTTCGACACAGCCCAGGCGAGGGATGCGACGGGCGGTGCATGTGCACCAATCGGAGATGATTTTGGGTATCTGAAATGTCTGCGGACGAAGTGCAGCTGGAGGGACTGGAGCTGTGGATTCCACGAATATGGGGTGATCCGAGGAGGAACCTCCAGACACAGACAAGAGCATATTGCGCGAGCGCATTCAAAACGATAACGCGGGTACGATCATCTCGGTTCGCTCGATTTGAAGTCTTGTTCACAATGTCCACTATTGCAGATATACTCAGAATGACCAAGCCGACACTATCGGCAACCCTATCACGCCCAGTAGCTGTGTGTACCCTGAGGCGACTCTGGTCAACTTCTCCCAAGGCGGTTACCCTGCAGGCGACAGTCGCGTCCGGATGTATCCGGGGATGCGGCGCATTCTTTCAGAGCACATGTGCTGCTTGGAGATCGAGCAAGGAACGACGAGTCTCCGTGACAAGCTCGCTGCGAGCGAGCCGGGCTTAGAAAACCCCCTCAATGTGCGTTGGAGTCGCGATACCGGACCTGAGGGATCCGTGAGACCCACCTCCGACAGTCACTTGGAAATGTGGATGCGAGAGGATGCCCAGGCGTATGACAATAGCATGTGCCGCGAGGGACCTAGAACGTCACCGGACGTGCTCAACTCGGACGTGCGGCGAATAGTTCACTTGCGACTACGACATGCGCTCGTATGAGCTCGGTCCTGGTTGTTCGTCCCTCGACATCATGAAAGCGGCTGGTCTTGCACCTATCGTTCATAACATGTTGTTGTCACCGGGAGGTGACTGTTACCAGTCCCAATCCAGCCAGCACAGGAGGGTCGATTGCAACGCTGGCCCGCGGCATCACGATAGAGGGTAACGAGAAGAACATCGGTGGTGTAGACATGGATAGGAGGAGCTCGCACTGCCGCAGCGATAACGCACGGCGGGTGGAGCACGTTGATACATAGCGTGTTGATGCGTGGACTACAGCGCTCACGCATGCTTTGGACGAATATGCGTCTTTCTCAACCTGTTGAATCCGTACATTTGTGTTCACAATCTTCGCTTGAAGGTCACTGTAGCCGCTACTATACCCCGGTATGCTCCCGATCTAC
>UWZB01000284.1:0-27248 GCA_900536885.1 Peniophora sp. CBMAI 1063 | reverse complement strand
GCGGGCTTGACGGCGATTAAGCTTGCGGGCTTCCCGGAAGTACGTGAGATTGAGATGGTCTGTCCAGATCTCAAAGGACTCTCGTGTGCCTAGGAGGTACTGCCTCCACTCCTCTAGTGCGGTCATGATAGCTAACATCTCCTTGTCGTAAATCTCATAGTTCCGTTCAGCGTCGTTGAACGACCTGCTGAGGAAGGCGACAGGATGCCATTTCCCATTGGGTTGTTGCTGGGAAAGCACTCTGCCGAGGGCATAGTCAGACGCATCAGACTCAACGCGCCATTGCCCTTCGTCATTAGGCATAGCGAGCACTGGGGCGGAAGTAATACGTTTCTTCAACGCCTCAAATGCCTGTTGTTGCTCGCTATCCCAACTGGTTGAAGTGGGCCGTCGGTCGGCAGGAACGAGTCATCCCTGACATGACAGTAATCTCACACTCATTGGTGTCATGTGGTTCTTGGCTCGGTTCATATTTTTCTACTCTTTTCTTTGAGTTTTACATGCATGTCCGATCTTGATCGGCAGTGCATAAGCATTTGCATCTAGTCCAAGAATCAATTGAAGCATTCGTAGTGTTGCCTTGTTCTCCAAGACTTTAAACATTATCCTTAGCAACCATATATTAGTTCAGCATCATTGATACAACAACACCATTAATATAATACGCACGAATAACACTGCTCAATATCCATCTCATTGCTCCTTTGGTGTAGAATAACGAAGACCGCAAAGCCATGGCCACTAAGCAGGATTCGATCGATGTACGAGACTCCGTTTGCCTCCACTGGAATTGTAGTAGGCGCTACCCAGCGGCGACGCGGCGCCGGTGCCAATACCGATGCCATCTGGCCCTTTGGATTCATTGTAAGGAACATGCCCATGTGATGCGAGACATGAGCTGTCCCAGGAGACTGAAAGATGGTCTCTCGATTATAATGATCAGGCGGAGATAGAAGTGTGTCATACTATCCCTCGAGGCTGGTCTTCAAATCCGAAAAACTCCCATATGCTCTAGGTCCGAGAAGGCATTCATAGGTAGCACAGATGCCCCTAGCAACAAAATGCTGACGATGGGATTTCGGACTGGTGAGTCTCAAAGACAAAAGGGTTTCAATGTCTATATTCGATACAATGGATAGGTAGACCTCGGGAGCCAAGATATGCGCGCCCACAAGCTGGTTGAGTATGAAAGTGAAAGTATCTGTCCTCTCATCTGCCGGAAATATCCAGTACTGCAAGTTAGGTGTGCTCATAGTATGTAGCAAGGATATCGACTTGAAGACATGTGGTAGTCTTGGTGACCATAAGAGACAGCTTGAAGATATCTCATCCGAAGGTGCATAAGTTTGTCTCTGAAGTGCGAACTTGGTTGCCTGTATATATCCCCATGTTGTTGCAGGAGTCCGCCAACCCATAGTTGCCAGTAGCTTGGATAGTGTGTAGTTGTACTTCTGCCATGTTTGAAAGTACTGGAGCTCCACAATGTATATGATTTCTTTTGTGTCAGGCTAATCCTCAGCTGTCCATGCAGTGATATTGACGAGCCATGAGACACAACTGATTAAATTGAGCTGAAGCATTGATATCATAGTACAGGTGATACATAAATGCTCTGATGTCCTTGCACAGAATGCATCCAGGTAATGTAGTTAACATCGTGCAAGTCCACAAACTTGGGGTTGGCATTCGAAAGGATGGTCAGATGGTCTCCTATATTGGATCGCAGATATTGCCAGTCTGTGCGGCCCGCTTTATAAAAATTCTCTGGTATTCTGAAGGAAAGAGATTGCAGAGGTTTTGTGCTCATACCCTTCACAAGAGAGCACAGCATACGCTCCCATCGTGCCTGCGGTCCTCGCATGCAAGGGCAGTCGATGGCAAACGTGAAGTTGGCCTTAGAGAGCCCTCTGTGCTGGCGCAAGGACGCTTGGTGTTCTTGTTTGTCTTGTGCAGACGCTTCGCGGAGGCCAAGAATGATGGGTAGGAAGACGAACTCCTGTGAATGACGGGGATATATGGCAGCAAACTCCACGGTGAACTGCCAATATGCACCATTGGCGAAGTCTGTGCCGATTCAGAAGTCAGTCATTATCTGGAGAGAACGGAGAAGACTCACCGAGATAATGAGAAATCGCCATGATATCCTCTTCATCTCCAGAGACCCGCTTGGTCACTGTGAGCTGGACGCTTGAAATGCTGTCCGGCAGAATAACCTTTCTTAATAGCTGGCATATCGAAACTGCTGTGCCGCTTATGTCTAGGGACTGAAGCGACACCAGTCTCTCGCGCGTCCGACAGAAAGACTCAAGGTCTTGATCTTCAAGAATGCGGAAAGCGCTGTCGAGCACCAGCGTAGTAAGTCTATTGACGGTGGCTCCAATCGTAACGCTCCACCATCTTGACAGTCCTGGGGCTTCTTGATTGAGGTTTGTCGTCTTCTGCTCCAGTTTCTCCAGTTTCTCCGCCTTGAACCCAATCCAGACGCCGCTCAGAAAGACTTCTTTGAGGTTTGGACATATAATAGGGTTATTGGAGGCTTTGTCGAGGAACCTTTGACGGTGTTAGTAATGGACAGGAATGACTTTGAGAGGCATACACTTACATCACCACAATGTCTGAGTCTGAATATGGGTCCGGATAAAGTTGATGAGAGACAGCAATAGATAGCGTTCGTAGGTTAAGGAATGTCCTTCCTGGCTTGACCAGTCGTGTAACAAGATCTATGGCGTCATAAGGAGGTTCGACGACAATGCTTTCTGCGTTCTGGAAGGCGGGCAGTCTGTAGACACTCTCCATGAAGCGTAACATTCGTTGGCGCCGAGGGAAGCTTGAAAATGAGGGTATATTTCTGTCGAACTGGATGTGCGCTGCTACTTGGCCGGCCCGTCCCGCAAACTTCCTGATCCTATCAGGAGCCTGGGTTAAGGCGTTGGCGTAGACCCGTGGGCAGGACGCAGCCGCGCTCCGCCAGCGGCGGCAGACAATACCGAAAGCCAACCAGCCCAGATTCTTAATTATGATGTCGTCGTGAGATATGTCATAGTCATAGGTGATAGGAGTGAGGCTGACAAGCTGAACCAAGATAAGCTGTAGAACCTCAGCGGGCAGGACATCAATCGCTCGCGCCTTGGGCGACATGATGGTAGAAGGCATAGATGAGCCGAGTCAGACCATCAGGTGGACAATTTAAATGCAGGACAACCACCGCTTTGTCAGCGACTTCATCAGACTGCGCCAACATTGAGCTCAGATGGATCTGACCCAAATGCAATTGCAAGTATTGGTCTTGAATGAACCTGTAGGCTGTCTCGGATGTCCACCAAGCGAGCAGAGTACCAAATTTTAGATCAAATAAGCCACGCGACTCAACCCTCAACCATGTGATTGTGTGTTGGGCATTGACTGGGGTACTGCATCTTTCTCTCTATCACATTGTTTCATGTTATACAGGACTTGTGAGAGCATCTACTACGTAAGTTCTTTGAAATGTTCCTCATCGTGTCCTCGCTCACACTATTGTATCATTGAGGCTTCAAGTTGGTGTAGCGATTGACCTCCGAGAGCTCCGAACTCACAAAGAGCCTGAAAGGGGCCTGCATACCACCATTTTATACTCATAGACAGCTGTACCAAGGGGAACCAATGAAGCTTCAGCCTTCTAACTGGAACTCTCCAAAGAAGGCTCGAACACATTTGTACTCGCATGACCCCTTGTCGGGTTTTTTTGAATGGTAGCTGAATATGGTTTAGTATGAGATCCTGATTGACTGGACAGGATGAACCTCCTTAAAGGACATTTGATCTCTTCAGAAGTCAGACATCAAGATTGCGTTCATTGCCTATCCAATGATGATGAAGCCTGTGATACATGTAAGAATTGCGTAGCTTAGTACATTATACGTATACTTGACATATGACTGCATTATACAATGGGATAGTTTGGCAGCACGTATGCTTTCTGCCAAAAGCTTGAGATTATGTCTTCTCCAACGCCTGCCTCATCGAGAATGTGTGCAGGCGGCAAAGCTATCCAACCAGTGCACCTTTCTGATTTGCACCAACATATGTGATTAAGTTGCTTCGCAGCGATGTTGAGCTGCCGCAACCGACGTCGTTGCTCCTAGAATGGAGACCCTTCAGAATGTGGTTCTGGCTCAATACTGTAACACGCACGTCTGAAAGAGCATCACAGTGCCAGTAAGATATGGAAAGATATTCACCGGGTGCTATGTCCCGGCTTGCAATCAGCAAAGGTACAGGTACAGTGAGTTCACTGTTTCCCAGCCTTGCAGACTTGACGGTTATATTCGGGGTACATGAGTGATTCTAGAAGAGATGAGCAAGTTGTGTAGTGTACCCTTGTTTAAGTGAGCTTACAATGTATCTGGTGTACTGGGATGACATTAGTACAGTATACTCAGTTTCATGCCAAATTCTCACATTGCCCTTGATGGAACTGTCCACGAAAACCTTCCTACTTTTGACCCGTTTGCTCTCCGGAACCTTGCCGTTTAGCTTGTGACATGGAATTTGCTCCACTTCTCCTGCATACATCAGGTGCGATGCCGGCCCCATTGTAACGTCTCTTGCACTATTGACCACGCGGAAGTCTTGCATGTCTTCCCAGTCCAGGTCATGCTCGATGTCTCCCTCTAGAACCCATACTGGTACCCCATAGTTTTTCCAGCGTACTAGCAAGTGCCTTTCATCGGATATGATGCACCCAGCCAGTATCTCGGCTATCTCAGGCCTGAAAGAATCCTCAAGCGAGCTTTGATTACCCCTTGTGGGTGAGCGGCCTTGAGGGCGGGTGACGTGCATTGCTTTCACGGCATTGAAGTAAGCGGACACGCCTAGCGATCGCGGACGAAGTATCTTCATTAATCTGTGCTCGAATCAGTGAGGGACCGATGTGCATGTGGACATGAAAGTACCTGGCTCTTTCCTGAAGTTCATAGTCCATTATGAGCTCTCCGGAGTACAACCCGATGCTCTGGCCCATCTTGATACGTCTCCTCGCTCTCACTCCTAGAGTTATCGTTAGCATATCGATAGGTTAAGCAGGAGGTTAATAAACCATATCCCAGGTGCGGCTGCTTCACAATCTCGATAGAGGATTCTCGGGGTTCTATCTTGTACTGTGCGAGTGCCTGTCAGAGATACGGTCTTGACAGGATAAAGTTATGCCTCTATGTACCTTCATCCCGCAACCAGGGCCATTCCCTGCATGACACTCGGTGTTATACACGAAGATTTGACCAGGCATGGCTCTTCTTCTGCATTCACATCCAGCACGTACTAGGCAGCTACGCGGGTTTTGTGCACACGCTGTGCATACTTTGGAGTTGCAGGGCTCAGTATCGTGTGGGGCTACTTGGCCGGGACAAATGCAGTTCCTGTCGTCCGGCCAACATGATCCCCTGCTGTATAGGTGGCAGCGACAGCCCTGCAGTCTGGTATCTCCTTCACAGATCCGGATGTCAAAACCTAGGCTCTCGTCGCGATAGAAGGGAAGTGGTGCATAGTACGCAGCATCATTGTCAACGAGATAATCTTCTGGCTGCGGTCGATATGCAACGTGTGCAGATGGCCAGGCGTCAGAGTTTTCATGGGCGGATGTCATGAATGTAAGCCTGAGTTGACTTGTGGCTACAACAGAAAGTCGCAGATAGACCGAAGATGACAGGGGATGCAAAGATGATCAAGCTAGAACATTGTCGCCGGTTCGGGCTATAAGGCTGACGCTCGAGTGTGAGAGTTCTAGTCCCGATATGGAAGTCGATCGCGCCAGCCTCGGCGCTCGCCGAGATGACGAACGCAATCATGCGGATCTTAGTGCCGTTGCTGCTCGCAAGTCGGGGTGATTCTTGATGAGGGGCACGCAAGCAACAAATGGACATAGTTGCATCTAGGTGATGACCCAGATGATGGAATGTTCATTTGTCATTTATCTCTCATTTTGTGCAATTCACAGGCGCAGGAATAGATACAGGCTGCTCGCAAGCTTTCAGAATAGCGGACAAACATATGACATGTGTACTAGGGAACAGGGTCTAGAGGGTCCCCCTGCTCTTGAAGGTCGGAATTAATAGAAAGCCTCACACTAGTCAATGGCTTCTACCTCTCCACCGAGCCACACTAGGGAGTGCAAATGCATTGCGGTACAGCATGTTAGACGTTGTCGATGGATAAAATTCACAAGTGGTAATGATAGAAGAGCAAGTAATTATGAAAGCTGTACCACATCTGAGGAATTACATGGAGAAGCAGAACAGCCATTATTGCTTTACACTACCTGTCTGCACAATTGCACTTTGTGCCTATCTACACTCGTATCTTGAGAAGGGCTCTTAGTGAGTCCTAATAATAATGGAGAGGTACAGCCAAGACCTGAACTGCCGACAGATTGAAAGAGATGACTCTGCCCTGGATCTTGCTATGAAGATATGTCGTGATTGTGCTATGAATGGCAACGAATGCTCCCACGGGAATCTCCTTGTTCCATAAAGGGTCGACTCTCTTTCGCTGTGTCAGTATGTCTGCAGCATTTACAGTCTTTGGGGAGTATAAGTGGTGGGTTGAATCAAAGACCGGAACTAGTTACTGCATGTCAGTGCTTAGGACATAGGAGTATCTTGACATGTGCTTACTCGTATCAGTTCCCTCGCGTGATCGCCTGACGATATCCGAGTAAACGTATATGATTGAATTAGCAGGCTGCTTCCCTGTCGGTTTGCGGATGAAAGCTCCGCTTAGTCTTCCTGAACCACCCCCTGCACAATGAACGGATAATCAGGAAATTGATTTATAAGGAAGATATCACACTCACTCTTGATTTCCACACCATCATCGTCGATGGGTGTGTGTTTGGTCGCGAAGGACACTACACCCCCTTCAAGACTCAAGAGGTCCATCGGCTTCCCTCCACCTACCATGGAAAGCATGGCTAACAACCGTTCTCCCTCCTGAGACAGGAGGTTCACCTCCATGCTCTTCAAGAGACGGGTTACGCCTGCTCCTTTGTACGTTCTCCCCTGCAGCACATCGCTCTTAGTCACAAACCCAAAGACAAGGGCGTCGACGTTGTCTCCGCCCTTTTTGAAGGCTAGAATCTGTGATTGGCCAACTGGCTTGAGGAAATAGTCAATGGGCGTGTCTCGGGCTGGGTTGCCCAGGAATGCAGCGGGAATGCGCGTAGTCGATACAAAAGACCTGAGAATGCTGACAAAATTGGATTAGTAGACAGGCCGTCAGAAAACTTTCGGAGCACGTACTCCAGATTAAGACCTGAAGGAAACAGGGCTGGGTCAAATAGCACTCCTAGATCGGCATACTGTAGCTCGAAGGAAGGTTCAATGTGACTACGCCTATTGAGTCGTCAGGGCTCACACCAGCATGAGTGAATATAAGGGGCACTTACTTTAGCTCCGGGCAAGTGAAGTAGGTCCCCAACAATGGGCCGCTTTGCTTGTTCTCATCGGTCACCTCGCAGCCACGCTCCTCTGGGGATCCTTTGACAGCTTGTTGTGGCAAGGGTGCTGAGTTCTATGAGAGTTGAATGTCGAAGTGTCCACTCGCATGTACTTCAATGGACATACCTGGTCTATAGGCTCCCTGGAAGACACGTCGTTGTAGGCGCCAAGTAAGCCACCTCTTTTTTCAAGAGGGTGTTCTTCTGTTCTAAGACGGGTAACACCCTGGCGCTTGTATCGTGATACAGCACCGGCTCGCGACTTCGAAGTTAACTGAGCTTCCTTAGCCAAGGCAACCTTTCTGTAGGCAATGTGAACACCCAATTGATTGCATTCAGAGAGCTGCCTACCTCGCCTCGACGACCGCAGCTACTCCTTTATCCAGAGCCCTTTGCGAACGCTCCTTGCTTATCCGACTAGATATCAACTTCAGCTTTGTCCTTAGTTTACGTTCATGTGTGGAATGCACTCACCGCTTCATGGATTCAACATCTTCTTCCTTGTCCGATAATGTTGCCTGTGAGCTACAGAGCGCAACATCAGTTACGTGGGCCAGACAAGGTCGATATGATGCTGACCGCTTCTTTGAAGACATGTGTGGGTCGGGCGTCAAGCCATTTTGCTTCTGTGGATAGCTATATTATCCGGTCAAAAGGTGTTGCATGTTGTGTGTTTGAAACAAATGAAGTTTACCTGTGCTTCGTTGGCCCCTTCATAATGTCAACCTCAGGGATCTCCTGATTCATCTCGACATCGTCGTCCAGTTGATCGTCGCTAGAATCCTCGTTGCCAATAATTTCAAAGTCGGTTTCCCTGTTGCCATCGTAGATGACCTCCACATCGCTGTCAGATTCATCATTCTCCAGTTCTGCACAGTCGTTTGGTTCCATGTGAATGTTGGCAACTTCATTGCGGTGCGCTTCAGCACAAGCCATATGCTGCTCATAGTGGCTTATACGCGTTCCTGTGCTCATATTGGGAGCATCGGCAGGAGACTCATAGCCTTCATCTACATCTGAGAGCTCCGTTGCAACCAGGCCGCGAGACTTTGAGGCTGCCGTTACCTTGGCCATTACGATCTTTGGAGTCAGCCTAATAAATCATATGGGTGAGTTGCAGATGAGTGAATATAGAACAAGGATATCGCACTCTTCTTTCAAACGTTTCTGAACCAGATTAAGATGCCTAATGCAGTGTGAATTCGGCGCTTCTTGAATATACTGTGAACGAAATACACTCACGGCAACTCCCGGAGGGCACCGACACTCCGTTCATTCTTCTCTTTGTGTCTGTCTATAGTATCAGACATTTGCATCAACAGAAGGGGCCTGCAAAGAATCACTTGTCTGCCTTGACATTAAACGGATGCGACGGCAAATCCTGCTTCAAGAACCGGGATTTCCATTTCTCACTGCTGAGAAAAGCATCCCGGTTGACACTTCGACCACTGATAGTATTGATGGAACTAGATGCAGGTTAGTCTGGTAATCATAAAACAAGGAGATATAGAGCGACATACTCAGAAGGGGACCAATCCGAAGTATGCTCATTGATCGTCTGAGTATTGCGGCTGTTTAGGTGCTTTGTACTCTCCTTCCTACGAGGTATGCATCAGCAGTGACCAATCGCTGTTGAGCTTGCATACGTCACGCACTTGATCTTATCTGTGGGCTCAGCGAATACATTGACACGGCGAGATCTGATGTTGACAGCGTTGGCAGACATGGTATAAGGTTGGTCAGAATTGTGGGTCTGTAAATTGTTGGGTTGGGTTGTGGCTGTAAATGGGGTAGAGATAGAGAGACAGTGATTCGGTGACTGATGAACTTATATGACTCTCACCTCAAGCAGAGCTATGACATAGTATGCCAGCATTATAGCTCAGTGTTTGATATGAGTGATTTTGTACGGCAATCCAACTAAGGAACTCCCGTGAGGCGTGTATATAACACATCTGCTTATGTAGAAGGTGCATATAACGACGTCGTCTGCCGTAAAATATGATATTTCGTCACAGAAGATACGCTATAGCCCCATGCAAGAGTGTATCTGCTTTTAATAGCTTCTAGCATGCAAAGCTCAAGCGATGCCTTGTCTGAGAACTGTGACGTCAAAACACGAAAGGCATCAGATTGCATATCATGCTGCAACCTTAGCAACCGACCGCAATGTATAGATAGAAAGTCATACTGAGCTGAGAGTCATGTATACTATGTAGGTAGTTCTTTATGGCTCATGGACGAGGGCGCCTCAATGCAGGAGTGCCAGCAGAAGTATACCTGTAGCGCACATGGTTGTCTGTAAGAAACACAAGAGGGATGCTGTGTCTTGCTGATTCTGTGACCGAGATCAGACGGATTGGGATTCTATGGCATGATATCAAATTCTTTGTACATATGCAGCTGTCTGTCTGTGATAAGCTAAACTGACAAAAGAAACTGGGGGGATAGGCCGGAATATGTGAGAGTGAACCGTCAATAACCTATGTGATCATGGATCGCAGTAACTGATTGCGTGTTTTCCAAGCACTCTGAGTATAAAGCTTGTGCGTGGTTGCCCCATGATAACGTGAGCATACGAAACATCTCGTAGTATAGAGCAGAAAATATAGTATATATAGGCGAAACTGTGAAAGTGTTTATCTTAAACTACCCTGCGCCGCATCTCTCTTCCATCACATACACTTCGTCGCTCTGCTTCTCATGTCTAACTACCCTTATGTATGCTCTGTGGATGGTCTGGAACCTGAGCATGCATTCATGTATACGCATGAAGCCCAAGCGGTCATTGCAGACTGTTCCGACAAAGCTTTACTTCCGGTTAGCGAGACACGACAGCTACAAAACTATGCAGACGTTAGTTCAGGCTCTGTTTAGTGCAAGGGAAAAGACTTATCCATGAAGCTGCAGCATAAGTTCGCGATGAACAATAGCGTGTGGGTCGAAGACGGCAATGAGGTGGTTCTCTGCCAGCGCGATATGCACTCCGTATCGAATCAGTTGGTTTTGGAGACTACCGGCATCCTGTGGAAGTTCAATCTCATGCCATTCCTGAGCCGCAAAGAGTATGTGAGCTCTATATATACTGTATAGGTTATGTCAAACTAATCAACGTTGTGACTGGCAGCATATACCGCCAAGGAATATTTTCGCCACCTGGTTGCCAATGGGTTGCCTTGGCAGGCGTCGGGTTATCTTCACATGAAGATAGTCTGAAGGCTTTGGAGAACATACACACTATGGCGATATTCAAATGCCCTGAAGGAAAGCTACGGCCTTTACTTCACATGGAAGCCGACAGGGAAGAACTCATCTGCGCGAGGTTGCCCATATATACACCTTGGAATCTTATCAGCCAGGACTCAGAAGTTCTTGAACAGGAGGACTTCTATGACCCAAATGGAGTGGCAGTTACATACGCTGCAGACATGAATGCAGCTGTAACCACTGATAACCTTATCGAGATGACTCTAGCCGCAAGTGAAGAGAAGTAAGCACCACCAATGCCTGCATCTAGAACAGAAGCTAACCACTTGGCAGCGGCCAAGCTTTTGAGTATCATGAGTGCAGCGGTTCACTCACCCGGCATGGCCAGGTAGTAAAGGTGAGACTTGGGCTCCGGCTAACTGAGAAGGATGGAATGTACACAATGGAAACAGATCTGATCGGAGTGGCTATAATTAGTGAAGACATCGCTCAGGTAAGACTGGTTGCGCCCACTCAACAGCAAACAATCCAGCTCATCTTTTCGCAGACCATTGCATTCATGTCCAGGACTGAGAAAATGCCACCGAGACAAAATAACCTGACGATGCGGTCAAACAGTTCTGTACGGCGTTATCGACACAATGCCCACATCCAGATACAGTTGGACAGGTTCGATCATTGCTCCGGAAGTGTAGATGCGGAAGTATCGCAGGGTAGAGATACGGTACAGCCCAGAGCAAAAGGAGGGAATAAGCAGTAATATATCAGTCCGTCTTCACGAACTACACATTCGTGCCAAGTTAGGCAAGAGACAGAGAAGCTCTAAGATTGGTAGAGACAGCTCGCAGTACTTGTCTTCAATCAGGCAAACTTTGAGCAGCGTTCCAGACCGTAGGATTGTTCAGTAGTAAATACACATGAGCTGGCCATCAACGCCCGAGAAGTCTAACCTCATCTAGGAGACGCAAATGCTTGCAGAGGTGATTTTCCGCGGATACTACGCTCCACCTCCATTTCACGAGATTAGCAGGATCGACGGAAGCTGTGAGCCATGTATAGTAATCCGAAAATGCCTTCTGTACCACGCGAAGATCATATTTGCTGGATTTCGCCGGGACAGGTATGTGATCCGGGATAAATCCCATGGCTCGCAAACCCTTTACACCGCCGCTGTTGATGAGACGAATGATCTCAGCCATGTCCTGGACAGTAGGCTCGTCCAGATATCCTGCCGCAAAGTAGTCCCCTACAGGAAGTATTATGTCAGAAGGCTGGCATACATAGAACCTAGTGTGTTGAGCAACTCACCTGCAATGTGCAACGCCAAAAGAGGACCCACGAACCGAACCTTGTACCGGTGCTCAGGACCATAACCCTCATGCAACGCCGACCAGAATCGTTTGAATGATCGCCCTGCAGGAGTAGGAAAGATGGAACTCTCCCAGACGCTGCGAACATTTTTCGTGCTCCTGTTCAGGTTTCTGCCATATATGCGATGCGACACAAAGTAGCATTCTTCTCTTCCAGCATCCTGGATACTCGCCAGGACGTCTTCGAACCTGGTGAAGAAACCCTGAGAGCCTGAGAGCAGGAAGGGCGCGTTGTATGACAGGAACCGCATCAGCACTGAGTTCTTGAATCCTATGTCAGTGATCAGCGCATCCTTTTGCTGACCCTGGAATACAAGTCGCATGCGCTGTGCAGAAGGCTGTAGCTCCTTGAACGGGAGGTACATGTCCAGATTTTGTGCCACGGCGGACAAGAACTTCTTGTCAGTCGGAAGAAGGTTCTGACGCTTGCCGTTCCAGGTGAAGGACTCAATGTCGCTGACGTCCGATCGAGCCTGGTCGTTGAATTGTAGGCCTTCGGAGAAGGGATACGTCAGCAATATGCTTATGGGAGTTTGATACGCTCCACATACCGATTAGCAAGTCAGATAGCGCCAGTGAGCGCAAGATAGCCGCGCTATCTGAAGGATTGATTGTGTCGTTTCCTGACGCTGACCTCCATCGATACGCCTTGTCATGAACTGCCAGAAAGGTATTCGAGGCGTATGTGACTCGCGCTTCGTTGTCGACCATGCTAGCCTCGACCGAGAGTTTGGCCAACGCCGATAAGGGATACGAAGACGGCAGTTGCACAGTGGATACCAAGCCGACTAAAGGGAGCATATCGTCCAAGGATGGCTGCTTCGTAGTGAGACGCCCGACTAGACAGCGCGATTGCGGGAATCTCCATGCGTGCCAAACACCGGCGTGATGAAGAGCATCAAAGCCCCAGACGTCAACTACCAGCCATACAAGCCATGAGCGGAGGCGCGCGTCGCGAGGGTCTTCGACACCTATAAAATTGCCGAGGAAGTGCAGTAGGCCAGCGTAAACTTGACGCTGTCGCTCGAATTCTGAACGAGCTGTGCGAGCGGGAGGTATTTCCAAGATAACTGGATGCGCCGAAGAAGATGATAATAACGGCCCAATGTCGACCTCGCGCGCTGTCATGCGGGTATTGACCATGTCCCACAGGTGAAAAGCGATAGCCTTCAAGCCGGTAGGCTCATCCACCCCGTCAGTTGGCTTTTGAGAAAATAGCGTTGCCAGAGACTCCAACTTCGCCCAAATCATAGCCTCCATGGCCATCAAGACGACTGCAGATGACCGTAGACCAATGCCTGAAACGGATAGGCCGCTACGCATTCTCTGCAGATCGGCCCAAGCGTCGGAAAAGCTAGACAGAGCTGCATCCAGTGACGAGGATGGATTGAGAAGCGTGGACGCGTAGATCGAACTGTCTAGACTTGACGATTTCCTCAAGCGTCTTGTTGTGCTTCCCGCCTTGGACTGGGTAAAGACATCCAGGAATTCGGCATCAAAGGTCTCAACGCTGAATATCGCGTGTCCTAAATGAATAGTGTTAGGCAATGTTGGAGCTGACGTGTGTGAAGAACCTGCCTTGTTGAGGAAGACCTTCCGTACGCAGACAGGGCGATCGGCCTTCTTTCCAGCTGTTGGTCGGACCGTTGAGTGGATTCCACCACGGATGTAGCACTGTTTCTGATGGCGTGTCGAAAGAGAGAACAGTAAGAGGTGCCGCATACCCGCTCGTGAGGTAGTCGAAGATATCTGTGTTCGGTCGCGAGGCGGATGAAGACGGAAGGCGGGACAACCATTCAAAGTATGGTTTCGATGGCTCAATCTGTCTGACATTGTACTCCGGATCGGACTCGTAGGCGTTCGCTTGGGACGCGGTCGCCGCTGAATGGACATCATCAGCACTGTGCACAGGGATGGACAAAATATAGAAAGCTTACAACTTTCATGAGCTCTCGTACGCTTACGCGGAACCAACTGTGAGCCTTCATTTGAAGTGTCATCTGCTTCAGAACCAGACATATTGGCTCCACGTTTACGCTTAGAGCGCGCGATAGACTTTTTCTTCACTTTCTTCGGCACGTAGTCCATGCCTGCAACATATCAGAACGCAGACATGATGTACCACAACGTAAGACTCACTACTAGCGTCAGAATCCTCTGTCAAGCTTGAAATCGGTGACTCAGAGCGTTGCACATGAACAGCAGCTTTACGCTTTGCGGGTAGTTCTGAGTAGGCAACAAGGTCAAGACAGAGAAATATGCGCATGGATGACAAAACGAACCTGATTGAGCCGTCCGATCCGGGCCATCAGGAGCTATGCTTGCGAATGAGCGCACTTGGGAGTAAAGTATGAGCTCATATATTGACAGAAACAGCGGTGTCTTACCCAGAGAGAAATTACTGGATTCCGGACGCTCAGCCCCATCTACCTCGCTGATCTCCGGCTCGACCTCGTGAATACTAAACATATTCGCAGAAGTATCGCCCTTCTCCAGTCGCTGCGCTCGATTTTCTTGGCGGACAATCGAGAATGGAACCACAGCGGTCACCTTGTTGGAGAAATTGTTCCAGTCCTTCGCAGCAGATCGGTGTGCCTCGTTGCGAGATGGATCTACACGTGGATCAGCTAAGAAGGTAAATATCTGGTTATCGGCAAGACAGACCATTGACATGTGGCGCAAGTTCCCATGGTCCAAGCGACTGTCGTTCTCCGTCACGAGCTTCATACGAGAATGCAGACATAAATGTCGTTGAATCCACTTGAACCTAGAATAGCGTAAGTAGACTGTTCATACTATGCACATCAACAGGTAGATACCTTTAGATGCACTGGAAGCTGCCTGATAGCGAAAACAACTAACAGATAGAGCGCCCTCACAAAGAAAGTCACTAGACTGATTGGCGTCATGACCGACCATGCATCCCTTGCAAAGTTCGGATGCGTAATCCAAGCGGGCTGAGTCCTGTCCTCCGGGCTATGTAGCCGTCAAAATACTACACATACATTGAAGTGAGATGATACACATACTTGCTCAAAACATCAGGGCCAACAGAAAGATAACGCTTGTTTGAGAAACCCTCCCCATCTCCCTGTAGACGTTGACGCGTAAGACAGCCAATTCATGTGAGTGGATACGGATGCAAACCTTTGTGGGAGGTGTTCGTGAAGCACACAAGACATAGACTCCGGATGCGAGATACACGACGGCTTTCGAGTACGCAACAAATGCAACTCGATAGGCGTCCACAGGGATGACAACACCAGCTCTCTTTGCCCTTGGAGCGCTTCCACCGTGATACTGCACCCCGCGGAATACAACGAAGACAATTCCATCCAGATGGACAAACACGCCAAGTTCGTAGATTGAGAATTGACCTAACCGTGAGTTTAATGATGGATTGTTAAGCGTTGTTTAGTAGACTTCGTAATCACCGGGATCTATATCAGCCTGAAAGTTTGAACAGACTGACATGACCGTAAACCCCTCTGCAAGATCATGGTCGTCTATGTGCGGCTCTCCAAATGCTCCCAGATCCTTCAATTGAGTACTGGCTGCGACTTAAAGTCAGTGCATGCACAGTAAATTAGATTGAGATGGCGCACCAGTTCCGAACTCTACCGGGCGTGCCAGATTGACTTGAACAGAACTGAAGTGGTAATTGTCGTCCGACACAAACCGAGGAGCGTTGACAAGATCAGACTGCTTTTGGAATACTTGCTGATACTCCAGAGGAAGATACTTAGACGCTGCAACGGCTGCATGCACAACTGCCTAATGATGAGATATGTGAGTTAGATTGTGCATGTCCGGATTATTGTTGCTCACCTTCAGAGTGTGTGTGCGTATGCGCACACCATCACTATCGTGGTCTTCGGGAGATACCTGAAGAGATGTTAACGGTGGGAGAGGTATGATGATAGAGAGGTGTCCACCTTCATAAACTGCCCAGGCCCAAATGTATTACCCGAGGCCGCCTGAGCTGTTGACAATATTCCGTAGGCACGGGCACCACGGATTGGCTTGAAATATCCAGAGCGCTCTGCAGCCGTGCCGCCTTGGCCGTCCTTGGGGACATCTGGCCCCATCTCATCTAATGGACCAAGAATCTCGTCCCGCGCAGAGCGAAGATTATTGCCGAGATCTTCCGAGTACAGGTTAGATCTAGTAGGGGTTTAAGTGAGCTGAAATATGCAGACGAGTTTGCAGCACTACGCACGCGGAGAGAACTACAACTTGAAGTACATCATCCGTCCCATCCTCCGAGCCACCAGGTGGCCGAGCAAATACGGCGTCTCCTGGCATGAGCTGAACAAAGCCTAGTATTGTAGTCATGAGTACAGGCACACTATCGAGTACGCCACAATTGACACACCAGCATCCAGCAATCCACTTGCAAATGGTTTGCTAAACCGATACTTCTTCGACCCGGTATGCCTTCTCTTCGCTGCGTCGAAGTCGCCCTCAAACCCGTATACATATGTGCTAGAGTTCGATGGAAGCTCCTTAACGACAGGAGGCGTATCTTTCCCAGAAGAAGCGAAACAATGAACTCGAAGAGGATGAACCTGATCGGCGGCAAGTTTCTTCAAGATAGGCAAAGCAGGATCTCTTTTGGCGCCAGGAGCAAGAGTAACGTCTTCAAGTACCAAGGGAACCATGATGGTGGGCTGCAGAACCACTTCTCTAAGGAAAGGGATGCCTTATAGCATCGGAGGGCAGAGACATATGACGCTTAAAGTCTCTTCTCAGTACACCCCTTTGCCTACACCCCTTTCCCTGTATCCGGTTGTCCCCAACGGAGAACTTCAAGTCTATGCATCTCCCTCCAACCCTTACTCAAGACTATGTGAATAGTAAGAGCGTAGTATGATAATAAGTACACACTGGAGACACGCCGAGTGCTGTTCTTTACCACAATCTAGCCAACTAACCAAAAGTCAGGAGAGCCGGCAGAGATGAAACCCGGTTTGACTCGCTCGGCTACAGCAAGGAAAAACTGATTCCGCCTATGTCTCCTGTAGTTGTGTGACGTAGTTGGAGCTGCTTCCGACTTATGTAGAATCTGTAGCTTCGTGCGTGCACCAGGGAGCTTGAACGAAGACGTACAGTGATGGATGACTTCATGGCTGATTGACTTCATATCATACGATAAACAAGATTCACGGACATTTGACCAAGTAGTTCGCATACAGTCAGAGGAAAATACCAACGCCTTATTTGACTAGGGGTTCGGATAATTTCACGCTCTCAGTGAAGTTAGGGGTAACGGTAGAAAACATAGCCGGGTAAACTCGCTTGGCTCAGCAACATCCGTTTGATTCCGTTTGTGCCAGCTCTTCAGACCAGTGACATGTTAGGGGTACCGGAAGGAAACGTAGCCCAGCAGACTCGCTCGGCTACAGCAACGGCAATTTGATTCCGTCTGTGCTATCTCATCATGGTATGTGGCAATAACAGAATTCTCTCACAATCAGGCTATAGGGACCATCTTCCATTGGTTGCCTAAGAAGTATAAGCAGCTACTGCCATGACATGCACACACATGTGTATTGGTCAGGAAGTAAGGCTCCTGCATGTTGAGGACAGGTCAAGAGCCCGACGCGAAATACTTTCACTCACAGACCTGACAGGCAACATTGGCAAGTTTTGACTTTTCTCATACTCTCGGCTCACCACCAGCACATTCATTTGTCCTATTGTGTCCCTCCAAAACTCACTATATTGGCCTACCAACCCACACTACATGCATTGTATTTTTGGCAATTATCTCAAACTAAGTCCTACAGCTGCCTTCTTGCCGGTTCTGTGGAACTTGGTCAAACTGGTGAGCAAGCTATTGTAGTGTTATGACTGTTTATTTGTCACGCATCCTGTGGCAATGACAAACAGAACAGTCTGCCCAATTCATCACACATCACACCTAATCTGCAAAAAGCGAGCTCGGCAGTGCTTGTACAAAGCATCCACCTGAGTCATGGCATCAGACAACCAGCAAGAGGAACTCAATCAGCATGGCTCTCTTTATGCCCAGCTGTTTGGTTCAACACCTTGCATGTTCCAGTGAAGAATCCTGACAGATCAATGAATATAGGCCAACTATTGACAATATAGAATACTACAATATGAGGCAAGATGTATGTAGCTGGTGGTCAGGATTGCCAAAAGAGACCGGAACACTCATATATGTAATACAGGCTAGTCCAAAGCATGGAGCCCTAAGTGTAGCTCAGTACAGATGAGCAATGATGCATCTGAACAATCAGTGAATAATACAAGATCAAAATGATCAAAGAATAGTCCTAGCAAAAAAAGATTTGGACAAGATGAGTTATGGGTGTGGACAAGAGCATCATGCCGGCTATAGCCATGTGCCAATATACATAACTGCTCCTCATAGTAAATGACAAGATAGAGACCACCCATTTTATCCAAGACAGCCGGGATATACACCATCCAGTTGTACAGCCGTATACACTCACACAGCGGCTGTCATACACAGTAAGATTGGCCAGACCAGAATGTTTCCTGTAGGCAGAACCATGCAAGCGAGTTTTCCAAGCCAATAGCTAGATCGTGGTATTGAACAGCAGAGCATATCACAACAAAGAAAGCTGAATTACAAGGAAGGCCATCTCGCAGACACAAGGGTGCAACAGACAGGCGGGAAGCAGATGTAAGCCGCATATGTCATGGCAGGTGCTATTCAGAAAAAGACCTGAGCCTCAGGTAGCAACAGTCCGACGCCAAGATCATCAAGTGCTTGACATCAGATAGAGAAGATCTCCAACCACCACAATAGAAAGAGCGCCTGTCACATGCAAGACATACTTGCAGCATCATCAAGCATCAGTCAACAACTTGCAGGACAGGCGACAGAAGGAAGCTGCGGATCGCCCATAGAATGCAAATGTGCAGGCGCGGTGACGCTGAGCACTAGATGCATCCACAGTTGAACCATATCAGTTCTTCATATGCCTCCTGCGCATCGTCAACGTCAGACCCAATGGCACAAGTATACCAGATCGCAGCGTAAGAAGACGTTGGCATGTAAAGCGTCCAGACGTTCGAGAAGAAGCAGAAGATCTTGCCCAACAGCGAACCACATAGTATATTAGACGCGCACGAAGCAAGAGTGCGACCAGACCAGAGAAGCCACAAGGAATAAAAAGAATAAGGAGCACCCCAGTGCGAGAGCCAGAGGAGAGAGGTTGGACAACAGGGAGAACATGGTGGTTGGCAACAAGACGCGTCGGGGGAGCTCGGCGAGTTAAGTGACCGGTCACGTGAGATCAATTTCCCGCGTGCAACTTCCCCGATCTTGCATCAGCCTCAAGTAACACAAGCAGCAACGCACGGTCGCTACAGCATCAGCTATACCTCGAACCTTCTCTATGAAGATGGCAATGCACCATGTGAGTCAGGATATTCTAGATTGTAAGCAAGTACTGAGAACGAGAGAGCACAGCAGGTCATGCCAAGGGGTCGAAGAAAATTCTGTGAAGACATATGATTCGTTTACAGGAGCCTCCGTATCAAAGTACATAGGAGCCAGAGAGCTGTTCTACAATTTTTATTAACCCTCGTGATAGAGATGCTGGAGGTGCGACTTCAGTAGCCCGATCACTGCGCATAGGAGGTTGAGAGTCAAGTGCTGGGCATGGCATGATCAAGCTTTGCCGTGATCATGAACACATATCTATAGCCAGATCAGATCGCAGTAAAATTACTGAATGACCTTCTGAAGTCGAAACCCCCCTGCAAACACGTCAGTATCTAGCACATATACACAGCCTTGACGTGAAAAATCGATGTATCTCAGGATCTCCCGATAAGTAGGGACACCTAGGTTAAAGATTCAAGTCAGATGAGAATGAGTAAAAGATATCAGCAAACACACCATAGACTGCATCTAGCGGGATATCCGCAAAGTGATTGGAGAGCCACGCAGTTCGTTCAGAGTATGCCGTCATGCTGTCTCGTAACCTAGAAAGGAAGTGTCCAGCAGTATGGAGCCTAAAGATCTCTTATACACTCACTCATCTGGAGAGGCAAGCTCTCCGGCTTGACATAATTCAAGTAGTTCTCTCTTGGTGTAGATCCACCAAACCTCGCACTACAGCGAGCGTCAAGTCAATAGAGGGCATATAGAAAAAAGAAGTCGTACCATACGAGGTGTTCCTGATCGGACTTCGCTAGGGGGTTGGACCCAAGTAAGCACACCAAACAGAAAGCGTACACTATCATTCAGTATGGCGGCTGTGTCCCCGGCATGAAGCATGACGCTGATTGATGTCAGTCTCCTACGATACATAAGTTCACAGGGGAGGCTTACTGACAGATCTCCAGGTTTGGCGTGACGAACGATGACAGGCCCCCCTCTGACCTTGATGACCGTCTTGATAGGAGAGAATGGGATGCTAAGATAATACAGAAGCTTCAGTTTCGTTCATGGGCCCTCGTTGACTCCAAGATGAACTCACATGCTTTCCTCAATGAAAGGCATATCTAGAAAGTTGACTGGAGCATCCATGGCTCTATGTCAGCAAGTATGAAGCAAGCTACGAGCCAAAGGCGATCTGAGGGAGTCCACTTAAGTATGCAGCTATGCAACATGTGATCATGCGAGTAATATGCCTCATCTACAGTATGTCAATCACGGAGGCTACGTAACAAAATCCGACAAGGCCACAGTCCGATAGTGCATGCGAAGGATTATAGGAAATACTTTAGATGTGGGCAAATGCAACACGTACTCTTACCGAACTGTGATTGGGAGACCCTATGGTCGAAAGTCAGGTTTAGGTAACGTGGAGCATAAGGCAGTGCATATAGAGACGTAGCTTTGAACATGGCACATACAGATATCAGTAATTGTACGACACTGCTTATAACAGAATGTACATTACTAACACCCAGTATAGCCTAGACAAGTTACTGATTGCTTTGCAAGAGAAGCGGTGACCTCACCTAGAATCAACCCTTTATGTTAACCAGTAACGATATGCACGAACTTCTTTATCACTACTGCAAGAAGATCGGTAGTAATATGAGGCTGTGATTGGTTACTGCGAGTACGATAGCAGTCATACATAAGAACCAAGGCCCCAGGTAAAAAAAAACAGCTTCCCTGTCTCATCAACTGTCAACGCCAACAATTACACCCCTCGACGAATCCACAAAGTAGAACCAACATGTCTGACGACTGCGAAGTACCCTGTGATCTCAGCGTATTCTTTGAAGACGAGTCAGATTCTCGCGACTACGTTGTATTGTACGGATACGACCCCGGATGCACTACAAAGTACGCGCAAACTTCATCGAATCGACATAGACTGTCAATGCGTGAATGCCACGCTTATTCCAAACATTGATAGATTAGGTGCCATACTATCAACACATAAGCTTGAGGGTACTCGTGTTGTTCGTATGAACTCTGAAGCAGCTGCCTTAAGGCGTTGGAGACAAGCAATCATCAACGGAGATGAAATAGGTTGTGTGGACGGCACATGCGAGGAGGACGTGAGTACACACTACAGAGTGCAGACATAGTACACCAGACTGACACCTGATACTACCAGAGGCTAATATATATGGAGAACCTGCGGAATAATCTGATGGATGCTGTAGCAGAGAGTCCGAGGCCAGTTCCATCAACCTCTCACGAACAAAACCCAACTATACTAGGGCCTCCTCCAACCAAGCGTCAGGACCGCATTCGCATCCCAGTCACGCTCCGTAAACATGGTTCCGAGCTTCCAGAGGATCCAATATCTGATAGCAACGCGTCCCAGAGCCAACACGAGACTCAGTCTTCGGAGACCCTCAGAAGTCCTGCACACGAGCAATCCAGCCCCACAAACAGACTACATGTCGGCGAGCCTCAAGCAAACGAATCCCGCCGTTCTGCACGATCCGATGGAAATAGTAGTGACGAGTACGATGCAGCACTTGGAGGACTACCTACTCTTGACCCAGAAAGTGCACCTACACAAACGGCAGAAGCCACTCATTTTCCTCAGAACTACGCCCCACCTGATGCAGTAACTGGACCTGACTACATCCCAGAGAACGCTCCTAGTCCACTGGATGAGATACGAGACAGTATAGGGCGGAAACCTTGGTATGTTGTTCCCAGGTCAAAGCGACCAGGGATATATGCCTCGCTGTGAGTGATGCCTGAAATCAGTGATCCGATATAGAGATTAACCTACACTACTTTCAGGTCTGATGCGAAAGCTTCGAACAAAGGATCATTCAAAAAGTGTCACACGTATGGTGCAGGAAGCTATGTAGACGCCCTCCAAAGCTGGATTCGAATGCGGGATGAAGGACAAATAGTCACATACTAGGCTATTGAGGGTCCAGTCTATATAATCTCACCTTAGTCGGCGCATCACAGCCCTTGCATCGAAACTTGAAACTGAATCATGTGATGCTCTGTATGACATAGCATCAAGTAAGGCTGCAGTACAGCATACATAAACATAGCAATGTCATATTGGCGCAAGCGAATCCTATTTTCATGATGTAAAATGAGCCACTCAACAGATCAAATGACGATCATTCAAACCAAGGTGAAGCCAACAATCTGCATTCTACCTGGGTAGACCAAGGGAGCTCCAAACAGCGTACGTGCACGACGCCGACAGTAAACCATATGCATCAGTCAGTAGAGGATCTTACATAAGCATCACATCAAGATGAGAGACTCCGACAAGACAGCACGGTTGAACGAAGCTTCAATGAATGAACTTGCCACATTCGTTTGACATAGGGCGGGTAGCTTCATTCAAAACGCACCCAAGCTCCTACACAAGCCCAGTACAGGTAGATTTCAGGAGCAGATCAAACATTCAAGCGCCCATAAACGGAGTTGATGGGTTTAAGCGCCTTGACACTTCAACATCAACGATGATACATTCGCGCGATTGACGATGCACGCGTGTGAATGAAGAAGACGCGTGTCACATCGCCGTTAACGACGGCGCCTATTTCCTCAACCTGCCATCTTACGCAACCGGGCCTTGCTTGTCAGCACCCACCACATCCCACTCCCGATATGCCTCATAGCGATGACAGGCTAATTGACTTCGGCGAGCTATACGGCTACGACAGCTTCACCGACGTCGTCGGTGTGATTGGTGGACTGGTCACGTCAGTGTTCCCATCACTGTCAACGCAACCCTGCCAGCGCATGGCCGTTCCCATCCATCACACCAGCTTCTCTGACATACGCGATACACAGGACGGCGGACGCAACTGCGGCGGAGTACTATACGGCTCTTGACGGGACACCGGCCAGAGCAGGCCGAGAGTGTTACGACGGATGCATGTGCGTCGCTAATTTCTGGATCCAAGCGTGTTCGCTGACATTGAAACTAGAATCGCATACCAGCCTGATCCCGATATCAACTACGCCTCCGAAAGCAAATGGTTTGCGCTGGTTGTCAGCTCCAATGAACATGGCGGGCCCGTAGCCATTCGACCGTTCCTCTCGGGCGCGCGTCTGTACGCGCTGGCACAGGGGAACGTGCCGGGCATTAGCAATCCCCAGCAGTGCGTACGCAACCAGGCGCGACTACAGCATACTCACTATACCTGCCAGGTTGCTACAGGAGCTACAGGCCGCTGAGGTGCCCAAGAACGCGCAACTTATCATCTATAACGCCGTCCATGATTTGCCATATACCGACATTTGCCGTGAGCACAGTCCCACCAGACGCGACGGACGCTGACTCGCTTCTCGGATAGACGTGCTTACTGTTGGAGAGTTCCGTACGCTGAGCTTCTACGGCTGCCTAGCTGTACATCTGCAAGAAAATGGGCACACTAACTTAGTGGAGGTCGAGTAGGGTAGAAGAATGGCTGTCTAGCCATGAGTATCGCATCATGTAAGCGCTTGCATAGTCAGTACAATGGCGCATGGCGATATAGAGTTCTACCCCAAGCTCATGGGCATTACAACGCATGATACTGTAAGAACGTTCATTGAAGCAAAGTTCCGATGAACAGCGCGCAGAAAGTATGTGTGCATCCGGAAGGATGGCGTAGGTACTGCAAATCTTTGGGAACATCTGAACTAGAGTACTATAACATGAGAAGAAAAGTGCTGCCGTGACACGAGACAAGGAAGGAAACCCGTCTGGAAAGAGATCACCGAGTCCATGTGCAAAAAGCCATAATCAAGCCGACCGCCGTCAACTATGGCCGTTGGCATATGCAGCCACAGTCCTATGTCAAACCAACATCAAGAGCATGCCCCTGTCATAGAACGAAGCTACACAGTAGGTCAAGAGCAGACAGAGCTAGGCCATCACGGAAACATTGACAATGCAGCATCTCAACTGATCGGACTCGGCGGGACACGCGTGACTCGAGTGCGCGCGTGTCACTTAGCCGCAACGGATTAGACGCCTAAACATTGAGCGCGCTCTCCCATCTAGGACACTCTACCTCGCACTATGACTTCCACTGCTGGCAACAACGCCGATTACTTCGCACACGAGGATCTGCGGGATGTATTTGGGGCCGGCCCGCGTGTGCAGGCCAAAATCAAGTGCGTCAGCTCAGCCATCTCCCCAATACATGGCTTGACGCCGAGTATGTGGGAGTAGCCATACCATGTACTAATCACGCACGCCAATAGGAACAACGAAGGCTCATCCGCAACATGCTGGATAGAAAGAGGCGGTTTTATTCTGCCGCGTCAATGTCAAAGGGGCAACATGTACGTCGCCTGCACATATCAACCGCGTGTTTACTGACAGGTCATACCAGCGTTTTATTCGCTGAGGACGAACGCTCGAAGTTTGTATTCGAGAGCGGGCGTACTCTCGGGCTCGTCGTGAACATCGTCGGCGTCACCTACGAGATGGCGGTCGTGCAGCGTCTGCTGCCTGTCGAGGCTATCTACCAGGCAATAGAGAGCCCAAGCAGCAATATCTCCGGTCGCAAACTGTGCGTACGGCTACCAATTCGACATGATGCAGTACTTACCCTAGCGTACAGGCTGGCAAGCACGCTGGACCTCCACCACATGCAGCGTAACGAGCTCGTGCTCGTTGACGCGTATGAGTTCCTACGCTATACGCAGATTAAGGGTACGAGGGTCATACCAAATCACAGCGAATACGGATCTCACTTCCAGGAAAGACATCGTGCAAGAGCAGGAGGTGGTCACCAAGCGCTTCCACACCGGCCCTCGCGTTCGCTGGACGGCCAGCGGCCAAGTATACATACAGTTCCCCACGCGTCATTAATATATAAAGCTACGAGCAGCATGTATATTAGCACACATGAATCCATGAGCCGTTCTTTAGTCCACGCGTAGCGATGCTCCATCTCCGACTCTCCCGCCTGAACGCATCAAGACGCGTCCCGGCATCCTCCGTGATCCGCACATCCGCGTGGCCGCGTGTGGCAACGTCTCCCCCTCCGATCTATACCTCAGTTCTCCCCGCACTCTCTCGCTCTGTACCAACTGATACTATCTTTGCACTATATCACGCGGTGCTGGGTATTCAGAGGCGTCTTGATCCAGCCGCGACAAGTCTCAGCGGCGCCCCATTTGCCCGCACTGTCACCGCTTTCGTACTCTCCACCCCCTAACATCTCGCTTCTTCGTCAGATCATAGCCTCTAGCCTTTCATGTACTCCACGATCATCCTATACCTATATACTTTATTATGCACTTGAATTAGGCCTCCCAAACGCCCAGTTTCGTCTTAGATAGACACACTCTCCCCTCCTCAACGATCAAATACTACTTATATGACTGTTTCATTCCCCAGCACTGTAGACTATACGAAGGGAAATGATCATGCAATCAGCAAGACTGGCATAGGTTCTACAAACTACCTATACCTAAACGAGCTAAGCTCTCACATGTACCCGCGTCAGCTCGGGATCGGGCCGACATGCCGGGAAGTCGCGGCACGCGAAGGGGGCGTGGGAGCCAACTTCCTAAAGACGCCCAACTTTCAGGCACACGCGAAACCGACAACCATAAATCAACGAGTCAGGGATGACTCGTAATGCCACGGAACATCTTTCTTGGTGAGATTGTAGAGAGGGCGGGCGATCTTGGAGAAGTCCTTTATAAACCGGTGGTAGAAGTTGCAGAAACCAAGGAAAGACTGTAGTTCACGCTTCTTAGTGGGCTTAGGCCAGTCCGAAATGGCAGCCACTTTAGCGGGGTCCATGCGAATGACTCCTTCTTCAACGATCATGCCCAAGTACTCAATAGACGACTGTTCAAAGTTGCACTTCTCTGGCTTGAGGTACAAGTGGTTGTCACGGAGAATCTTGAGTACTTGGCGGACAATGTCGCGATGCTCCTCAAGAGTATGTGTGAAGATAAGGATATCGTCAAGATAGATAACGACCTTGCCACTGGCAATAAGGTCTCGAAAGAGCGTGTTCATCATAGCTTGAAAGGTGGCGGGAGAATTCGTTAAACCGAAGAACATGACCATAGGTTCGAAGAGTCCGCGGTTGGTAGTGAACGCGGCCTTCCATTCGTCACCCTCCTTGATGCGCACGTTGTTGTAACCCCAGCGCACATCAAGTTTGGTAAAGACGCGTGCACCCTTGAGCTTATCGAGCAGCTCCTGGATAAGGGGCAATGGGTAACGATTCTTGATAGTCATGTCGTTCAGCTTGCGGTAGTCCTGTACCGGGCGAAGGGAGCCATCTTTCTTCTTGATGAAGAAGAACGGTGAAGCCATGGGAGACTTGGACGGTCGGATACGTCCAGAGCGTAGGTTTTCTTCTAGGAAGCGGTCAAGCGCTTCTTGTTCTGCGGGAGCCATAGGGTAGTTTTTCATATGTATAGGTTTGAATTCTTTCGTAAGCTCAAGCGCATGGTCGTAAGGAGTGCGAGGAGGTAGCTGATCGAACTCCTCTTTGTCGAATATGTCTTTAAAGTCGTGATAAGCGGAGGGAACACGTTCCTGAAAGGTCTTCTCCTTCTCCTGGGAGGCCTTTTGTTCCGCTATCTTAGAAGCGTGCATCTGGAATGCACGTGTATGCAGCGTATTACGATAATTCATATCAAAGCGCGCATAGGACTCGATGTCGAAAGCGAATATCCGATCACCAGGCTCTAGGCCTTCGGCGGCAAGTGGGTCGTCCTCATCATCGTGCAGCGTCCCGCACGAATCAGGGCAGCGGGAGAAATCAATGACTCCTAGAGCCCA
>UWZB01000283.1:0-19544 GCA_900536885.1 Peniophora sp. CBMAI 1063 | reverse complement strand
CGTTCGCGTACAATTCTCGTCTCCTTTGACGCAGTTGACGGGTGCGCGACGGGCCAGAATTTGATGGAACTGCAGGGGAGCGGGTCATTGGACGGTGTCATCTATGTGACTTTGTATCTCCGGACTTTGTATCTCTTGACCTTGTATCCTCTGACTTTGTATCTCTGGACTTTGTATCTTTGGACTTTGTATCTCTGGACTTTGTATCTCCGGACTTTGTATCTTGCGCCTTTGGATTTATATCTCCGGACTTTGTATCTCCGGACTTTGTATCTCCGGACTCCGGACTTTGTATCTCGCGGCTTGAACGATAGCCTACTCTATGCAAAAATGCTGCTGCTATTGACGCGACTTAGTACTTTTCGTCCTTCTCTTTTTCTATCTACCTGTACACATTATATGTACAGCCAATGATCATACGCCTCGGGGCGCATAAATATATATGTTGTGCCCATCGCGGCTGCCCACGCAGGACCGCACACTGGAAGGTTCGGATACCAGGCTCAACTTCCTAGTAGCATTGAACCAATCCTATCCGATAGGCGGGCGAACTTGCTTCGAAATCGCATCGCAGTCGGTCACGTTTGTCGTCGTCCGTCGTCAACTCGGAGCCGCTCCGCGGTCGCGATCGCCGCGCGTGGAAGACGGCCGACTCAAACAATTCTCACGGCGTTCACGTACCTTGCGTCAATAACTCACCTTCTTCACCGCTGCTATCCCTTTATGTTCATATATAGGCGTAATGAATAGGCGCATCAAGGAGAAGACCGCCCAACCGTGCACGATAGCCGTCGTATAGGCTGCCGTTCATGCGCTGCTTCTTTCGAGCTCGTCTCCGTTGGAGCAGACTAGTTGCGAGTCTCAGCGAGTCCGGTGCACGCTGCATGCTTACAGGTACACTGTATAAACATGTACATTCGCAAAGGGTGTATTTGGGTATATGTAGGAGTCCACACAAAATATCCTGTCATTGTATACAAAACCGGGTATCATGACATGCCCACCCTTTGGACCATCTTTCGCTGATAATCCCCGCCATCTCTACTCCTCGTCCATTGGATGGTCACGTATCTGGCGAAACAGTTAGATACACGACGGATTTCCGATACGAAGCGCGAACCTGTTGTGTCTCATCGGAATTCCGACCCCAGACGAACCCCGGTCCCGAAACTTGCCAGAAGGTCGCCTCCTCACCGGCTTCAAGAGTTCCGTCGACTTCCTCAATCTTCACCTGTACGTCTTGATCCATCATATCAGCCTTGCCAATGTCTTCGTGTGCTTGAGTGTACCAGACGTAGTTCCGCTGGTCGCGAGTCTCCTCGGTAGGAGTAGAACAGCGGTGCCGAAGGTAGCTCGTGGGAAAGCGCTGCGTCTCCTGAGGCTCGATATGCTCGTCTTCGTCATACTGGTCTCGCCAACCGCTGAATGTCACGAAGTCACTGCGCGGAGTGGAATACGTCGTGGTGATAGATGACGTAGAAGCGGTCCGAGATAATAAACCTGGAGTTGGTGCTCTCCTCAGAGGTTCGCGACCGGGAGCGCTGAAGTTCGTGCTCGAGGTGGACGGCGTGAGCTACGAGATTTGCAGTCAGCATGCGTATCGTCTATGCAAGAAGTCAAGAGCAGACCGTAGCGTCGCCTGTGAAATGGGCTAGATTAGGTCGAAATTGTACGAAATGCTCAACGCGTTCGTCAGATGTCTCGAAGAAGGCAGGTGGCATAGTGGTGACAAAGGCAGACATGATGATCGATGCAGATGATGGTTCTCGCTTCCAAACTTAGGTGGCGAGCTCTTATATGCGAATGCATATCCGAAACCAGAGAGGGAGGTGGCCTCCCATCTCGGGTGAAGTTTCGGGTGGGAAGAACTGGATCACCCATCTCCTGGGACACATGTCTCAGGAGTCTACCTGAATCAAGCATGTATTGAAAGTTCGAAGTATGGCAACAAGAAGGGAAAACAAACATAGACAAGAGGCGGTCGACTGTTACAAGACAGCAGACGTCTCTGCTCAATAGCTGTTTCAATGGAGGCACGTTGCAAACAACGGCAAGGCGAGCAGGGCATGGCCGCCATTGCGGCGTTTAAGAGACGTAGAATGGATGGGGATGGTCGAACGAAGGAGTATGAGTAAGAACGTGCGTGAGCGTCGGAAGCTAGATGATGCGCGCACTGCCCTCTCATGTAGCGCACTGCACTCTCATGTACGACGTTCAGCGGTCCTTACTCAGAGCCCCAGCCTTCTCCAGTAAGGTTGACCTATAGCCCGCAAGATAATGTGATGAGCTATGCTATATATCACAACAGATGGTGCTCACCACATTATAGATGCGTGGCAAATCTTTCCACAGCTTCGCCTTAGCCGCCTTCGTCTCTTGCAAGAGCTTGCTCTTACAGTTCACGCATATCAGCGCCTCCTTCGCAACATCACACATGATCTGATCGAACCGGTCGAGGGGATTCCGAGCATAGTAGGCCGATGGCGGAGCATCGGGCGAGGCGAAAGGAGGGCGGACGTGGCGGGCGAAGACGGCCGAGCAGGAGACCATTGGATTGAGCCCTTGACGTTGTTGACATGAACCGGGTTCGGGAAGAGTTGTCAGGCGAGCCAAGCGTAGGCCCGTCTGGGATATTAGGGTGGCGTTGCCCCTTAGGAGAGACTGTAGATCCTGGGCGGTGAGGGGTGCCAACAGCTTGTCAAGGGGTTCTTGGTGCTCTGGGTGTTCGAAGCCGTCGAAAGACGCGAATAACGTGCTGAGTCGATAGAGCAGTATTGGTGCAATAGAACCAATACTATGCTCCGTAGCGAACCGAATGGCGATAGTGGTCGCTAATGAATCATCTCATTAGCTGAACCTCAAGCCGATGGACCTCCGTGACGCACCAGCAAGAGGAATCTCTTGGAATCGTTCCGACGTCCAATAAGAGAGCCGAGTGGGGTATAGCCTCTCGAGATGTCCGACACAGATGGTACGGATGGATGTTGAGTTGTATCGCTTCGAGGCCCGAAGAATACGAGAGAGAAGTTGGTGAACGCCCAGTTTACTGAGTTTGGTGGCTCTCTCGTTGAGATGGCTGAAACAACGGTCAATTTTGTACGCAGAAGAAAAGACGGATGCTTACTCTGGGGAATAGATCATAGCCAGGAAAGCATCCATATCCTGACAGAATTCGAGATCTTGGGTATCATACCCCGTGAACTCGAAAACGAGGTCGCCGTCGCGTCGTTCGTCGTGGCCGGTAAGGATGGTCTCTTCCCCACGGAAATGGTTGGAGAATACAGTGCTGTGGGAGGCAAGGATGCCCCGGTGGACTCTATACTGGACGCACCCATATATGCCTTCTGCAGGTATGGCCTGAATTGCTGCTTCTACCGAGTCTGTGGCAATTCGCCCCTCTCGATAGTACGTTGATAGCTCCGCGACCGAAAGGCGAGTATAACATCTAATGACAACGTTTCCGTCGTCGTAGTCAAGAAGAGTCGCGGTGGGCCCAATATCGTTCGAGGGTTCGGGTTTCACAATCACATCATCATTCTCAGTGCGCTGACGCTTCTTCGGCGGACCTACTACATCCATGTAGAAAGAGCTACACTAGCAAACAGTCTTTGTATCACGTAGATGTATGCGGGTAGGTCCTCACAAATGTCTAGGGCTGAGGGTTGAGCAACTGGTGGTGGCGAGAGTGGAGTTGCGCTTCGCAAGGTCGTCACAGTGGGCAAAAGCTCGGAGCTCGGGCCGAGTACTTCCCACGCATATCGTCTGGCGGGCGTCCTGACCTCACGACCGATTTGCGTACGCATTCGAACCAGGTTTACCGCCTGGACTGCATGTTGGGTCATTAGTACCGCAGAGCTTGGGCTCTATCTTAACGAGTGGTACATCAAACACGACATGAGAAGTAAAACATATAGAGCTCAGAACATTGTGTACCACAATGCAAGATGGTATTGTATGGGTTCATGATTCATCCAAGAAATACAACAGCCAATACAAAACCTCACATTCAACAGTTCAGCCCTCTATATCTCTCCGCCGTCGCCCGACGCACGACGACGTTTCACTCAGAACCCCATCCTTTCCCAGCCAGGTCAACCTGTAACGCACGCACATCACATATTGAGCTCGATAGCGTATGGGACGGAGAGGCATGCTCACGACGTTGAAGATACGCGGAAGATCCTTCCACAGTTGTAGCTTAGCCTCCCGTGTCCTCTGTACGAAGTCCTTCTGACAGGTGGGGCATATATCATTATGCGTCGCAACGACCGATTCGATCTGATCAAATCGGTCCAGAGGGAAGCGGGTTCGATAGGCGCTGGCCGGTGAACTAGGCAGCGCAAAGCTTGGGCGCACTATCCCGGCAAAGATCTCCGTGCACTCGGGTACTCCGGGTGGCGAAGATCGTTTGCATGATGAATAGCCCTCAAGAGCAGCGAGCGCTGCCATGCGAAAGTTGTTCTGCGAGTATAGTGTCGAACTTCCTCCGTAGAGTATGCGCGTCTCACGCGCGGTCAACGTCGCCAAGACGGTGTCGAAGTCGACCTGATGATCAGGACTGGCGAAGCCATCAAAGACTCCGAGTGTGGTGCTCAGATGGTAGAGAAATATTGGCAGGATAGAGCCAATTTTGTGATCTATACCAAGTCGGATGGTGAGAGCGGTGACTGGAGGGCTATGTTAGTGGGCACATGTCTCGAGAGCGTGGTCTCACACGTACCAGGTGGAGATAAGCTATTGAACTTGTCTCTATCCCAAGATGAAAGCCGTGCAGGGTATAGTCGCTGAATATAACTATCCACGGTTTCGCGGATGGACCGAGAGTCAAACCTCTCTGTAGCATTGAGTATCCGAGATAATATGCCGAGCATAGTTATCTTGTCGCACTTCGCGGCAGCGTCGCTCAGATATCTGGAGCTGTCAATAGGTATCAAAATGGGGTATGGTATGGCATGCAAGACTTACTAGGGAGTGTATATTACCCTAAAGAACTCATCCAGGTCCAGACGTTGGTCTTCCACCGTGAAGACGGTTACACCATCGCCTTGCTCGACATGATCATTAAGAATAGTCTCCTTGCCGCTAAAGTAGTCGGCAAAGACGTTGCTGTGGGAAACAAGTATGCTCCGATGAACTTTGTATTGAACGAGGCCGTCCAAACCATTGGGAGGGATGGCATTGAGGGCTTCGTCTAGCGAATCCGCGACTATGCGGCCGGTGCGATATAATATAATCGCTTCCGCCCGAGAAAAATGGGTGTATGTCTTGATGATGACGTTCCCGTCATCGTGGTCCTGAGCCTTCAATGTTGGTAGGGTATCGTTCGGAAGAGGTTCGGCTTTAATGACGATGGCGTCGCCCGTGCGCTGACGCTTTCTCGATACATTGATGCCATCCATGGGTATCAGAGGAGTGAAAAAAGCGCCTGTGGCAGTAGAGTATGTACTTGAGAAGTTGGCCGTAGGTACTCGGGTATGAGGGGGAAGGGTAAGTTGTGTGGCCACGCGGACTGCGACGGACCGCGGCGTCAACAATGTCTTTCGAGCGCCCACAGACGCCCATTGCTGCTTTATCTCCCCTTTTCGTTCGGAAGATATACTTACAGTGCGGTGCACCTGTGTCACTGCCTTGTCTCCTTGGCTCGGACAGCCTTATGCGCGCGGGTGGAGAGGAGGGATAATCGAACCACAAAGCCCCATATACACGCCACGTGGGAGCTAGTCGGTCATAAGAATCGCGTCAGGAAGATCGTTCGACACTGCGCTCAAAGTCAGGCCACAGAAGTTCCGTGCTGCTTGCTCTCTTACTTCGATCATGTCTACCGCCACAGAGAACCAGGATGAGCAGCAGTTCACCGACCTGAGCGACCCGCTCGCGTTCCTCTCTGCGCTGCAGCAGAGCACCGCGCCGTCGCCGCCTGGCTCATCCTCCCACGAGTCAAGCTCGGCTTCTGCGGATAGTCCTCCAGACTGGTCGCAATTCAGTACACTATGGGACTCTACTTTTAAGGACCCCGACCTCGATGCCCAAGTCCAGCCATCAGCGCCGGCACCGGGAACTGTCAAGCCTGCGAGCGTGGACATGTTTAACTTTATGCCGATGGATCTCGACGCCTTCGACTTTAGCGCGCCGTCTGTCGACCCGTCCGCGCTCCATTTCGGCCTCGGAGTGGCGAACCAGGACTTCTTCGATCCATCCGCGTTTAGCCAGCAGCCTCGCAGACTCAGTGTCACCTCGAGCTCGAGTTCATCTGGTGCCTCACTCTCGCCTTCGCTCGACTTCTCCTCGAGCCCAGCCTCGAATACAAGCATGACCATGCAACCGCCGGCGCCTGCTGCAGAAGCTTCCATACCCATTAATGATCCCATTGCGCTTCTCGCGCATCAGGCGCGGCAGTCAGCCGGTGTCACCCTTGCGGTGCCTACAAATTCGATGGCCCAAGCTGGTAAGTCCATTTCCCCAATGCATCCATCGAGCGGCCGATCTCACGTTTGTATCCAGGCAAGCTTCCCATCCCGCGCCTGCGCCCTGGAACTTCACCGACGTCCTCGGCTCCCAGCTCATCGTTTCCCTCGCCTTCGCCGCAAGCAACACCAGCACCAACCGCTGCGGCTCCTGACCTGCCGCCGCTTGCACCTGGCGCTCGGACAAAGACCTCGCATACTACTATTGAGCGTCGCTACCGCACAAATCTCAATACGCGCATCCAGGGTCTCAAGGATGCCGTACCTGCGCTCCGCGTTCTCGAGCGCCGCAAGGCTTCCGAGAAGGCGGGTCTGCCATTCACGGAGGAACCTGCGGACTTGCTCGACGCCCGCGGCTACGCCGACGGTGTCAAGGTAGCGCGCAAAGTCTCGAAGGCCAATGTACTTGGCAAAGCCGCCGAATACATCCGCGTGCTCAAGCGCCGCGAGGCGCGCCTCGAGCGGGAGAAGGATGGTCTGCGTGAGCTCATCCAGGGCCTCGTCGGTGGCCAGGCTCTCTTGCGCGAATTCGAGGCGGGCTGGGCAGCGAAGTACGGTGGAAAGGAGAGGGATGAGCTCGAATACGAGGGTGTGGACGACGATGATGATGACGACGACGAAGACGACGAGGACGATGGCGGCCGCGCGAGGAAGCGTCCCCGCGTCGAGAAGAAGCCCGTAGCGCCGGCGAAGCCCGCTGAGCAGCCGGAGAAACGCAAGCGGGGTCGTCCGCGCAAGGAGCAGCCTGCACCCGTCGTTGCTCCCGTCCCGCCCCCTGTCACGGCTGCTGCTCAGCCCGCGCCGGGCGCGCAGTACCTGCTCGCGGCGTTTGCATTCTTCTCGTTCTTCAACATGCCCGGTCGCACCCCTACACATACGCATTATGGACATAGTGGAACTGTTTTGACGTCCGCACCCGGACCTTCTCATCCCGCCGCCCAGGCCGTGTTTGGGGTAGAGTGGCACGACCTCATTGGCGCTTTCCATCTGCTCGTCAGTGCACTGGTCTTCGCTAGTATCGTTATGCCATGGCTGCCTGCCATCATGAAGGCTTTGCGTCTACCGTCGGACATCGGCTCCACACTGCGCCGTCCTTCGTTCACGCGCAAGCCATCCGAGCCATCGACCACTTCGTCCCAACAGGACCCCTTGCCTCGCCTCGCGCTCGTCAACGCCTTGTCGCCCGCTGCTCGTGGCGCGCCCGACGAGGCGGCGCAATTGCGCGCAGCCCTCCGTATTTGGCCCGGCCTCACTGGCGTGCTTGTTCGCGTCGTCGGCAAGATCAGCCGTGGGCGCCGCGCAGACCGCGGCTTTGAGCGCCTGCAGCTCGAGCAGCGTGCGTGGATGCGTCTTGGCGAGGTCATCGCGCTCGACGGGACCGCCAGCTTCGGCAACCGCGTTCAGGCATATCTCGGTGCTATGAGCCATATGCCGGCTTTCAGTCCGCAGCCTAGCGACCTCGCGACGCTTGCGCTGCTGGCGCTCCCGTTGTCTCCTGCTCGTGCTGAGGGTCTCTGGCAGAAGGCCGCCGCCGCACGTGAAATGCGACCTGCTGAGGTATGTTCCCAGCCCCGAATCTGAGAAGATAATCAAGACTAACTGACCTTCGCAGCGTCGCGCTCTGGAACGCCTAGACGTCCGTACTGCCGCGGCAGCGTTGAAGTCTTCGCGCGCGGCGACTCTCGCGAAGCAGGGTGCCTCACCGCTGCAAGCACTTGGTGTCCTTGCCGCTCGGGACGACATCCGCGCCGCTGCTGCGAAGCTCTTCGTGCGCGCAGTGTCACCCGCATCAGCTGGAATATCCGCAGATGCTGAGAAGGACGTGCGCGAGACGGTTTTGTCCGCTCGTGCACTGGGAGGCAACACCGCCCGCCTCGCCATCCTGCTCGACGCTCTCGCGCATGGCACCACAGTTCCCGCTGACGCGGCCGATGCGCTCGGCGACGGCGCGGAGGCAGCCGTTCTCGCTGCCCTCGTACGCGTTCGTGCGCTCTTCCCCTCGACAATCGCAGATGGGAAGGTGCAGGTCGTGCTTAGCCCCGCGGCGGGCGAGAGCGCGGGCAAGATGCGTGCGTTGCTCCGTAGGACTTTGGGCCATGAGGCGTTCGAGGAGCCAGGGCTTGAAGAGGCTCGGGATCGTGTTGTTGATATGATCTGCGAGGGCGAGGCTAGCGAGAGGAGGAAGACGAGGAGGACGTAGATCGGCTTTGGTGAAGCCCGTGGCCTGTTTGCTTGCCGCCTCGGACTTGATTTGATTGGGCCCCTTGATTGTCGACTCTTGTTTGTTATGCGTACTATGTATTGATTTGGGTATAGCTAGCATATGGTAATGTGTATGGACTGCGTTACGTAGGAACGATTGTCGAACCCCATTAGTCGATCTATTCACATTCTGAACAACATCAATTTGTGACTTGTCGCGATCAGTAACGTGTGATCATACGCGCTCGCGGCTGAACGCGCCGTTTCTCCCTGGCACCGTCATCATCAGCTTGGTAGAGCTGCCGTTCGTCACCACCTTTAACTTTCTCAACCCTCCTACGCATTCATGGACGACAATGCTGCACGGAAGCGTCTGCGTACCGATAGCGACCTTCCAGAAACCGCTCCTTCTGTTGTCTTGCGATGTAGCAGTCGTCTTTACTTCCCTGACGGCAACATCATAATCAAAACCGCAATCCCGGCCGACGCCCCTAAAGACATTTATGAATCATCTGGGAAAGAGCAGGGCGCCGCCTTTGCACTGCTGTACAGAGTACACACCAGTATTCTGGCCCGTCAGTGCGGGTTCTTCTCCTCACTTTTCAGCGGGTCACAAGAAGCTTTCGGGGTTGCAACCGAGAAATACGATGGCGCACCCATCATGGAACTACCGGATGACGATTGGCAAGCCGTTGATGACTTTCTCAAGGCCATGTATGTACCGAAGTGAGTGAATCTCTTACCATCTGTCTCTACCAAAGCCCTAAAACACATCTGCAGCTATCTGTCTCATACCGGAAGCCCTCCATCCGAGCGCGATGGGACTACATCACGTTTCTTGGTCGTATATTGACGCTCACGAAAAAAATACGATGCCCAAGGTAATTAATATTATGCATGCGCTCGCAGTTCGCTTCTTGGAGAGTCGTTGGCCGGCGTGCATGTCGGAATGGGAGCAAGATCGCGAGCATAGGGGACAGCATCTAGATCCAGGTGTGCTGTTGCATATCAAACAGTTCCTATTTTGTTCGAAACTGACGCAGGAGCTTGCTTAGCGCGCGCCGTGAGCATCGCGAAAGCTAACTCTGTGCGTTCAATACTCCCCTTGGCATTCTATGAACTCCACACAATGCTCAAAGCCGAGTATCAAACTATCATGTCACGTTTGGATGTGCATATTCCGCTCCCTGACTTGAATCTTCTCTCGGCGGACGATCTGCGTCGTTTGATCAAGGGAGGCGCCGTCTTCGATGTTGACTGCAAAGCCGCCTTTGCGCGGCTTGAGTCCTTTGACACGTCATCGACGTGCGCTAGTAAAGACAAGCGCTATAAAGAGTGCGTCGGGCACATCTCGGAGCCTTTCGCGAAAATGAAGAAGTCGGACGAACGGTTGTACGAGTATCGGCTGGGACGACCGTTCGTGTTGCTTCGCTCCCTCGATGAAGGCCTCTTGCACTTTTCGTCAGGGCTCTGCAAGGCATGTGTTGAGCTCTTTCAAGCGCGTGCGGGAGCGGAGAAGTATATTTTATGGAAAACCCTACCGAAAGCATTTGACCTAGTAAGCCATTATCGCCCTTTTGAAGCGCACCACAAGTCTCATAACTCTGTTCGCAAGATCGAGGATGTAGGAGAGGATTGGGGTACGAAATAGAGGGTTGTGGTTGATCTTTACTCTCTATGCAAGCCATTTGGAGAAGCTACTGCTTAAGGGTCAAATTAGCGGCACATATACGAAATAGGATTGGTACTGGCTCGCAGAGTGCGGGCAGCGGCCATGATTGAGGGGGTCACCATAGGTCACCATAAGCCGTCGGTGATCAAATCTCGAAGCCGGATATCACCGCAGCGCTTTCTCACGTCACTGTAAGTAGACGGATAATGAACGACTGAACGTTGTCTAAGCCTATGCACTGTACTGAGCCCTCGCGATCGCACAAAGGAAGCGAACGTATCTGCGTACTTGTCCCGCTATGCCATCAGCCGGCCATTCCACCCGTACTTGTCCACGCGGACAAGGTACCGAGGCAGTGTTGTGGCCCGTCGGAAACACCAGGGCGGTAACATCAGCTGAACTTTGCAAACCGCACTTTCTCTCAACACCGCTTCTTCGTTTTGTTCTCTTCACATGCCTCGATAGCGATACCTCTTCCTTTCATCTTTCATCTTATCCATGGCTACCTCTTCAGATAGCTCAAAGCGCGCGCCGGGTCGCTCGACTACTTTCCCCGTCTTCCATTCCGTTGCTGAGCGTGAAGCTGCACTTGCCGCGGCAGCCGAGCGTCCTCATCCAGCAACTGCTTTCCCCGAACCCGAAGCGAACCAACACATCCCCTCTTTTCCCGAGCCTGAATACGCTGCTTCTCCCTCGTTCCCTGAGCCTTCCCCGGCCAAGCCAGAACAGGGCGCTTGGACAGCCGAGCCGGAAGCAGAGGACGAGGTGTCTGTATCTGATCTTCCCAACCCACATTCGCATGGGAGTTCGGACTACTATGAATACGATGCCGAGGACGAGAAGAGTGCGCCCGGTGGACTGGGCATGTCGCGTAGACGAGCGACGGCGCCGACTGCTGCTGCCCCCTCTGGCAGTCGCCCCAGCGGCTCGAGCCGCCCCGGGCGCGGACAGACGATGCCTCCTGAGCGTCGATACTTGCCCCCTGGCGCAGCGCCTCCCTTCCAGCGGCAGGGGGACAACACCCCATTATCCGAGGAGCTAGAGCCGATGCCGTCTATGCACTCACCGACATCAACGGTGAACACAGGCGAAATACCTGGACCATCTCCTTCGTCAATGCCGGAACCGTCATCGTACATGCCCATCTCCTCGGATTCCAGTTCGGCGCCGCCCATGCCCACTCCTTCTACCGCGCCGTATCATCCTTCAATGCCGCAACCATACGGCGGCGAGCACACTCGTACACCGTCCGGTATGCAGATGCCGCAGGCCGGAGAATACACGCCTTGGTCTCCAAACACTTATCCCGAGCCTCACACGCCTGTCCGAATGCCTGCCCCGTTATCAACACCTGGCCCTCCGCCGCCTGAGAAGACATCTCCGACGAGCGAACGTATCGCTCGTCCCTCGGCTCGCTCTCGTACAGGTTCTGTACCTCGGATGCCGCGGGGGCCTACACCTCCGCCATCAGAACCAACACCTTCCGTCTCCTCTCGCCCCCAACCTGAGTCCTCGTACTCGCGCACTTCGTATGATCGTGAACGCAGACCCTCTACTGGCCGGCAGGGGACTGGGCCACGGATGCCTCGCGGTCCAACCCCGCCACCCACGGAGCCAGCGCCCTCCGTAGCGCCACTGGCTATACGGAAACACCCCGATAACAACTATCCACGTAGTTCACATGATCGGGAGCGCGTACCGCCTGCGACACGACCAGGCGCAGGTCCTGGTCCGCGCATGCCCCAAGCACCAACACCACCTCCCTCGGAGCCGATACCGTCCGTCGCCTCACGACCGCAACCAGAATCCACATACCCGCAAACAGCATATGATCGGATGCCCACCGCCACACGGCATAGCAGCGATCGTGAACGGGTATCATCAGGAGCCCGGCGTAGTAGCGAACGCGAACGCGTATCTTCAGCTGGACGACCCAGTAGTGAACGGCCTCTCTCGCCGTATGCACCCACTATACCGACCATCCCGACTGTTGGTTCGACCATCGGGCCGCTGGAGACTTCGGAGGCTTCGCCTGCACGGTTGAGTGACGCGCCTTCCGGCCCAGCCAGTCCTCCAACATCAGCGCCCTCGCCGACACCGGCCAAACCTCTACCGAGTACAGCAGCATCTTCCGGTCGTCCGACTGGTGCCACACATGCTCGTCCGACTGGGACTGCACAAGCGCGTCCCACCAATACCTCTCCACCTACGCTACCGCCTATCACGCATACTGCTGCGTCAGACCCGCCTAGACCTTCGGCTTCATCGCGGCCCACCAACGCTTCTTCGACTTCAGATACGCACCTCAAACCTGAAGCAAAGCCGAAGCCCACGACGCAAGCAAATCACGATGTCGAGGCTGGTCCTTCACGCCCTGGCCCTCATCCTCTACCAGAAGGCTCAAACTTTGGTACCGAGTGTACGTCTTCTCGCGCACTTCACAGTGGGTAACGGGCGGCTAATACAATGCATAGACACGCACATGCTCCTTGCACTCGACAAAGTTCCTTTCTTGCACAACACTGCCGCCTCAGCAGCATGCTGGCTTCTTCTCGCCGGCTTCGTCGTTCTCCCGGGTACATTCAGCACTCTTTCCACGCTCGACACCACGGACGGTACATTAGAAGCATCCGTGATCCATGCCGTGCAGAACATCCCCCTCTTCGTCATAGCTTACATCCTGTGCGGGGTTGGCGCGGGAGGCATGATATACCTTTGGTGGCGCTGGCGTGCGAATTATATTTGGTTGCTGAACAAGATCTTCACCCCTGGGGCGCTGAATGGTCTCGCTGGTGTCATCAGTACTATTGCGAGCGTCTTCGGAAGTCAGAACTCGGTCTTCAACGCCAGTTCCATCACGACATTGGCCGTCACTGGCGCGGTTACCGTGATATGTACGCCCCTTTCTCTCACCCTTGCACGGCTTCACGCGGTGTGGGCTGATATATACTCGTCCAGGTGGAGCCCTCACGCTGTTTTATACGTTCGTCCTTCTACAGGGTGTGAAACGGAGGCACGAGAAGGCGGTCGGGAAGGAGGGTACTGGTAGACATGGCGAGGGCATGTTGAAGGCGGCGAAAGAGGTTATGAGATCGTGAACAGTAGCTCCTGAACTGCTGATACTTGTATCCTTGAGCATGACGCAATCCCTTGAGCAATAGAGAACGTCAATATCTGCTATACTCATTGTGTTAGCGTGACCTGCGCGTCAGTCCAGGCCAAGCGCTCGCTTCCACAATCCAAGGCTCCACAATACAGGCGGGGTCAGCGGTGTGGTGGTACAACATTTTCAGTAGTGGTAGAGTGGATACATCTTTGGCTTCATATATATACATAGACATAGGGTGATCGATCTGCGAGGGTGGGACCGGGAAAACAAGAGATAAGCAGAGACGATAGGTAGCGTTCATACCCGAGAGCAGTAAGCAAGCGAGAGAGAGCGAGAGATGATGGGGCCGGATGACAGGCAGGGGGTTGCGAGCTGTACAGATACAGTATACTATGATGCAGGGCTGGTAGCGAGTCCAAGATCGCTCGACCGCCTCCCAAATGTCGCGCCAAACGCCTCAGTCGTGCCAAAGTCATGCCCGTTGAAAGATCCCATGCCGGCCCCTCCGTCACCGAACATGGCGAGCAGATCTGTTGGAGACATGGCCATACTGCCATCGCCACTAGCAGCGCCAAATATGTTGTCCCCGGTCGCGCCATCGAAAGAGCCCGCAGGCGCGCGAAGCAGCTCTGCCAACATCCCGTCCGTGCCGGGTGAGAACGGACCGGCTTCTCCGCCGAGAGCGCCCGCTCCGTAAATACCGTTCTCTGGTGTAGAGAAGGGAAGATCGCTTGCGCTGGGCGTCGCGAACGACGTAGCATCGGCACCAGGTGAGAGAGAACCAGCTTCGGGGCTCTCGCTGTGATTCGATGACGAAGACCGCGCGCCTTTCTTCCGCAACGGGCGGAACCAAGGTGGCCTAGGCTTTTGTAGCAGGTCTTGTGGTACTTGCGGGCTGTCCAGCGGGATCTGAGTAACTGTCATGAGGTCAGTAACGTGTCAGGGGCCAAAGAGATGGCGAAGGTCACAAGTGGATGGAGAAGAGAAGGTAAAAGCTTGAAGTTGAATAGGACGCGATGAAGGTGAAACGCAGGTTGGCTCGAAGAAAGGTGAAAAGGTTCGGACGAAAGAAAGAGTATGCGACGAAAAGGGTAGTAAAGTTGAAATAAAGCAGCGTAAACACGCACTCCTGCAGAACTCTTCCATCATGTCGCCAGAGCGTTGACCACACAAATATCGTCCACTGAAGCGTTTCAAGAGACCCACACAAGAGCGAAGACCCTCGAGCGCGGGCGAGATGAGTGGTCGTAGTTGATCAGACTGGCAATTGAGAAGGAATGCAATGAGCGTTCGGCCCGCCGCCGTGAGCTGGTGGATGACATGCACGCCATCTAGGAAGTGCGATCAGTACAGCAGAATTTGCGGAAGAAAGGTGTGCGCACAGTATGTCATAAGCCCCTTCGTAGCCACCTGCAGGTACTCAGCGATGAGCCTCAAAGCGTGAGCATGAGCAGCCGCCATAGCCTCCCGTTCCACGTCACTCTGTTCGCCTCCAGCGCCATGTCCAAGTTGTACCCGAGCAGCAACGCACTCTGAGAACCGATGGCGCGCAATGAGCATTCGCACGAATGCATCAATGCACCCCAGCCGCTCCGCATGCGTGACTCGAAGCACATCTGAGCTCGCCCGAGCATCAGGTCCAGGCATCCAGTGAGGAGGAATGCTCGCAGAAAGCTGGTCGGCGATGGCTTCTTCCTCCCTCAGCTCGTTGTGCCGCCTAAAGCCAGATAGGATTGACATGGCGCTCTTCAAGAACGGAGAACCATCTCCGAAACCGCGGGCCGGAGGTGCATCCAGAACGGCCTCCAACACAACATAGTAGCGCACGATGTGAATAAACGCTTCCATCCGACTGGGCTGATCCATTGGTTGAGGCCCACATGAGTCGCGGCGAATGAACTCGTCGTCGACCGGGCTGGGCTCAGCAACGTCGCAGTCGCGCAACCGAAGTACCGGAGGTCGACCAAAATGCGCGCCCGCCTGTTTATCCCACATGTACACACACCAAAAGGTGCGCTTGCGAACCTCGTCTTCAATCGCATCGAAGGCGCCGTACGCGTCAGAGCTCCTGTGCAAACCGGCGTCGACGCTCAAGCTCGCAGACTCTGCCAGGAGCGCGAATGCTCGCGATAGGCGGCCGGCTCCCACGGCGTAGACGCCGGCAACAAGAACGGCCTGCACAGTGTATACAGTTGGCCTGTCTGCACCCGGGAGCGCACGCAAACGCCCGAAGAGTTCGAACCAAGTGGCCCCAGATGTGACGCCATCCGACGGGTCAGACCGGACGCGTGGGTCGTCGATGTGGCGAGAAGCCAGACAGCATACAGCCACCACAAAAGCAGCGAATCCTGGCTCGCCCCATTTGGCCGGATTGCCGTAGTCCTACCGATAGGTCAGATGAAGTCAAAACCGATAACGGAGCCGACCCACATGCAGGAAAGTCGGGACGTGTAGAAATGGCATAAGATAATAGGATGTGGAGAGGTAGCATTGTACAAGGCTGCGCAGGTGTGAGTGACTGCCGGCTTCTTCCGCAAGCGTGCTCACCTGTCCATGAGATCCGGCGCGATGAATGTCGTGATGAGTTTCCAGATGCGCTCAGGAGGGAGGTTTGTTCTCTGCGGCGTGCGATCCGGGAACCAAGCCTCAGCAGAAGGACTGTCTTCACGCTCGGTCTTCAAGGGTCCAGGGGCCGCCGTGCGCGGAGGCTGATGGCGCTCTATGAGAAGGTCGCAGATGGGAAGGCCGGAGGTTTCTCCTTGCCATCGCGTATATCCTTCGTCGTCGAGGTAGAGGTAACTGCTATGCATACTCATGCGGGCCGTTTCGTCTCCCATCCCATCGATACTAGAGCCCGCGCTCATAGTATAGCTGATGCTGTCCTGCCGTACACGACCCTGACCGGGTACGAAAGGTTTCGTGTCTGAGGGCGGCGCTACGCTGAAGTGAGCGCCCGGGCCAGAGACAGACAACATGTTGATGGAGGGCGGTGGTTGTGCGGCGGGATAAGATTGTAGCGGGTGGGGTAGCTGCGCGATCGGAGAGCTGTCGATTGGCGACGCAAAAGCGGCAGACCCTCCTGCAGCAAAGACGGCGGGTGGTATCGCTTGTATGAGAGACTCGAGATGATGCATGCGATCTTCGAGTGTCGCTGTGCGTCTGGAAATGCGGAGAGCCCGTTAGCCAAGGTACTCCGAATACGCGCACTATACGGATCTATAAACAACCGCTGGCCTCCTGCGGACCATTGCACTTGCGCATCGGTCACGATCGTATCTCCAGCAAGATAACGAATTCATATGATCCAAGAAAAAGGGAGGCTGACACCGAGCAAGTGAGAAGAAGATGACGCACTTGGATTTATGCGGATGACTTCGCTTCCCCGGTTCCTCAAACGTACACGCAGAATTGGCACCTAGGCATGCCTGACACGGGTGTCCTTCGTCACACTTGATACGCCTCCGCCTGTGAAAGCATGATATGAGCTCGTGATTAGGGGAGGGATAAATCAAGTAGAAGGGCAATACGGCCACAAAGCCGGGGTCTCAGATGCCTGAGGCGATCCTTTGAGTGCAACAAGCATCTCTATAGCGTGCGATGCATGGAAGCACGAATTGGCACAAAGAGATAGTCCGTGAGGCCAGCTCGACATCCCCCCGCGCTCGTGGTCCGGGTTCTCCAGCAGTCGTATATGTATCTGGCTGCTCGTCATCCTCCCAAGACGCACGGGCTGACCGCAGAGATGCAAAGTTGGGGAGTCCGAGTGGAATACGACGAACCTGCAGCGATCACAAGCCCTGAAAGCACGGTTAGAGTCAGATGCAAAGAATAGTCGATCGTAACGCACCTGGATAATTTAAATCTCCTCTCCTTCAAGATCGAGGCCGACGTAGAAGGCTTCCCTTCTTCGCCGTCAGAGGAGACCATGGTGGTTGAGGTTCAAGTCGAGTCAAGCAGCGGAAGTGAGAGTCGAAGGCTACTTTGGCCCATTACAAAATGGGCGCCAATGAGGTTACGGCCGTCTGACCCGATCATCACGTCCTTTTCTCCCGCGTCCACGGCCACCTTCGGCCAAGCCTCGAATAAATACGGTGACTCCCTATGCTAGGCGACGAGGGCACGCATCGATGGTCGTGGTTGCGAAACAAGTTCGGCTAGCCCATGATTATTCCTCGTGGTGAAGGGGTGGATCGGCGGAGGCCCGCGCTCTTCCAGCTGCTATCGCACCTTCGAGTATGAAACCCGCCTCATGCCCTGAATTCGCCATGTGTATCGGCCACGGACCCAGATCGAGCGCGTTTCCTGCGGAGCTATTCCGGATTTCTTCTGCGTAATAGCCACATACAGATGCTTCTCCAGCGCTCGCCGTCTACTACTCAGCATGACAGCATATTACCTCTCCTGTTCGTTCCGTCTACCAACTAGACAGTCTCACTACATGCTATGGGCATGGCATCCATTGATCAGTGACGTTTTGCAGGTACGGAAGGATCGACAGTCAGAACACAGGCCATCAAGACGTCGATCCTGTCGCTGCGACGCAGCTGCGCCAATCCTGCCGGCGTTCACTCAGCTTCTCTGGATTGGCATCGCTTTACACATGCTTTGATGGTTCAATTAGAGTTTTGCTATGCTGCCGAATGGCTCAGCATCACACTGCTTTGTGAACGTGTGTTGCCTTTACTGAGAGCAGCGGGGCCGAGATGATGGCCAGCTGACACGCATTTGCATCACCCCTCTCCTATCCTCTATGGTGTACATGCACCAGGCATGAGGATTCTATTACTTACATCTTAACAATCGCTGTCTGAACACACGTAGCGACAGTGCCGAAGGTAATTCCGTTGCTATAGGAAGTAAGCTGCTCTAAGCTATCGCCTCAAGTTGCAACTAGATCAAGTACATGATGTTACAGTCAATACAGTGTACATCGATTCCATGCTCCTCTTCCATCTCGAATCGTTCCCCTCAGTGCAGCGCTGTCCAGGCATCGAACGCTTCGATATACCTCACCCATCGACCTCCGTCCGCCCGTAAAATGTCCCTTGTCACGGGGTGTTCGTCGCCTCCGACCATCTTTGCCCATAGGAACATAGCTACGAGGTTGAAGTCGGCATTGAGCGGCCCCTCGCCTCCCACGAATATCCCTGGCCCCATGTCAATCCACCGTGCGGCTTTACCGAGCACCACCTCAATCTCCGCAAGCCTTGTCTTCAACGCGTCTTCACCCTTCGGCGCGATGTCCTCAAATGAGCATCCGAAGATGGCCTCCCGCGACGACCGGAAGTACTCCTTATCCCTTGTCGCACACTTCTCCAGGTGTCGATATAAGAGTGACGTGAAGATCGGTACGATCAACGATTCGGAGACCTCATCGTAGAAAGCAGCTTGCAATGCGCGTGTGCGAGGAGGGAAGAGTGACGGCTGTTCTGGGTATTGCTCCTCGAGATACGTCGCGATCTCTTGACTGCCCATGATCGTTGTCTGCGTTTTCGGGTCGTATATCGCAGGTACGGTCCATTTGCGCGGGTCGTTCGTGACATGAGGTGCTAACCCTAAACCTGACAACGTCGGGGCAACGTCGATGAAGTTCAGCCACTGAGTTTTGTGCGCGAGGCCCTTGAAGTTTAGAGCCAGTCTACATGCCAGGATAGCGGTTAGGTACTGCTGCCTCGGCTTCGGGCTTCTATTGCTCACCGCGTTTTCAGGCTGTTCGGGCTCCAGGCTTTGTCCGCAGGCGTTCCCCCGGCCATGGCAATGTCGTAAAGGATGATTGGCTGGGACATGTTGGGGCGCGCTGCGTCTTTGAAGGCGCTTTAGATGGCTGAAAGAATGAAGTCGTGGATACTGCAAACCTCGTTTGCGGCCCTTCGCGCTCGATCGTACGGTCTTAAGTTCTCCTGTCCCTGGCGGCAATCAGTTTAACTCCTCGCCCTCTGGGCAGGCCAAATTGGGGAGGGCCCCGAGTGCACAAGAGCCTCGGGCAGGCTTCCTAATCGGCCTCCTTCCGCCGAATATTCCGGGGCTCGAAGAGAACCGGCTTGCAGAACACCAAAACCTTCCCCGGGCCGCTCAAACCGGGCACGTGACTGCGTGA
>UWZB01000282.1:2112-28050 GCA_900536885.1 Peniophora sp. CBMAI 1063 | reverse complement strand
CCCCCATACCCCCCACCAACCGCCGACACGCTCGGCACACTCGCGATGCTCATCGGCCGCTCTCTATCCTTCTCCTCCACACTCCTCCTCCCAAACGTAGACCACACATCCGCCGCACCGGGCAATGAAACTCTCGATAAACGTCTGAACCGTCCTTGAGAGTCGAGTGTAGGGCCCGACGAACCGCTGTAGCTTCGCCCGTAGTTCGCTCGCTCGAAAGCGTCGAAGAAAGCCGGCTCGAAGTCCAGTGGTTCGTGCTCGGGGCTGACGGGTAAGGGCGAGCCGGACGACGGTGCGCGCGTGTGCGCTCTCGGTGGCCGCACGGGTATCGCAGGGCTCGAGTCGGACGGTACGCGCGACACAGTAGGCGGTGTACCCGTCTCTTTATGTGCGTGAGGTGTCGCAGGCGGCGCAGGCGCCAGACCGCCCGGCATATCGCCGAAGTGCTGCGAAGCGAGCCCATGCATCGCATGTGGCGAAAGCGGCGAGTTGACCGACGTCGGCGACGACGGCGCCGATGCGTACTCCTCGAGCAACGCGTCGACGTGCGGGTGTATCTTCCGTTCGTATCTTGTAGGCGTAACAGGACCATCGTTCATGTTCGTGTTGAAGCTCGTGTATCCCACGGGTAGCGGTGGGAGCGGCGGAGGCGTCGAAGGCGTCGTGGGCATTTGCGTCTCGTTTGTATCGGTAGAAGTCGTAGAGCGTGTGCCGCTGCTTGATGATACGGCACGGTCGCGCGCGCGGAAGCGCGTGAGGAGGGTTTGCATGGTGCTGGTGTAGGTCTGTGGCAGGGAAGATGTCAGCGTGCGAGATCTTAGAAAGAAGGCGTTTGAAGGCGTGGTAGCAACGGCACAGAGATAAGAGATGGACGAGATTGTCGAGCTCAGGCGAGGTGCCGTTGTATGGGCAATGCACTGTGTTGCGAGGAGCGAGGAGCGGCGAGCTCGACGACGAATGTATGAACCCGCCGCCCTGGCGCCACAACGATGAGAGGTTAAGCGCTCACCGTGTTGTAATCGAGATATCGTAACGTCTATGAACCGTAAAGCAAAATAAGAGATGTCGAGCAAGCAAGAGTAGAATGCGTGAGCAAGTCGTGAGTAGCAGAGCAGCGTAGTATGAGCGAGCCGGCGGCAAGTTGAAGTTCGAGTTTGCGGGTTCAACGGGAGCAAAAGCCTATCTTATTCGAGGCACAGTTTACTTCCGCTCGCGGCTCAATCAACGATCGACCAAGCGTGCCGTACCAGCAGTCCAAAGCCTCGAGAGCAGAAGACTGGAAGAGACGCTGGTGGTGGCGGTCAGAGCACAAACTCGAACGACGCGCAAGAGGTCGCCGCTGCTCGGCGCTCGCTTAGGCGCTCGAGATGAATGATCGCGCTTCTGACAGCCGCGGCGGCCCGGGCCGTGATCGCCACGTGGGCTACGCGTCGCGCGCAGGGGGCGTGATCGCGTTTCGGGTTCGGGCCAGGCTTTGTTTGCTCGTTCCGCTCCGAGACACCCGTCGAGACGGAGGTATCTTTCTTTTCAATTGTCGACCTTCACTGCATCTTTGTAGTGCATGGCGCTGACATGCTGAGGAGGGTCTACGAGGAGAACATACGGGCCGTCGCGGAGAGACGGCCGCCATACTTATGAACGCTGTATGACGGACAATCCACCTCGCGTGGTAATCTCGGCTGCATTGATGTTGCGAAAGCGGTCAATAGATCCCTGTTGGCGCGTAGAGAAGAAGCAGCGTGCATACGTCGTGCGGCAAGCCTGTGCATCGCACTCCCGCTCTTGTCCAGCGCTCAGCCTCATCACCTTTTGTATAACTAGCTTACTCTTAGACCTAGACTTCACCTGCTTCTTCGACGCCGCTTTCACCGGCGACAACTCCGCGCCTTCTTAATCCTGATTATATCTTGAACGGTTGTTGTGTTGGAGCGCGCGGCGCAGGATGGAGGATGGCAATACCGGTACTCTTCGGAAGGACAAGGAGACCCCCAAGACAGCATGGGGGAAAGCAATGCAATGGGCAGACGACAACCTGAACTTCTTCAAGATACATGTCCTCGCATTGTGCGTCCTCTACTCGTCTATTGCTTTAGCGACGTCACTCATATTCGCTCGCAATATTATAGCACTTTCATCCCGCTCATATGTGCAGCCATCCTCTACGCATGCAACGGCCGCTTCCCCATCCGCTTCATCGACGCCCTCTTCATCTGCGTCAGCGCCGCGACCGGTACAGGTCTCACGACCGCCGACCTAAGCTCCCTCACGGCGTGGCAACAGACAATAATAGCCGCGCTGACTGTTGCGGGAAGTCCGGTACGTGCCCTTGCTATGTCTTCTCCATCACTATGCATCCTCCATCTTGATATGTCCCCGAACGGGTTGGATGGGCGTGATGTTCGTGTGCTACTGGCGTCGGCGCTTTGACTTGGCAGGTTCAAGAGATGGTGTTGTGGCCCGGTCGGATGGGGAAGTGGGAGTGCTACATCTGCTGTAATCGGCGTCGTGTGACAGGTTCCAGAGCGTAGGCGCCCTCGTCCCAAGCCTGGCGCCTATGCTTAAACTGCGTTCTGTAGGCGCACGCTCGAGTTGAATTTGACCCTGAACCGCCGATCCACGTCAAGCGCCCATCCAACTCGTTGACATCCCTGCTCTCTCCTCCGACCTGTTGATTCGTGCTAAGCGCTCACGATATATTTGTAGACAACGGTAGCATGGATAGCCGTCCTCGTCCGGAAACACTACTTCACAAGTCAGCTCGACGACATCGTCCAAGACGAACTCCGCAAGTTCTCCGCCGTGGGACCCTCATTCCCCAACATCGCCGCGCTGAAGGAGAAGGGCAAAGACCTCGGTCGCAGGAGCAAAGATTTCGCAACCCGGACCTTTACTCGGCAATCGGAGTCTGCGGGCTTGCATCCGAGAGCGGTACATCCCGGAGAGATCAAGATCGTTGCGGCGACGAGACAGAACACGGAGGCGGTCAATGGAGACGAACACGCGAACGGCGACGAGAGCGCGCAGAATGCTATCACGAGCAGCCCTGAGCCGCTCTCGCCACTTGCGCTTGACGATCACCATTCGCATGTGCAGAACTTCCCGGACATTCCTAGTCCGCCACCTGCGAACAATGAGTTTCTCACGAGCTCGCCAACGCCCATGTCGCCCAAGTCACTTCCGGAGGACGGTGCACAAGGGAGCGCTACAGGCGTGCGGTGGAGTGAAGATGTGGACCAGGATCTGAGGAGACGCGTGCTCGACCCGCGACAACGTACGTTGGCTGATAACTCGAGTTACTCGATATGCGAACGCTGATGGCTACTCACATCAGGCATGCCCACTCGTCGGCAAACTCGCCAACATACCATTCAACTGCACGTCGCAGCTGGCCTCCCTCCTCCAGCAGCCAAGGTTGACCGTGGCGGCTTCAATCCGGTATGTACATTCGAGCAGTACCACCATATGACACTAGCTGACTGGTGCTGCAGATTAGTCTCATCGACGCCGGCCTCAAACGCGCAGCACCCAACTTCCGCGAAGCAGTCCGGCGCAAACTCACAATGCCCGCCCAAGAAACACTCATCGGCGCACATCCCCGTCCGCTCGACCCCGAGCGCGGCGTCAAGCCGGTCGATGAGAAGAAGCAGGACGAGAAGCAGGTGCCGTACTTGTTGCCCGGATCGCGGATGCCTACGCGGAATGGGACCATGGAGAGCTATGAGAGTTTGAGCGAGGAGGATTATGAGGAGCTTGGTGGGGTTGAGTATCAGGCGCTTAGGGCGCTTGTATGGATTGTGCCGGGCGTGAGTGCTTCTGCATTGCGAATCGGGTGGTTGGCATGGTGCTGAGGCGTATGATCGACAGTTCTACTTGGCTACGATCGCAATATCGTTCGTGGTCATCGCTCCGTACATGTCAATATCGCGCTGGAGTTCGACGTTCCTCCCGCCGAACCAACATAGGCCGATCAACACGACATGGCACGGTTCTCCCACAGCTCTCGACGCAGCGCTAACTGACTCTTTGTGTAGGTACAGCCTCTTCGAGCTCATCGGCGCATGGGGCAACACCGGCATGTCGCTCGTTGACCAGAACCTCGTACCCTTCCAGCGAGCGTACCCGCTTCTGATCATCGTCATCATCGTCGCTATCCTCGGCGAAACGGGCTTCGTAAGTGCCACATCCATGTCTCCCCGCAAGGTACTCATTATTTTATGCTCGTCGCGCATGCACTTGCATAGCCAATCGGGTTACGCTTCATCATGTAAGGGCGCTCTCTGCCCATGTCAAGCTAGTACTGATCCTACGCAGATGGGCCTTTTACAAGTTCGCGAACAAGGCCAGCCGCGCACATGCAGCATTGGAGTTTCTGCTCGATCATCCACGGCGGTGCTTCATCCTGCTCTTCCCGAGTAGACAGACGTGGTTCTTACTTACGGTCATCATTGCGCTGAAGTACGTTCCCTCTTATGCTTGATCTCTTCACGCTGACTGACATGCTTGCGCGCAGCTTGGCTGACTGGGCGGCATTCATGATTCTTGACATCGGTATCCCGGAGATCGAGGCCATCCCGACTGGTGTACGGGTACTGCTGGGCGTGATTCAAGCTGTCGCGGTATACCTCACTCGCTCGCTGGCTAAGGATGCATGCTCAGACTGCGTTATCCGCAGGTCCGCCTTGCAGGCTTCACTGCTTTCTCCCTCGCCACGATCGCACCCGCCATGAAGATCCTCTACCTCGTCATGATGTACATCGCGGCGTTCCCGATCGCCATGAGGTGCGTTTGTATGGGCTGTTCGTCGCGTGCCGTCTACTGACTTTTGGTACTGGGTAGTGTCCGTGCGACGAACGTGTACGAGGAGAAGTCACTCGGCATCTTCGAAGAGGAAGTAGATGAGGACAAAGCACTGGAGGATATCGAGAACGAGGCTGCGTATCCGGAGAGTGATGGCCGTGTTGCGATCTGGGGCCGCTACCTCGGTCGTCACGTGCGGCACCAGTTGTCCTACGGTACAGCTCTGACACATTCATGAGTGTCAGACTTGATAGCTGATGCGAATGCACATACAGACTTGTGGTGGCTGATGCTCGCGCTGTTCGTCGTTACGATCGTCGAACGAGGTAACATCCGTAACGTGGAGAACGACGAATGGTTCAACCTATTCAGCATCAGTACGTCTATATGCACTCCCATACAAGCGAGTGAGAACTGACAACCGTGCAGTCTTCGAGACCGTCTCGGCATACACAACCGTCGGCCTCTCCCTCGGCATTCCAACGGCCAACTACTCCCTAAGCGGCGCCTTCAGCACCCTCAGCAAAGTCATCATGTGCGCCATAATGCTCCGCGGCCGACACCGCGGGCTCCCGCTCAAAGTCGACCGCTCCATCATGCTCCCCAAAGAGTTTGAGGCGAGCAAGCGCGCGCATGTTCGGCGTCTAAGGTCGCAGAAGATGGGGCTTAAGGGGGGGCTGTTCGGGATTGGGATGGCCGGGCTGATGCCGGGGTTGACAGCTGGGACGCAGCCGGTGCCGGCTGAGCTTCCGCGGCATGAGAGGTTGGATACTGTTAGAGAGAGCTCGGACGAGAAGGAGGAGGTGCCGAGGGGTAACTCGGAGGAGACGCGGGGTGGGTCGGAGGAGTCCAAGGCGAATGTGGACGTGAAGGAGCGCGATGTTTAGACCGGCCCTTGCGGCGAGGAGAGCGTGTTGAGGGCGGACATTGTGCTCTAGGTTAAGGAATGTGTGGATCCGTTATCGTTTGCTCGCTGTGCGATCGCTATGCTGTCTGTTTCGCTATGAACACTTCCCTTCCTTAGATATTTAGAACTTACATCCATATTCCCTCGTTAATCACTGTATATGTAATTACCCGTCTTTCTCGATGTCTCATTGATGGACTCACTCGTGGGCTCCAGACTGCACGGCACAAACAGCACGAAGACTGTAACCCGAGGTTATATGCGTCAGAGGGTGCGGAAGAAGGTGAGGGGGATGAGTTCTCGAGAGGGTTTGTGTCGTGTCACTCAGTCGCGCCGCGCGCCCTGCTTGACGAACGTTGGCTCCCGGGAGTTGACTGTGGGCAGAAAGATAGAAGAGGCTTTGGGCTCGACGTCGTAGACCTGGTCGAAGGCATGAGGGAACGGAGACGCCGTCCACACGCTTGAGCGATTTTCGCTACTAGATCACAGAAGAAGGAGGCAAGGCTATGCTTCGTGCATCATGTGTCTAGTGCGGCCCTCGGTGGCTAGGGCAAGATTGGTGTGAGCTGTATCTGTAAGTACTGCTCAAGAAGTACGCTCTCGAGTGAGCGGCCCGCGTCAACTTGAACTCGCGCTGAACTCGCAGCCGCGGCCGCGTCTCCAAGACTTGTCTCCAACTCCCATCATCCCGCCTTCTCCGAAGCGCGTAGCATTCTCCAATGAACACCCTGCCCTCACTCGCTCTTTGCAGCATGTACGAATGGTCCGGCGGTACCTATGCGATTGTACCTGTTGTACTTTGCCATGTTTACACGACTGCGCTCCGATCCCCCGTTTTCTTCAGTTGTACCCTGCGCCGCGTAGCGCTTCGCCAGCTGCCCGCAGCCCAGTCAGGTCATAGGGATGCGTTGAATACGCATCAGACGCCTGGCTTGAGCTTCAATACGCGTGGACTTCGCAATGCTGGAGCAGACACTAGTCCAACACTTACATGCACTCGTACATCTGTCCGCGAGTGCACTAACACAGCGTGCGAGGCGCTCAGTTGCGAGCACTCTTCGGGTCTTAGGGTAATGTATGGGCTCGGAGTCTATCTGACACTCGTCTCTGCATAAGTAGCCCACAGCTGGCAACCTGATACTCATCATCCAACGCTCAATCTCCAACGCTCGATCTTACACTGCAGCGCGAACCTTGCCCAGTGCCCGTCTATCCAAACCTGACCGCCACCGAGCACATCACGCGGCATGGAGAGTGGCTCAACTGGCTCAGTCTATCTATCATCTTCGCTATGGCAGAAGATACGGAAGTGGGGGGACGAGAACCTAAACTTTTTCAAGCTACACCTCATGGCCTTGTACGTCGTTTCCCTGACCTATTAGAACGCCTTGCTAACGAACATCGCTTGCAGCACCATAGTTCCCCTCATTTGTGCAGGCATCCTCTACGCCAGCAACGGCCTTTTCCCCATCCGCTTCATCGACGCCCTCTTCATCTGCATCAGCGCGACAACCGGAACTGGATTGACCACGGTCGATCTCAGTGCGCTCACAGCCTGGCAACAAGTTATCATAGCGGCGCTCACCATAGCCGGAAGCCCTGTACGTCTTTTCCTCTTTCTGTGGATATCGAGGGGGCGATATGCCACGTTGGACGCTGTTGCAACTGGCACCTGAACTCGTCTGTTACCCAAGAAGAAGTGCTGACGATCCTTTGCCAGACCACAGTGGCTTGGATAGTTGTCCTCGTTCGGAAACACTACTTCACTACTCATTTGGATGGTATCGTCAAACGAGAGCTCAGCAGATCACCCACGGCCTCCACGCTCCGCCTCTTTGACACCCTCAAGGCAAAGAGTAAGGATCCTAGGCGCAGAAGCCAGACCTTTGCGTCAAGAACCCTCGACTCTGTGGAGCTGCCTCGAACAACGATCCCCGAGGTTCATGTCATACCCGTTTCTCGGCAGAGCAGCGAGATCGCTGCAGTCGACGCCTTTGCTAGACCGACTGGTGTTGGGGGTGCACCAAAGCGACCCGGACCATTGGCGCCTCTGATGGTGGATAATCGCTCGCTTGTTGTGCCAGATACGACGGGAACGCCGACGCTCAGAGTCAGACCGTCGCCCACCAGTAACGGCATTCTGACGCGGTCATCGACTCTCATGTCCCCGTCCTCACTCTACGCGGATGACGGGATCCAAAGGACGGCGTCAAGCGTGCATTTCACCCAAGATGCCAATCAGGACCTCAGGAGACGAGTACTCGACCCGCGGCTGCGTATGTAGCGAACCTACACGAGCTCCAGTTAGCGTTCTCACTTTCGTGTATGTCAGATTCTGCGACGCGACAGCAGATGGAGCAATTGCACATCGACGCTGGTCTTCCGCCTCCCGCCATCACGCCTGACGACCGTGGAGGCTTCATAAACCCGGTGCATACCGATCCTCAATTGCCACACAGTTCAACAAGCACTAATCTCGCGCTTAGCTCGGTCTCCTTGATGCCAGTTTCAAACGCGTAGCACCCAATTTGCGCACTGCGATTCGTCGAAAGCTCACGATGCCCGCCCAAGAGACGTTCTCAGGCGCCGCCCGCAACACATCCATGGATCAAGAACATGGCTTCGGCGTATGGCCCCCTGAGGTAGTCAGACCCGGAACGCACGCTGAGAGGCGGGTGCCGTACCTTTCACCTGGAACTTCCCTCTCTGTGCGGACGGGTAGTACCCTGAGCTTCGAGAGCCTGGCCGAGCAGGATTACGAGGAGCTTGGCGGAGTAGAGTATCAAGCACTGAGGGCTTTGCTGTGGCTCGTCCCCTGCGTATGTGCCTACTGTCTTCACTTGACCTCATGATCATCACTGACTGCACACGCTTAGTTCTATCTGACAACGGTCGCCTTGGGCTTCGCAGTGATAGCACCTTACGTGGCAATGTCTCGCTGGCGCGAGATATTCCTGCCCCCAAATCTGAACAGACCTCTCAACTCGACATGGCACGTGCGCTTGTACACGAAGCCACTTTCTCGATGCTCATATTTCCTATAGGTACAGCCTTTTTCTTATCATCAGTGCTTGGGCGAATACCGGCATGTCGCTGGTTGATCAAAACCTCATTCCATTTCAACGCGCATATCCACTACTCCTCACCGTCATCGCCGTCGCTCTGCTTGGAGAGACTGGGTTTGTGAGTGCTATTGCGTGTGATCCCCTCGCAAGAGTATGTAACGCTAACAGACACTTGCTACGCCTTGCTCTTCGCTTAGCCTGCCGGGTATGTAACTCTTGCCAGTCTTCAAATGAGAGAGCCCATACTGAACGTTGAACCTTTGCCCATCCAGACTGCGTTTCATCGTGTGCGTGTTCGGCTTCATGTTCAAACGCCAGCGCTTTACTCACGATCGCCTTCCGCAGTTGGGCACTTTCCAAAGTCACGCACAGGGACGGGCGCACGCATGCGGCGTTAAGGTTTCTCCTTGACCACCCACGGCGATGCTTCATCCTGCTGTTCCCCAGCCGACAAACATGGTTCCTACTGACAGTCCTCATTGCTCTCAAGTACGCACACCTTTGCAAAGATCACCACACTGAGCGGGAGTTGAACTTCGGTATAGCTTGACTGATTGGGTCGCATTTATGGTCCTTGACATCGGCATCCCCGAGATCGAGGCCATTCCACTTGGCGTGCGGGCGTTGCTGGGCACGGTCCAAGCAGTTGCTGTGAGCAGACCTCGTGACTCTCTCCTTGTCGAAGCTTGAGGTCTCATGCTTATCAGCTACGGATCGCTGGCTTCACGGCCTTCTCTCTTGCTACACTTGCACCGGCCATGAAGATACTGTACCTGGTGATGATGTACGTTGCAGTATATCCAGTATCGATGAGGTGCGTTTCACATCGTTGCCCTATCATTGATCGGGAGCCTGACCATGGCGTCATGATAGTGTACGTGCAACGAACGTCTACGAGGAGCAGTCGCTTGGCATATTTGAAGAGGAGGAGAATAAGCCTTGGAGAGACCTCGAAAACGAGGCTGCCTACCCGGAGAGCGATGGGCGCATTGCCATATGGGGGCGTTATCTTGGTCGGCACATGCGCTATCAACTGTCGCACGGTGAGCTCTCGGCATATGTCCTGTGTACTGCGGGAGGAAGGCATGCTGAATTGGACGCGCAGACCTGTGGTGGCTTATGCTCGCCCTCATCGTTGTTGCTGTCGTGGAACGAGGCAACATCCGCGACCCGGCGAGCGACTCGTGGTTCAACCTCTTTACCATTAGTGCGCCCGCCTGCATTCATCCCCACCTCTAATATTGACAATTGTGAACGCAGTATTCGAAACGGTCTCTGCGTACACGTCCGTCGGTCTTTCCTTTGGCATACCGACCGCCAATTACTCCTTAAGCGGGGCATTCAGTACGCTTAGCAAGGTCATCATGTGCGCGATCATGCTTCGCGGGCGCCATCGAGGTCTACCTCTGAAGGTTGACCGGTCAATCATGCTCCCGAGAGAGTTCGAGCAGAACAAGCGCGAGCATCTCAAGCGTCTGCGCGCTTCACGTTTGGGACCGGCAAGCAGATTCCTCGACACAGGCATGGCACGCTCCATATCTGGTTTCTCGCGGACACCGGTATCCCCTACACCCGAACGTCTCGCGACTGTGAAGGAGAGCGCGGATGATGAGAAGGATGAAGGCGCGAGTGACAGCGCTGAGGAGAAGAGGGCGGACAGAAAGATTGTCGAATAGCTCGAGATCGCAAACCCTGGTCTCTCTGTGTGGTGTATAGACGGACAATGTCACCGCGCACCGATGTTCAAGACTGGCCTATTCTTATTGGACTCAACTTCGCACCCGCGGACTCATGTTTCAGATAAAAAGTAAATGGATCAGAGCGAAGGAAGAAAACAACAGGGTATGATAGAAGGAGAAAGTACAAAGCAAATGCACAGTTGTTAGTCAATGCGTGGTCCGAGTCATGCTGTCTATGGTCTACGAGTACTCTATGTTTATGCTGCCGCAATCGCGCCAGTAGCGGCATCCGGCGAGACAAAGATGTTCATGCCAGAGAGCAGGAGGTAGTCAGTGTTGACGCCGACCTCAGCCAAGGGCACCGACATGTCAAGGAGCTGGACAAGCGTCGCGTCACCGGGGCCGTCGATGCGCCAGACACCGAAGGCAGTGGCAGCCTCCATAAGCATGTACCTAGAGGACAGTCAGATGAAGGAACATATACGAAGAGCGGTAACGTGTACGCACATGTACTCAACACCGTTAACCTCAGTAACGACAGCCTCGTTCGGGCCCATGCCGGACACGTTGTATTGACGAAGGAGGGTGGGGTTCAAGTCATCGTCGAGCGCGACCTCGTTGACATAGTGCGCGAGCAGGTCCGAAATAAAGTAGGTGCCGGCCTTGGGCGCAGTGACGGACCAGCAGTTACCGATGTTGTTTGAGATGTTGAGCGGCTTGACCGTCGCATTCGCGGCACCAGTGCTCATGTCGACAACGATCGCTCCGGGGACGACATCGGAGCCGACGAAGGCGTTGCGACCAGGAATCTGAGAAAGGCTGAAACTGAGTCCGCCGAATGGTGGGCGGAGATCAATCTCCAGCGGGGTCTCGGCGAGGACACCCTCATCGTCAATGGGCCAGATACGCATGTAGCCGGGGTACTCGGTGAAGTTGGTGCGCAGACCCTTGGCTACCGCGATGACAGCCTCCTGGTCAGGGGTGAAGAGCACCTGCGATGCGGTACCGGGAGGACCTGTCGGTGGGTTGGAAGTCTGGTTGTATGTCGTGACCTCCCCGGTGGACGACGCCTCGAGCGCGCCGTATTCGTCGACAAGGAAGCATCTGGTGCTTTAGTCAGCACAAGACTTGGTTTTAATAAACAAACAACTCACTGTACGTTGGAGTCGAGACCGCCGTTGAGCACACACAACTTGTCACCCTTATTGTTGAAGGCGAGAGACTGGGGGAAGTCACCGCCTGAAGACACGGCCTGGCCGATTGGTGTGAGCCGGGTCGGGTCGGTGGGGTCGATGTTGTACAGTTGTACGGTGCCAGACCCAGCATTTACAACGGCGAGCCTTCCGGTCTCCTGGTTGACGGTGACAGGACTCTGCGAAAAGAGCGCGCCAAGGTTTGGTGGCTGACCCTCGGCACCAGCACCCTGCGCTGAGAATGCGCTTATATCAGACTAGGTAGCGACGTCAGTATGCGCCAAAGTCAAAGAAATGCGACGAAGACTGACAAGGAGACCGTCCTGCCCAATTTGCGCAGAAACGACGTAGTTGTCCTGAAGGTCGTTGGTGATGACTTAAGAGTCGGACGTCAGCTAGTGGAACGAGTGGATGGGAGAGATCATTTACTGTAGACGGCACCGAAAGGCGTGGCAGGAGAGACAGCGGACGGCAAGGCATAAGCAACTGTGCCAAAGGCCAAAGCGGCAGCGAAGGAAAACATAATGATAAAAGTAGTAAAAAGAGGAAGGGAAAGAGGAAGAAGAAAAGAAGAGCAGTTGTGTCGGGGAGACCGATGAGGAAAGAGCAGCTATGAGCCATGGCCTTATGTACCTTCTCGAGCTCGCCTGTGGGTACTCTCGCAGGCGGGTCGGTAAGATCGGCGGTGTGCTAAGAGTGAGCTGACAAGCTTCCTACGTCGGGCGCTTCTCACGGGGACTGGTGTTCATTGGCTCAATGCTGCTGCGTTGGCCGGCGCTATCGCCATCATTTCCGACGCACAGTGTGCGGGGCGTGCGCCAAGCTCGAGTGAAACCGCTACCGCACACCGACATCCCGTCACCGACGGCAAGGTCACGCACTGCGCCTCGGTAGAGGTAAACGTGGAGGTTCCGACCATATGCCGTGCATCAACAAAGACTGACAGTTTCTGAGGAAACCTGCTACGATAGTCGTATTTTCATGTGTGAGGCCCTTGGTAGCAACCTAATATTAACACATCAGTGCCGATATCTGGAACAAGCTGTGACCGTAGCGGCCCAAGACTCACCTCTTGTAGCCTGTGTGCAATGTCGGCGGATATCAGCGTCAATATCTTTGTGTCTCGTCATCGCCGGGTGCTGTGAGAACGTGGGTCTGAGAAGCACAGAAGAAATTGCGACGCAGTCTTCGCTGCGCCGATGACGAGAGGGTGTTTATCGCAGCTCGCTACAGACATCCTTTGCACCAGCCCACACACAATAAATGAAAGTCTGTTATTTTGAGGCGCTGCTGAAGATACAGATGGGTCTGGGTACCCAAATGTACCAGTTGCCGGCCATGATGGGTGTTCGTTGGAGACCTGCGGCCAGAGCCCGGGGCGGAGTTTACTTGGCAAACGCGTGACGTCACGCGTTTGTGCCGAGCGGGTTGATGTCGGCCTCCTAGTCCGAGAAAGTAGCTGGTTGCCTCGTACCCATTACCTTCCCTACTTGTGGCACATTCACTACGCTCTACTCTGCGCGCTCTGTTTTGATTCCTCTTCTGCACATGGACTTGTGAAGGCCTGTCCAAGAGGCGCTGCACCCGCTTCGATCCTCGTCAACATATTGACCAACCCGTTCCGGTCCCTTTCCGGGTAGCATGACTTCAGCGTCGCCTGGCGTCTACCTTGCTTAGCTCTCGCCACGACATCTTAGTGTCTTCAATCAACTATTCTACATGTCTAATACTACCGCGGGCGCTTCAGATCCACTTCCACTCATAGTGGTGACCTTCGGCACGTCCTCCATTGCCGTGCCAAGGTCTGAGTGCGAAGCCTTCTGCCCCAAGCCAAATCCTCTCTGCACGGGTCTCTTCTGTACAATGCGCGAGGCATTTCCCGCTTTGAAAGATACTCCTGACGACGCCATCGCGATTGCGGCCAAGCTACCGGGGATGCAAGCCGCCGTACAGATCATGCCATCGCTATGGCCCCAGATATGGAGCAGAGTATCCGAAGTTGTAGTGAGCATTCCGCCTACGGAGGATGGTAGGTACTGCATGGTGTCAATGTCTTCTTTGACGATACTAACCTTTGCTTAGACAAGCGTTTCAAACTAGTGACCGAAGTGGCAACATCCGTGGTCCATTTGCGGACTCCGGATAACGAGCACTTCGAACTACGCATCAATCTGAACGTAGCGAACCTTCAAGACTTAAAGAGGCTCATAGAGCAAAAGACCGGAGTGGCAGTTGAGCGCCAGATTGTGGTCTTTAGGAAGAGAGTATACGGTACCAAGGGTGTGATAGAAGCGGGCGCGGAGGTTAGAGGGGACGATGTTCTTATCGACTGTGACGTTAAGCTAGGCCACCCTCTCGAGCTCAAGCTTAAGTCAAAGGAGGATACGAGTCAGAGCTGGCCAGCGACAAAGGAGGCTTATGAACTTACGGTACAGCACAGTGCTTGCTTTGATAGATAGTCCGATGTCGTTGGCAAGACGAGCGACCTACATGTCTGGGCTTCGTAAGCACGACCGTCGTATGGAGAGTAGCCTACACGTACTCTAACATCATATTTTAGTGTCTGAGCTTCAGTGTGCCCGAATCATCGTCGCCACGAAACAGCGACAGACGCGGCCGGGGACCCGCGCGTCCGTGATCTATGCGCGTGATCGCATCGCTGCCTGCCCTCACCGCGTTCTGAGTTGGCCATGTACCTCCACCATCAGTCCAGACAGACGGCATGCTACCGCGACACATCCCGAGGACGAAAGTTTTACCTGCTATTGAATATGGATATGGCTTTCTTTCACAGGATCACGCTTCCTAAACGGCGCACCGCCTGACCCAGCAGGCGCCAACTCAACCTTCGTGCTGCTCCCGGCGAACCACCCGTACCGCTGCCATCGGCCAAACCGACTGTACCTTCTGTAATCATGGCGTCGCCGCCTTTCATCTTTGTCACATATATGGGCTCTACGCTTGCCGTGTCGAGGGCGAAGTGCGCCGAGTAGTAGTACAGCGTTTATTTTGCCGACAATCAGTACATCACCGTACGTCTTATCCAAGACATACACGTTCAGTCTCTCATCAGGCTTCCGCGCTCTTTGTTTAGCAGGGGCTGATGCACGACATACGCGAAGCGTTTCCTGCTCTGAAGAGTAGAGATGATAGCGCTATAACGATCGACGTCAAACTGCCAAATATACCACATCCTGTCCGCATGCTACCGTCCTTGTGGCCCGACATCCACCGCAATGTATCAGACGTCATCGTGCATGTTCTACCTGCAGACACGGTGAGTTTAGTACTCTCGTCTACGCTTGCTGCATTCTACCGAAACTTACGCCTGGACGCAGAAGTCAGGGCGAAGATGGTTACGCACGCCACGACCTCCAAGATATCTGTTCGAACTCCCACCCAACATACTCTCAACTTCGAAATCAACTTGAACTACGCACACGCGCGTGATCTGAAGCTGCTTTTGCAGCAGAGGATCGATGTGCCTGTCGAACAGCAGATCCTTCGCTACAAACATCCGAGGAGATTCGAGGTTCACGAGGGCGATCCTCTCATGCAATGCGATGTTCGCGCCAACAGCACCCTCATCCTTGACCTCAAGCCAAGGAAAGCCAAAGCGTATTCCGGCGTTGTCAGTCGGGCGAGACGTTGAGGGCAGCTGGCTCGACGTCTATCACTTTGAGGCGTAATCGCTCATCGCGATATTTGAGACAATGCGCTCCGCGGATGAACTCACCTTCCCGTGTACGATAGATTGCACATGAAATTGCACCTCGTTGTCGCTTTCACACTTAAGCTCTCCTCTCGTCTCTTCACGAAGTGTGCCTCACTACCTCCCAGCCCGGAACGGGCATGGACCGTCGCGCGGCCCTGGATCTGCACCACGCGATACTTTGCAGTAGATCCTCGAACAACAACAACAATGCCGTCCCCTCAGTGACACCCATAGCACTATCGGGGATCCCCCCGGAGCTTGTCAAGTACCCGGCTTAACGGTCTGATCCAACACGAGCCAACCCGGTGCATTATTTCTGCGCACACCATTCGAACCACGTCAACCTGGGGAAGGCGATTGTACAGAAGCTACGCTCCAGCTCGACTGACGGATTGAACGCCGACGGTGGAAAGCCCGCGTCATCGCCAGCGCGTAATCAAGCTTTGCATCGACTGGCCAGCGCCGGCAACATGTCCGGCAGACATTCATCTTAAGTAGACCCGCACAACACCATGGAGGCCTGTATCTGTCTCTCAGTAATCCTACCGATTTCCCGCCATTGAAGAGATGCATCGATTCAGAATCAAAAGCTTACTCGCCTCAGTTCTGCACTTCAGTCGCGGTTCTTCGGGCGCTGTTCCCACAGTTCAGCTCGACAATGGCACTTTCACTGGGCTCTCGCAGAATGCAACGTCGGCATTTTTAGGCATACCTTATGCGCTACCTCCGTAAGTCGAAGGGTTTACTGTATGATGTACAATACTTGGATGCTTACGTCCGCGTCAGAGTTGGTAATCTGCGAATGAACATCCCAAGGGCGTACGAGCCTTACAATGGCGCATACAATGCGACAGCGTTCGGCGCCCCTTGCATCTTTCAGAACATCTCAGCCTATTCTGCCGATGGTCTTGAGCCTTCTGCGGCTGCCTTGTTGCAGCAGTTTGTGAGCGGATTCTCGCTCTCCGATGATAGTGAAGACTGTACGTCCAGCCATCATGAAAGCGGTGAGTCTACGCTGACTGGGTTTGTATATAGGTCTCACTCTTAATGTTTGGACTCCTGCGAATGTTACGCCGGAGGCGAAGCTTCCGGTTCTCTTCGTACGTCATGACGACTGATCATGACCTCCAATCTCGCACTGACTATCGCTCAGTACATCTACGGCAGTGCGTCTGATGCATACTCCTTCTCTCATTCACGGTACTCACGCTTGCTTTAGGTGGGTTCGAAGCTGGGTACAGCAGCCAGGTTCGCTCTCTTCGCTCACCAAGCTTCTCGAGTCTGATTGGGCGCTCAGTTCGACGGTAGCGTCATTGTGGGACGTTCCATCGAGCTCGGTGATCCGGTAGTCTCTGTCACCATCAACTATCGGTGTGTGTCTACATGTCAGAGCCTGATATTATGCTGACTTCTTTTCGCCGCAGCGTATCTGGTATGTGCCAGTCAGACGCAGAGCTTGCAGCGATGCGAGTCTGTAGGGTCGTACTAACATGAGGGCTCGTAGCTCTCGGCTTTCCGGGTGGCGCTGAGGCGAGGGCTGCCGGGGTTGGCAACCTTGGCCTCCGTGATCGTACGTGTCTCAACACAGAGTCGTAGTGTGTATGCTCAATAGCTCGCTCAGAACGACTGGCTATGCACTGGGTACAGAAGTACATCCCCGCATTCGGCGGCGATCCTTCGAAGGTCACGATGTGTGTACTATCTTTTTGCAGTACATCGAGAATGATGAACCGCACCTTACCACGCACTCAGCTGGGGTGGAAGCGCCGGTGCCATCTCGACATCTCTACATATGCTCACGAACGGCGGAGACAACGAGGGTCTCTTCCGCGCCGCTTTCATGAGTTCTGGAGGGCCGATTCCCGCTGGATACATTGAGGACAGTGCGTACCTATTATCCCTTTGATGGCCATATCTGATGATCCTCGGTAGCGCAACCTCGCTGGGATGCCTTTGCGACGAATGCAGGCTGCGGCGACTTTCTCGGCAATGCTAGCCTTTTCGACTGCTTGCGTGCTTTGCCGCTTGAGGCCATCCGGGCTGCACAGGATCTCAGCGGGAGTATGTTTGGCTACTTGGGTGTTATTGGGATCCCATGGTGGCCCACCGCGGATGGGGATTTCTTGGTTGAGCCTCCGCAACAGCTGGTTCTGAACGGCAGTGTGTCGAACGTACCGTTCATCACCGGTGAGAATGGACTGCCGCGCGTCTACATTCATCTTACCATGTCTTCAGGCGACTGTGATGACGAGGGAACTCTTTTCTCTCTCGGAAACAGTAATGTCACGTACGAGTTCATCATCCTGAGCACTGGCTAGAGCTCACATGTGCATAGTACATCCGAAGGCCTAGCGACATATCTGAGCGAGGTGCTGTATCCGAATGCAAGCAGATCTTCTATCAATGCCCTTCTTACTGCGTATCCCGACGGTCCAATACTCGGTTCACCATTCGAGACCGGGCTCAACTCCTCTATCACTCCCGAGTACAAGCGAATCTCGGCCATATCCGGCGACGTCGTCTTCCAGGCTCCTCGCCGCTTCTTTCTCGGACAGCAAGCGAGTAAGCAACTCGCGTACTCATATGGTACGGCCTCCCTCGGGTGTCGTGGTCATCATTCACTTATACCGTCTGCATAGTGTACAAACGTGGAAAGCAGACTCCTCTCCTGGGATCGGTACGTCTCTCACGTTAGCTATGTGAAGCGAAGGCTTTGATATTCCTCTGACAGTATCACTCGAGTGATATGAACTCAATCTTCGCGGGAGGCGAGCTCCTGGACTACTTGATCATCTTTGCGGCCACGCTCGATCCGGGTTCGGGGGGAGGTCAACTCGAGTGGCCGCGTTACAGCATCGAGTCACCTCAGCTGATGACTGTCTTAGACGGCGATAAGCCCCTCAGCATTACGAATGATACGTACCGGGTGGATGCTATCAAGGTTGTGATCGAGTTTAGTATGAGCAACACGTTGTAGTAGCGTACTCTACCAGTGGTACATCTTAGTAGTAGTCCGTCTGTTTCTCGAGGCCGTTAAATCAGTCCACTTCATGCTCGCTCTAGTACTTATCTATATTCTTCTCTGGACGCCTTCGATCAACGGGTGTACGGCACGCGGACGAGGACCAAGCGGGACGCGTCGAACACATGTGATCGTGTTTCGTTCTTCCCACACGTCGCGATCAGCAATGCGCACGCGGCACAATCCAACGGCCAACTTGTTCTTTCCCCTCACCTCATCTCAGCAGGCCAAGGCGGCCTTTTGAAATATAATACGCCAATGCGGCTCTGAAGAAGTTTGAACGTGCTGATACGGCTACACGTTTGCTGGCGCCAATGTAGCCGCTGCCTATCTCGCGGCGTTGATGCTGAGAAGTTATGGCCTCGTCTGCTCTCGATACGGCAGGCCTGAGCGAGGATCAGCGCTTGCTCTTTGTGCGTGCTCTCTACCATGCAGACACGGCGACAACAGTACTGTTTTAGCTGCGCTCGCCTGACTGTCATCTGCTCCTTGACTCTGACCACAGGCCGATCCATCACTTTGATGCCTCCATGGACAGCCTGCTACCAATGATTGTTGTGAGATGTGGAGAACGCTCTATAGGCATCCCTCGTCCGGCGATCGGAGAAGGAATTAATATAGCTGTGAGTGGTTACTCTTCTTTCGCTTGCTCTGCGTCGAGAAAGTCTCGCTCACCTGTATGTCAAGTCAAGTATCGCGTCGTCTGTAGATGAGGCGTTCCCAGAAACCAGGACAAGGTCATACGTCATTGAGGTCAGACTCCCTGGCATGCAGACATCTGTCGAGGTTCTTCCATCGGTATGGCCCGACATCTGCACCACGGTCGTTGACGTGAACATACGGCTATCGTTGAATGACCGAGGTAAGCCGGAGTTGTGTGGCCCATTCTGAGTCGCAATATGTCGGACTGATGCCTGTTCACGATAGAGCGGAGGGCCAAACGGCTAAGTGATCTGGCGACGTCCATGATATCTGTGAAGGCGCCCACGGGGCAGTTATTCGCGTTTCGCCGTAACCTCAATTGTGCGGATGTCCGCGACCTGAAATGAATGATGGAGAGCGACATCGGCGTACCCTCCGACCGTCAAATCTTTCTGTACGAACCTCAAAAGGTCATATGGGATGCAAGCCCGGGCCGCAGTAGTTGGGTGGATGTTACTGGCTATGAACTATCGGACGACGATGTTTTGGTCAACTGCCATGTCGGTCCTGGTGACGTTCTACGTCTAAAGATTCGACCAAAGACGCCACAGGCTCTGCAACAATAGATGGAGGTCTACTTTGCATAGGTCGAATACTGGGCATCTTGATTCAAAGATAGTTGTACAGGTTCGAGATCAACTAGTGTCACTGTATGCACACCACACTTTACTTCCCGCAACCGGGACAGCTTGCAACCCACATGTCGTAGAAGTCCGCCTTTGGTGCGAGCTGAAACATCTCGCCGATGCGCTTGCGCATAGTTCTTGTAATGCTATGCGAGTCGCCGGATGCGCCACGATGTACAACGATGGGAACGTTATAGAACCCCGGGAGCATCTCGACGATGGTAGGCAGAGCTTGTGCGAGCTCGGGAGGAGGCACGGCCCGCAGCGCGTCGCGATAGGCCTTCAGCCATGCTTGAACGATGCAGCGATGCTCAGCGCTCAGCCCTTAAGGCGAGCTAGCAGTCAATCTCGCCGACGCCGTCACTGCCGACTCCCCTGACGTGACCGCGCGAGCCGAGTTCGACGTCTGAATCTGCGCCATCGCCGCTGATCTCCGTCGCGGTGTCCGATCGCTGACCTCAATAACTCCGTGCTGCGTTATGGATGGAGTCTGTGTCGTACGCGCCACGCACCCCCAGGATGTTCTCGAGCTGTCACGTCGACGTCAGCGATTTGGTCCGTCTTCAAATCAAGTGTTTGCAGCCAAAACTCGATCAATACTCAGCAGAAGTGACACATACAACTAGAATACAGATACACGTTATAGTAGCCCGAAGCCCAAGTATCAGTAGTACAAAATCAAACAGCATGGGGCACTGCTCCCGCAGCGCGGGGCCGCTGGCAGCCGGGGCACGCCTTGACCCACGACTCATAAAAATCGGCTTTCGGAGAAAGCATGTATTTCTTCCCTATCTTCTTCCGCATCGTCGACGCATTATTATGCGTGCCGTTGCCGGTCGCCGCGCGGTGCGCTCTGACCAGTTCTCGGTAGAATCCTACTCCCTCCGAGTCAACGAGGAGGTCGCGGCGGCTCGGCACGTCGGTATGAACGATTTGCTTCGACAGCCAGTTTTGCTTGCGGACCGACAGCTCCTGAGAGACGGCTGTCGGCAGCGGCATGCGTGGGCCATCGTCCATGGACAGAGTCCCTAGCCGTTTAAGATGCGCTCGTAGAGCTGGAGCGAGCTTGGCGGGAGGAACGACCCAGGGCGCGTCGGGGTGTCTGCGAAGCCAGTCTCGAACTACCTGGCGGTGGAGGACCAAGTTGACGATGCCTTGCTCGCCATCGTCGTTGTTGCCATTGCCTTCGCCGTCGTTGTTGCCATCGCCATCGCCGTCGCCGGCCATATCCATCGCGAATCTCACACGGGCAGCGCGCGGTGGATGGGCGGCGTTGCCCATGTCCATCTCGTTGTCCGAATCGTCGCTAATATCTATCACGGCGATATCGCCTGAAGGGAAAGTGTATACTGTAAGCCCAAGTGTACGGGACGGTAAGGACGGCTGCGCCATCGACGACGACGTACCTTCTTTCTTGACGTGGTCCTCAGCCTTAACTTGGGAATGTCCTGCCGTCGTGTATATCAGGATATTGCAGATGAACAGGAAGACCTTGTATCACCTTTGCCTTCGGAGACGACGACAAGAACGTGCTTCATGTCACCCGAGATCGCCTTCCATTCGGGTGGGCCGGCTACGAAGAGGAACTGAGAGCTATCGTGGTCGACCATGCACTTGATACCCAGAGAAATGTCCTTCTCAGCGATGTCATCGCCGATCTTGAAAACCTTCCGGATAGTGAGCAGCGCAGTCTGAATCAAAAGTAAGCACTCCAGTATGAAGGGCCAGAATTAATAGCACTGACCTCGTAGGATTTCAAGTAAGAGCGAAGAATAAGCTTGTTCGTGGAACCGTGCGTGACATGCACGGCTCTCTCTGGCACCGGCGTAGCCGAGGACATTGCTGATGGTCCGGGGGAAAAGAACACCACGCAAGAAAGACGAGGGTCGCAAGATAACCGGAGACTTACCCTGTCCTTATACCGGCTCGGCCGGTGTGGATTACGGGTCCCCCAAAGCCCGACACCGTAGGCCGTAGAATCGCTCGAGTTGTGCGTGACCGTGTCCTGAACGTATAACAGACAGCAACGGAAGCAAAAACGCACTAAAAGTGCGCCCAGTAGATAGATATGTGAAACTTCTGTATCGCTCACTCCGCGCCAAGTCCCCCAATAACACTGCAGCACGATGATAAGGCGATCGAGACCCGTCTATCTCCCCGTGTAGTCGCTATAGTCGCGGAGACGGAGACGGGGATGCGCGCAGGACACGGAGTGAGCCTTCCAGATGCCCTGAATGCTGGAGCCGCGGACCCTGGACCACTGGGCGCTGAGTCGCAGCGGGCCCGCGAAGAAACGAAGCGGCTCTGAATAGGGCGTGATACAGCGCCGCATGAGGGCAGTGTCGGGGTTCGTAGAAGTCCGAGTCCGGGAGACGATGCCCGGAGGTGTGGAAAGACCAGGACGATTGTGGAAGGTGGACTGGATCGCGAGTTGGGGTAACGCTAGATACTTAGAGGCGCAGGGTACAGCAAGGCAGATGCTCAGAAACGGGGTGGCTGAGCGACTCCGCGCAGAGGAGAAGTCGCCGACGTTGAAAAAAAACCGGTTCGCGACCCGCGATATGCACACTGCATTTGTGGCCGCCTTTTTGGTAGCTCGGCGCGGCGCACACTGTGACACGCCAGTCGTAGTGCACGGTCACTTTATTTTCACGATGGGGAGGGCAGAGAGACGAGATATGTATGGTGCACGTCGCAGTTCAAGTTGAGCAGAGAAAAACGCCGCCGCGCGCCGCAAACGGGTTCGGTCCGAACTCCGACCTCGAACCGCCGCGGCGAACGCGCGGATACACCTCTTGCCTTCTACCGCGACCGCCCAACTGCTGTGCCCCGAGTTCTGTTCAATACCGTGTATCACTCTTCTGCGTGATAAGTACCGCGAGAACGTAGCAGGAATTCTCGCCCGTCACAATATCTTGCAGAACTCGAGCACCTCACACGCAATTTGAGATCGCCGTCGCCGAATCTTTGCTTGCCGTCCAACGCATCGTCGATGGCGGAATGCACGTCTCAGCCGCCGCGCTCAGTCAATCGCTCAAATTTTCATGCGCGCCACGTATGCACATCCGGTCAGCGCGTTGCGATCGCCTTTCGCCATTGAATCTCGGTACACGGTGGATGGATGTGTAAAACCAGGTCCAGTGCTATTCTAGAAACAGTCACCCGTTCACCTGTAAGCTACTCGAAGATTCTCAAGATACCACAGTACGATTTGAGACCCCGGGACTTTGTACTAGCCTGGCTTAAGAAGCTCACAGATCAGCAACGTTGTATGGTCGACATTTAGATAGGTCGTCTAAGGCTCTTCGTATGCGGAGGGTTAGACGTAGTTTGCGCAGATCTGCTACATACGGAGGGCGATGACAGAGCGCGGTAGCATACCCCGCTCCAGGCTGAACGGGCAATCACGCCTCGTGGTGTAGGCCGGCAGAAGCTTGCACCCCCTTCTGGGTCTGTGTTCCCTCGCCGCGCGCACCAATCGTATAAGTACATCTGCGCCACGAAGCCTTGCAGATCCTTCCTGCTGTGTTGTCCTCGAGTCTAACATGTTCTCAGCCCGGTCAAACAATCATGCCAGCGGCACTCCTCTGCCGCTCATCGTGGCTACCTTTTGCGAGCGCGCGATGGCGATCCCTCGCTCAAAGGAGTTATTCGGTCGCTTGTCTGTCAATGTATGTGCACAAGATGGATTGAATTAGCACGCGAGCAGATAGTTGATCAATACTCTCGTGCCATCTAGGAAAGCATCGAGCGCTCGCTCGTAACAGCCTTTCCTGCTCTTGCACAACATCCGAAGTTGACTCTCAAGATCATGGCACCGGGCATGAAGCAGTCAGCTGAGGTTCTACCGGCTCTGTGGCCTCAAATCTACGCGACGGTCACGGAGATGACGGTGGAAGTACCTCTAAGCCCCGAGGGTGAGTCCAGAGGTCTGCGCAACGAGCTTCAGAGACTAACAGCGCGTCAGAGGAAAGACTCGATGAGCTCACCAGAGTCGGGACGTCGGAGATCGTCGCAATCACCGGGACGAATAGCTATACATTGAACGTCAATCTACTCATGGCGACCGGCCTGGACTTGAAGATGCTCATTCGGTCTCTCACCTTGGTCCCCGTCGAGAAGCAGAACCTCAACCGCCACGGTCATGCTCCTTTTTCCAGTAAGTTATCTCGATGTGCAGACGCCAACGTACACGATATCTGAATGCGAACCGTGCAGAAATGGTACCCATCCGGGACGATGAGACTCTTTACGATGCTGGAATAAGAGGGGCCGATTCCGTCGACGAGACTCGACAAGGTGTCGGGCCGAACGTGGCACTCATGACGCTCAAGCCCAAAGAGAGGCCTGCGACGCGTGACGTTGTTGTTAAATCAGGATGACAAGGTAGACACAATCCAAACACCTCTCGTATCTTCATGCGCATGTTCGTACTAGTAGGCGGAAGAACAAGCACGGGCGAAAGGGGCTCCTTAGCGTAGCTGTCACGCATTGCGACGTTCAATACCTGCATAACTGTTTTTCAAAAGTCCATTGTCTTGCCGCGCTATGACGTAGAGCTATGAGAATCTGCTCGCACGAATGTCAAGCGCTTATTAGCCTCGTGTTGTAGGGCGCTAGAAGCCATAACCTTTCCGGGCGAGGCGCTCATGCGCGAGTGACCGTATTGATTAGCTACTCCTATCCGCTATAACAGAACATACACCAAACATCCATCTTCTCTGACAGACCCAACATGGCTGCTTCACAACCGACCGCTCCGCTACCACTCATCGTCGCAACGTTCCGTGATGAATCGGTAGCGATACCTCGCTGCGAGCGCCTCTTCGGCCGCCAGGAAGAGGTGAGGGCACTCTGACAGTGCTTTGAGTTGGCGCGTATTGTAAGCTGATTAGGAGACACTGGAGACCATCGAGTCCTCCATCGTAGAGGCTTTCCCAGCTCTGGAAGGGCATGGCAATATAGTGCTCAAGGCGAAGGTGCCGGGCATGCGAGAGCCAGCTAGGGTTCTCCCGAAGTTATGGTCGCAGATCTGGGAGAGTGTCACGGAGATTGTCGTGGAGTGTTTGGAAATCGAAGAAGAGGGTGCGTGGAATCTTGAACCAGATATTCGCGCCGGGCCCTTAGGTTGTTCTTTGTTTAGAGCGAAGGCTGGATATGCTGACGAAAGTCGCTACCTCCGTGATCAATGTGATGACTCCGACGGGCGCGGAGCATGCTCTCAAGATCAACTTGCTCTGCGCTACTGCTCTGGACGTCAAGAAGCTCTTAGTTTCGTACACGGGTGTAGCGGTGGAAAGACAGGTCCTTCGGTTCGAAGGATTCCATTGGATCCCGGACCCAGAGAACCCTTCCGCGAGGATCCCCGCCTACAACGAGGTACCGGAGAACGACATCTTGTTCAACTGTAAAGTCAAGGCCGGTGAGCAATTGAGGATGGTGCTCAAGCCGAAGCCGGTTCTTACGCAGGATGTTGTTGTGCGGTCGGGGTGAGGGTTGTGTAGTACATAGTGTAGTCTGGTCGTACAATGGCATTCGTTTAATATCATCATGAGCGTCGGTACGAAACGAACGTCGACGGTCGCAGTCCGCGTCTCCGCGTCACCGGCCCGCGTCGCGTGTGACAGAAGCCCAGCATCATGAGCGCCCGTCCGCGCTGTGCACCTCGAGACTCGTTCCACCATCACCCGCCGCCCAGCGCGCGCATTGCCATCTGCCACCTCACCCCCTCTCCCACACTCTCCAATCCCGTACACAACTCAAAATGGACCGGTTCGCAGACCTAAGCTCGACGCTGTCGAATCTGACGATGTACGATATCAAGTCGGCGTACAACCAGGTTCGTAACCTCTCGCTCGTTGCATTATATAGTTGGGATAAAGAAAGCTGATATGGGATTGGATGGTGCAGGCGAAGAATATGGTGTTGAATGTGAGCGAGATGGAGGCGAAGGTGCGGGAGGCTACGAATGATGATCCTTGGTGAGTACTTGCGTTGTTGATGTGTGGAGGACGGAGGTTGACGGGGGTGTAGGGGGGCGAGTTCGACGCTTATGACGGAGATTGCGCAAGGGTACGTCCGTGTATATATATCTCACGTGTACTGGTACTGACATTTACGAATAGGACGTTCAACTTGTAAGCCAACTTGCCCTCGATACTTCCGGTGCACGTCTGACGCGCCCAATCCAACAGCCAGAACTTCAACGAAATAATGCCCTGCATCTACTCCC
>UWZB01000281.1:0-25944 GCA_900536885.1 Peniophora sp. CBMAI 1063 | reverse complement strand
TTAAGCTAGGGTGCACTTGACTGACTATACCATACATAAGCAGTGGGCCATAATTCCATTGACGCTTGCACCAATGTGCCCAACCGCAAGAATCCCAGACACAGACTGACAACAGGGCAATGAGAGAGCGCTACAATGAATCTGGGGCGGGAGCTCCGAGACCGAGACAAAGCGAAAGCAGGCGGAACTAGAGATACACATCAGACTATGGGATATTACATGTACGATAGCAGAGGAACGATGCCGAGCGTCAGACATACAGAGCAGTCCAAGGCCCACTGTGCACATGACGAGAAGAAAATGGACCAGCGATAAGTATAGTAATTGTATGAAGTACCGTGAGGCATTAAGGAGCCAACTGTGTGTCATGAACTCGTGGAATAGACCTACTCAATAAAAGACCAACACCCAGAGCGAGAGTCGGCCCGAAAAGCCGGAAAGTCGCGGCACGCGAAGGGGGCGTGGGAGCCGACTTCCTAAAGACGCCCAACTTTCAGGCACACGCGAAACCGACATCTACAAATCAACGAGTCAGGGATGACTCGTAATACTGGCAGACGAACCGGAAGACGACGATGAGTATGCCGGAGGGATCGACGTGACAGTAAAGATGCAGGACGGGGATTTCACCCATACTAGCCAACTGTTAGATTATAAGCATCGACCGACCACTCACGGCTTTGAGAATATCTCGGCTTGGGAGTTCGCCGGACTCGTAGAGAAGGAAAGAATCAAACTGAAGACAGACGAGCCTGAAGGCAGTGGGCAACGGTCTGAGATGTATCGGCCAGAGGATGTTGACTCAGGGTATACTACTAGTCGAACTAGTCGAGCTAGACTGTCGTTCTTGGACGACCATCCTCAGGCAGATACGCATACATTGTATCTTCGCGGTAGGATGCACGTACCTATCTTGAGCGGGCCTGTCATTCCTTTGCATTCGGGAGATGCTGATGCGCGCGAGAAGTTTTGCCGCGCCATGCTCATCTTGTTCAAGCCCTGGAGAGAACGGGGCGATCTGTTAGGAGACTTTGCTTCTTGGACTGCGGCGTATGAAGCACATACCTTTCCGAATCATCTGATGAGAACCATCCGGCATATACATGTCGAGCATGAATGTAAGGATGCGCGTGATAAGCATAGCCGGGATAGGCGCGCCGGCTTACAGGGTCCATTACTCCCAGGTGCATATGCTTCTTCGTTTGAAGTTAGTCAAGTCGATTCGGCGTTGTTCGAGTTCGCTGTGATGCATGAGTCTGTCGATGCATTCGGACTCATCTTACCAGAGCATGATCCGTCCTCCGAAGACGACGACGAAGACTTGAAACCGAGAATACCGCATTTGGGGAATATACCAGGCGCCGCATCCCAATCTGCTACCATATTGCAACGCGCTGGCATCATGATAAGCGATTCAGCTATACAAGAGCACATTGCGTCTGGTCGCGGACAAGACGCGTTGGCTTGTCAGCTGCCGTTCAGGGTTCCAGATCTGCAGGACATGCGCAAGTTCATGGAGAAGCTGCGAAAGCTAAGGCGACCTCAGCCAGCAGCTGTCAAGAGCAGAGGGAGACGCAAGTCACCTTCGTTGAGTGACAGAGACCCTATAGTCGGCATAGGAAAAATGTACGGCAGTACTAAGCCCCACCTTGTCGAGAGTGACAGAGACAGCGATTCTGACGCAATGGATGTAGATCCGCAACCACGAACAGTGCTGCAACGAATCGTGAAGAAGTTCCACATGGAAGATAACCCTGAGCAACAGCTTGTGATGAAAATATTCGACGATCACCATGAGCGGGGCATGTGGAGGGATGAGCAACTATTGATGTATATCGCGGGTGTTGGCGGGACAGGCAAGAGCCACGTCATACAGGCCATGACGACGTATCTCGGAATGCAAGATCACGGAGAATGGCTCTTGATAGCTGCACCTACTGGTATTGCGGCGGTACTTGTCAATGGGTATACCATACACGCGTTGACCTATCTGAACGTGGGGGGTGGGGGTAAAGATGATAGTTATTCAGAGTTGTCGCCGGAGAAGAAGAAGGCTGTCGAAGAGATCTGGCGACGTGTTAGGTATCTTGTCATTGATGAAGTATCCATGATCTCAGCTACACAACTGACCTATATATCCCGTAGGTTGAAGGAGGCACGTAGCAATGTACCAGGCGGCGATCGTCCGTTCGGTGGAATCAATATCATCGCCACAGGCGACTTCGGGCAGTTGGAACCTGTGGGTGGTAGAGCTTTGTTTCATACCAGCCTTGTCAATCGCCTCGATGATAACGCTGGTATGACTGACCGCAAGCAGTTCGCTCTTCACGGAGCCTATCTCTGGCGGTTGTTTGATACTGTGGTCGAGCTAAAGAAGATCGTTCGTCAGCAGGACGACCCATCTTACGGTGAAATGCTTAGTCGGATCAGACTCGGTCACGCTACTACGTGTGGCCCAGGTGGTGTCATGGAGGGTTCAGATTACCATACCATCTCCGAGCGCACTTTAGACTCGATACGAGTCAGTAAACGAGAATCTTTGGACAAGTTCGAAGACTCGCCTATCATAGTCGGGGACCGCGTCAGCCGCGATGCCCTGAACCTGCGTCTTGTTCACACAAAAGCTATGCATCGTGGTATCCAGCCGGTGTTCTTGTGTGCCAAGGATAAGCGATCAGGGTCCAAGGATCCGCTGTCGGGACCACTCGCAAAGGCAGCGATCCTGCTTCCTCCTGGTAAAGTTGATGTTATGGGGTGCATACCATACTTCCCCGGGATGCGAGTGATGATAACAGAGAACCTGGCTATGTGCCACAAGGCGGTTAACGGCCGCGAAGGCGTATTGCGCAAAGTGGTGGTCGAGAAGGGGATGGACGAGATGCTTCACGCAGTATGCGCGTTCGTCGAAGTCGAGGGTGTGGGGCCTGTATACCCAGGTCTACCGGATGACATCATTCCAGTATTCCCTTCGCGTACCACACATAAGTTTTGGTCTGGGTACGCAGAATGCTGGGTTAGTTTCGTGAGAGAGCAGATTCCCTTGATGCCAGCGTACGTCTATACGGACTACAAGGCACAGGGAAGATCCCTCGATACGGTCATTGTAGACCTAGCGAGCACTTCGAAACCACAGGGTAGGTATGTCATGTTGTCTAGAGTGAAGACGCTCGACGGGTTGGCTGTTCTGCGGCCGTTCTCATCTGAGTGTTTTAGTAGACCGTTGCAGAGGTATATCAAGAATGAGATGAATCGCATTTCAGGGCTTGCTATATTGACGGCATCCAGACTAGGAGAGCAAGCTGAAGACGATACAGAGTTTGCGGACGACTTCGGACTAGAAACCGGCGCCGTTCGATGTCGAGCGGAAGACGCTATGTCTGTGGACGCAGATGTAAACTGCACAGACAGCGCTAACGAGGACTCTATGATAGATGATGATGCATATTACAGTACCGAGAGCGATGAAGGAGAGTCCGACTATGAGGAGGACTACATGGTGGTAGAGGAAGAGTTGTGAGCAGATCTGGGTGCCTGAACAACCTGCCACGTGCTCACTGATTTTATTGGGGCGAACACGTCTTCAGCTTCATCTCGTCTCATTCTGTCATGTAGCGTGGGCGGAACGCTGTAGCATCGGGCCGTATGAGGCGCATAGATCTCGCTCGAAACCAATCCTCATGGCACGTCGCAATACTTCCCCTGACTTCAGTATTGACGTTTGGTGATATGGTCCACTAGATACAAATGCAACGGGAAGCCAGCGGGAATCCTCCCGTATACGCTTGGCTTTGCGCTTGGCTTTGGCCCAAGCCTTAGCCTTGCGATACTACTACAGCGCCCAAAGGCTGTAGTAGAAGACCCGGTGGCCTTCTACCGGAAGCGCTGCAGTCTATCGCACCGCCCGCGCTGGGCTAAGATTCGGGTTGGCACGCTCGTGTCCCATGCAGTCTTGCCGAGTTTGGCGAACCCCCCTCCCTGTGTTCGAAGGGAGGATTTGGTCGGTTCAGAGGCGAAGATACACCGCCTCGCGTTTGATTGGAGTGTTCTGGGCATACATTCATTGCGTTCAGCAGGCGTTGTTAACCGATATCAGACTTTGTCATGTAATCAATTTGTTCTCCTGGTGCTGCTACTCACCACGTCGTAATAGACGTAGCTTGATTGTGAAATTGTGTGAAGACGCATGCGCATGGTTGCAGAAAATGATATGCATTCGAAGCTATTATCTAATATTTCTATATTTCCGGTCAAGAGTAGTTGAGAAAACAAGACACACTAATCGCGCTTCAATAGACGAGTCATATCGAACCCCTGCACCGTACGCATGTCCTCAAGATACTGCGCGAAAGGTACGTTCAACATGGTCGGGTAACCGCTGGGTACCTCCCATGCCGCGTTCGTTCCCAGTGCCCAAGTGATTCGCGGCGATGGCCACACCCATTGAACAGTGCCGATGATGAAGAGCGTACGGACTACATCCGTGTCGAGTTCGTGGAAAGACTTGATCTCCCATGCCTTTGAAGACGAAGGCAGGATCAATGTCTTGATGGGAGGGTGGTGAAGGTAGACCAAGGTCTCGGCGAATGCGCGCAGGCAAGACAGCCATGTAAATTGGATGGGCGTCTCGATCACAAACGTCCTAGTGGCTTTGGTGCAGTCGCTGATACGGTATACGTTGGCGTAGTCGAATGTCCATGTAATCTCCGTCCGGGTGCAGTCGCGGTGCCTACCAAGAAAGCGGATGCGTAGAAGTCGGTGGCGAGCGTCCTTATGACTGGAATGGTCCGTTACTATCGTGTTGTTAGAGTATAGCAGTGAATACATGCGGTTGCGGCTTACGCAGGCGACCGAAAACGGCGCTCAACTGGGTTCCGATGGCTTCAGTTTGATCCAACTTGAACTCCACTCGGATGTTGCAGTCGGGAGGTACGTGAAGGCGCGAGATGCAAATGTGTATGATGTCAACGTTCCTCTGGGTGACATCGAGGAACTGAAGAGACGGCAGAGCCAGAGGGCCCGGTACCTGATCCTCATCTTCATCATCGATCGCGTTGTTGAGACTCAGATGGGTCATAGAGCGTTGGGAACGAGCGACGAGACCCATGACGTTCGAGAGCGTAGGTCGCGGACTATCGGGCACAGGTGGAGCGGTGTCGTACGCGACAATCAGACTGCGTAACTGCGGCGTGTGGAAGGGGTAACATATGTTCTTGTACTTGACGTATCGAAGGCTGGGAGTGACTAGCGCGTGGTTGTGGAATGGACGTCTGGCGAATCTGTCACTGTTCACATAATCAGCAGATGCAAGTGTAACCAATATAAGACCGGTCTTACATGGCATCCTTATCCCCCTTGGCGTCGAAGGTGAGTGGCGCGTCAAGTTCGAGACGTTCTAGTAGAGGAAGTCCGGTTGGCGTTTCGGTGTTGGCAGCGGCGAGCCATTTGAGGATAGTGCTCGCACACAAGCGAAGATCGGCGCATGCGACTATCTTGAACGCGTCCGCTGGCGTCGTTCGGAGTACGGTCATCAAGCGACGCTTGTCAGCGGCTGTGCCGAAGCTGAAGGCCGGTGGCATAGCCGGAGTGGCAGCCGAGAATCTCAACGCAAGCGGGATGTTTCCAGCAAGTGCGTGTAACTCGGAGTATACGCGTGGCAGTTGCGTACAGACGATGGACCAAAGATGACCGCTGTTCTTCATGATCCGTCGGAGATCCGAGCACGTCCAGTACAGCGCGAGCCAACCGAGGTTAGAGCCATCCCAACGGCGAATTTCTGGAGGGGCGATATAGGCGAGCGTCATGATGATCTCGAGAGCAACGTTAACTGGTACGTGAAGGATGTAGGCACTATTCAGAGTGAGCTTACGTCGAAGTTTGGTCGAATGGCAAGGAACTCACAGTGGATTGGCTCTGTTTGCGAGTACCCGCAGTATCGCAGCCGCGTTGATGTAGGCGTTCGCAAGTATGAGAGTACTGCTAACCAACTGCTTCACTTTGCTGGAGGTGACCGGGACTTGGGACGCGATCACTTGCGTGAGCTCGTTTGCGTGGGGAAGAGCCAGAGCAAGGTTATCCGCTGTAGTCGAGCTGGTGGGTAATCAGCACGGGTTATGGCGATGAAACAGGTCAATCTAGACGTACTCGAGGTGATCAATGTTGGCGGAAGCCGGGTCGAGAAGAGTCTTGAACGGAAAGGAGGTATCGTCGTCCAGTACTATCTCTTGATTACCGAGTTCGTCTGGGTCGTCTTGCGCAGGGAAGAAGGGAGCGCCGATGGCGTCGATGGTCTCAATAGCATCTATAGCCGGAAGCAGGTAGTCGTGACCGAACTCGAAGTTGCCTTGAGGAAGATCGTCAAAGGCGCCTTGTTCGTTCTGCATGATGGAGCAGTGGAGGTTTACCTGCACAAGATTCAGTACGCTCAGCTTTATACATATTCGGGTGCCATGTGCGGTGGCCGCTTACCTGGTATTTCGTGCTGCATCATCTCTACAAGTTCGCATCAACTGTAAAACCCCAGCCGATTGCATGAAGTCGGAGTGCGGGTCGTAGATGGACCTTCTTCAGGTCCATGGACGGCCTGACCGCGAGTTGAGCCGTCTAGACATGACCTAAGCGCTGGGAAACCCTTGCCCACGTTTACATGAGCAAGTGTGTCGCCCGTTGCCACGCGCAGCGGAGTGCCTCGTCCGAGAAGCGTTAGCAGTATCGTGCAGGCTCGTATGAGCGTAAACGGAGGTAGACGCCGCTGATTCGGAAGACCGCGATATGCGTTGTAGCCATTCCAGATGGCCCTTGACCACTCTTCTTGATGCAGACATAATCGAAGTTGAACGCCCGTACGGTAGCTGTCATCAAAGTCCCATGAGATTGTGTTCTGTGCGTAGTCGTGGTCAAGCGCAAAGAGCGCTCCGCCTTTTGGACGGCTCCTGATTCGCCACGGCCCCCGGGCCGTCCACGTGTTACTTTACTCGCGACGAGTTGGATCCTGTCTGCGAGGCTTCACATCCTCTATCGTGGTACTGGGTTTCATCCCTCATTCGCTCGTGTTCATGCCAGCTGTGGAGTCGGAAGTCTGCGGAATAGTGGTGTGCTGAAACGCGGTGATCGCGGTCTTCGTGTCTTGACTCCGGTCTTGCGTATGTGACCGGGAGCATTATCTCTCGTCTGGTCTGAATCGTGCTGTACGGCCACCTCATCGAATCTTCTCATGCACGGCTATGGTTGAACTCATGTTGCCTTGCGACCTTTGTACGTCGCGCAGCGATTCGGATGATGTAGAACGGTATTCGAGGGTACTTCTCAAGCCAGCCGGCTTTCCTCTCCTCCGTACGAGAAGCCCGTCGGACCGACTCTACCCAACCTTATTGAAGCATTGAATGCCCATCAGTGCATGCATAAGGAACTTGGCACGGTTCTTCTCGACCCTGGTTCGATCGCCCTGCATCTACGTGCTAGCCGGTGCAAGTACCTGTGGCCCAGCCTCGTTGTATAGGCGTCCGCGGGTCTTCACAAAGTCCCCGCTGATCAAGGTTGCCGTGGACCGCTTCTCTGGGGTCGCGATCTTCGGGTGGGTTGCCATATGTGGTCATACTCCCGACTGACGCCACGAATCAATCACTTATGATTTAGACATGGTCCCCGCGAAGATCTTCGCATGCCATATACAGGCTGGACATGGTTTTGATCCGATACCGTGTAAACTTGCTACGTTGACTTTGTGCAGGCTTGCGGTAACGAGTACATCCATGCGCTGACAGGCGCCTGGCAGGCGCTTGGGCGGTCTTGTAACGACGCTTCGGCTCCTGAGTCTTCGTTGCACTTACTAGCTCCGTTCAGAGTTGAGTTGCGCGGGCGTGCAAAACGCCGTGCAAACGCGGAGGTTGTGCAAAAATGTGACATGGTGTGATGAGTGACCGAACGCGCGTTGACGCGCCGGAGCGGCGCGCGCGAGCCTCTCTCCGTCCCCACCATGCTGCAGGAGAAACGCGGACGTTCGGACTCCGCTCCTGTATCCGCGCCCAAGAAGCCAAGGGCTGCTGCTCCGAGAAAGACTAAGAATGCTGATTGGGGAAGCAAGTCAGCACCCAACGAAGCTGCCCAACGCGCCCAGAACGCGTTCGAGTCGGAGAAGTTCCGCAAGGTTTTATGGGGGCCGAAGAAGGGCGAAGTACGTGGTGTTTCTCGTTGCATGGCATATGTGTATTAAGAATCACGTAGAATACGAGCAAGATTAGCTTGACCACGACCTGGAACGAGATCGCCATCGTCGTATTCGGCAAGGACAACATCCCGGAGGGCGAGCTTTCAGCTTATGGCAACAAGATCAAAGGGTTGTGGAATGCGTGCGTATCCAGACTCCAAATGATAGGCAATATTATTAATTTTTGCATAGGTATCGTAAGACGTATAATAACCTCGCCGAACGTATCAAGCAGACTGGTGGTGGCGTGCGCGATCCGCAGATCGCCTCTCTTGTTAGTATCGAGGAGAAAGGCTCTACCCGTGTCCTGGAGTGCTACGTCCCGGCAGAAGGCCCAAGTGCGGAGACGCCACAGAAGTACAAGAATATATGGGGTATGTCCGTCGTCGTGGCTATTCTGATCATCTACTCATGGCTTCATAGAGGAGCTGACAGGGACGTTCGCATTCTTTCCTCGCTGGCATGCTTTGCAAGCTACCCGGCCATCATCAAACCCGCCTTCTGTCACGACTGGTCTTAGCCCGGACCGAAATGGTGGACATATCACGACTTTCTACCAGCCTCCGCCTGAAGATCTTGTGTCGAAGCCCGGTGAACCCATTCCCGATGAGCTCATCGACCCACAACTTCGCGATGTCGGTGCTCCTGATCCTGATGAGCCCATGCATGCCCCATTCGAGCAACTACGCGAGGACTCTGACGAGGAGATGCCCCCGGTGATCTCACGTCCGAAGGCTACGAAATCTGCTGCACAGCCTACGCCTCGTAGATCGGCTCCCTCGCAGCAGCAATCTTCTCGCCCAGCTCAGTCGACACCTCGTCCGTCGTCGGCAAAGAAATCCTCAGCTGCCAAGGGTACATCTACTTCGTCGCAGAAATTCGTCGCAAAGCCCAATCCCGCCCAGCAAAGTATTGAGGCGAACAAGAGCAAGTTTACGCCTCTAAAGCGGGAGAGTATTCACACCACCATCCGCTCGGTCGTAGAGTATGTCTATTTCATCTCGACTACTATCATATATTAATCATTTTCTAGTACTTCGGCGAAAGAAGCTCGTGCGGCGCGGCGGGAGCTTCGGCTCACGAGCGAAATCAATCGGCTGAGAGATGATATCCGTTTTCTAGAAGAACGACGCGATAAGCGACTCGCCACCGCTCGCGAGGAGTACAAGGATGACCTGCTGACCAGAGACGAGTTTATTAAGGAGAAGGCGAAGATTAATAAGGCTATCGATGACGAAGTCGCTCGTCTACGCAAAGATATGGAACACGCTCAGCATGATCTCGAGAACGATGGCGAGGATAATCCGCCTGCAGGTTCTCGCACACCGAGCCATGGTCCTGATGCTCGCATGCAGCGCGAACACTCGCCGTCGTGGGGTTCTTTCAAGGATGACTCTGATATCGAGGATATTACCGACATGATGAGAGGCGCGAAATCATCTTCGCCGGCTCCATTTGATGAGGATGATGTGCAGTTCTAGATACATTATCTAATACAGCTATAGACGTAGATGAGGAAAGGCTGCCTTAATATCATTAATCTCCTGCACCAACTCCTTCCGTCTTGCCTCTGGATCATTCTCATCGAAGTCCTCATCGAAGGGTTCGATGGGTTCGTCATTATCACCCGAGTCGTCGTGTTCGTCCTTGCGTGTATGCAAGGGAGCGAATTCGATGACCCCAAGCCAGCCATCTATGTCGATGACAGCATTATGCATGATGATGCAACAGGAGACCCAACGCGATGCCCGATGGTGATCGCTCGCATTATTGATAGGCACACGAAGACCTCGGAGCGATTGCCAACGTCCTTTCAAGGCTCCCATGCAGTGCTCGGAGCGAACGCGCAGACCTACAGACTGTGAGAAGACCATTTCATTTGGCTCTATACACGACTTACCAGATACGACTCGGTCAAATAAGCGGTTGCGGGGCTCATCTGCCTCTGGTTTCTTGTGAACAGCAATGGTGTGATGATCAACATCATATGCAGAGTCTGCCCACGCAAACTCTTTGCCCTTAAACATCCAATCTGGCCAGCGTCCGGCAGCCGTATGCTTGAAGGCGGTAGAGTCATGGGCAGACCCTGTGAGCCCAACACAATAATCAACGATGCGAAGATTTGATGGTGCATTGCCGATCTACAAACTTGGCGCTTAGTACTGATAGACAAAGTCAAACATGCTCACATACCTGTGCATTAAAGCCGTAATTCTGTTTGCGTGTGTAATACGCAGCCCCATCCATGCCAGGGCGACCATAGAACACGATAATCGTTCCATCGTACATGATATAACCCTCCCGCCAGGTTGAACCTGCCACTCCTAACTGCTCCTCAATCCAGCACTTCTCTATCTCCTTCTCCTCGTCGGTCAAAGGGCGAACGAACTGGTCATGTAACGACATGATGGCAGTGAGGGTTCGCTCCGTGAAATCATGTACAGCGCCTTCCGAGATCCCTGCATCTCTGGCTACATCACGCACGGAAGCACCATTTCCGAAACGGCCCATGCGGTACAAAGTGACGGCGAGTTGGTCTCGAGGATCGGTTTGCTCGTTGTTGGAGTTGTTTTTGAAGACGACGTGATTTCGGATTAGATGAAGAACGGCCTCGAAGACGTGCGGGGATACGCGGAACATGGTGACGAAGCGATCGTGAAGAGCAGGATCGCTGGCATAGTCCCAGGCGAGACTGAAGTTTCCCCGTTTGGGTACGAGAACACGTGTATTTAGGTAGCGAGCAGTGAAGATATTATATAAAATCAGACAGTCGGTCTTGACCTGCTCTAGTAGCTGTGGTGCGGATTCGGGAGGTAACAGGGCCATTCGAAGAGCCATGTAGCTCATATAAGCCTCAAGATATTGCTGGTGCAGGGTCTTGTGCCAAGTCATGGTGGTTCGGTGGTGGTTGCAGCTCGTAGATCTGTTGCAGATGCGCGCAATAACGCGCGGCGCGCGCGACGCGACGCGGCAGCTTAGGTAATGTCACGCTCGTCGCGTTTGCACAACTTGCGCGTTTGCACGGCGTTTTGCACGCCCGCGCAACTCAACTCTGAACGGAGCTACTATATAGGAGATGCCTTGTGCATCGGTCTAAGCGCGTTTGTTACCGCTCACACATCCACAAGCAGCAATGGTATATGGAGGTGCGTAGTCGGATCTTCATGCTCGGGCTTCTTCTGACCGCGCATGCTGGTAGCTTGGGCGTGGAACGGCAAAGACTTGGACTCCGTGTTACGTCGGATGACTTCGTCCCAGATGCGGTGTTGGATCCAACGGTACGCACAGCTTGTACTCTCCGCCAATGATTCCAGTCTTTCATTATGTGCTGTAGGGAAGACAGGCTCTCGGAGATGATCGCGCTGACAAGCAGCCTGCTTTACCATGGCGTCCTGCACCGCTCAACGTCATCGCGACCTGTCTCAGTAATCGAATCTCTACCTATTGAGGTTATCGAGGAGATCCTTTTATACGCCGGCAGCACCTCTCTTCGAACGCGCTGTGCTTTACAACTAGTCTGTCGCATGTTCCGGTGCATCGTCATTCTGAGTTCGGCTTTCTATTCAGACCTGGCGTCTATGCCTGTTCATCCGCCGGCGTTCTTCGCTTCCTTCAACAGAGCTTGCATACGCGACCGCCCGTTCTATCTCGTGTTCGACGCGGACAACAGAGACGAACGCTCACCACCTCTACTATGCCTTCTAACCGGCGTACCGCTCGCGCGCACCATCATCATAAATCACACGGTGCCCGTTGGTGACGTGGTAGAGGCTCTCATACGGGAGGAAAGCTGCGATTTCCTCACGAAACTCGTTCTGATGCCTGTCGGGAGTGCCGCGGTGGCGACAGAAATGCTTAGTCCGCTGCGCGGACCTGATAGGCAACTTTCCATCCGCGCGCCAAATCTGACGCATCTAGAGCTGTACCAGATGAACATCGTCTTCCCGGCATCCAATCGTTTGCGCTCTCTCAAGATCGACTATCGCGCCGAACAGGATATGTTCACCCGCAGCAATGCTTTCCACCCCACTATATTGCATTCTATTCTATCGCGTAACGCGCATCTGGAGCACGTTACTCTTACGAGTCCTCTTGGCCTAGCGTCTCTCGCTAACGGTCCCACATCTTCCATCGCTTTGCCGTCGATGAAGACGCTCAAGCTAGAGACGGACGCGGCTCAACCAATTACATGGCTTCTACCATGCCTGGTTCTACCCCAGAGCGCTTATCTTCTGTTCAAAGTCGGCGAGAACTCCGCGCGCAGAGTTGACGTGTCTTCCTTGGTCGGTGTCTTAGGCAAGTATACCGCCACTATCATTTTGGTTATGACGCTTACTGGCATTCACAGTATTGCATCTTCAGTCTAGACCGTTAGATACCCTAACGGTGATTGAGTCCATACGGTGCACAACCCTGCTATTCAGTCAAGGCATTCGTAAGCGTCAAGGTCAGATCTCGTGCCTTAACTCCGATGGGTATCTCTCCAGTCCTGGTTCGGTGGATCTGGAACTCCATTACACCAGACCATCTCTTGATACGGTGAGTACACGCATGATGTCTACTGTCGTTGAACTGGCTAGTGACAGCGCATAGATCAGTTGGACGGATGTGTTGTTCCTCCTAGCCCAGGCGGGCTTGGACATTCGCCAATTGAAGACTTGCGAGGTATGTCTATCGTCTCGACCGGCTGCATGTCTTGACACTTCACGTGCAGATCTACGCAGACTTTTGTGTCAACAGACTGGACTTGCACAGGGTCCGTTCGTTGCTCTTCCACGTGGAAGAAGTGCGATTCTGGCCGTTTGCTACGAACACGGTCAAGGCCCCCTTGTGGCAACTTTGCGCGCCGAGTCCAGTTGGATGGTCTGTCGTAGCAAAGAACTTTGCTGGTCTATTTCCCCGCGTACGCCGTGTCGTCGACGTCAGAACAGGTGTTCTGTGGACTGGGAGTTCGGTCAACGATTTGTTGACTCAGATCCGGCGGCTTCCGTATCACGATTGACTTCCATGACATGTACACGATATCTTATACAGGACTGTGCAGGGGTCGCGTGCCAACTACGATAGAAACAGATGTTTCTTGCCTCTCGACCTCGTCGTCGGCTCGGACAGAGCGGTCCCAACAGCAGCGTAGTAAGTAAAGGATTGTACGGGGTCCGGATCAGGAGGCAAGTGAGGTTGTGCATCATGCCGTCTGCCTTTGTGAATCAGCGTCGTTTCGCCCTTGGGCGGCGACATCAAGAGGCTTGTTGACAGCGTCGTCCCACTGATAGGGGAGGATGGCGCGCTGCTACTCTTGTCTTCATTTGGAGACATCGAGAAGCTGTTCGATGAGGGTACCGTGCTGTTGAGAGGAGAGGACGGTGCACTGCTATTCGACGTTGACGGTGTGCTCGTTCTAGACGAGGATTGCGCACTGTCACTGAGTGATGACAAGATGCTGCTTCCTGGAGACAACAGTGTATCTCCATTTGGCAGCGGGAGTGTGCTTCGTGGGGCCTGTACACCCTGGCCCCGTTGCAAATCGGTTCGTGCACCTTGTTTCGAAGGCGGGAACACACACGGTTTCTTGTCGCGTCGCGCCAAGCATGTTCTGGGATGGTTGTATCTCAATATCTTGCAGCTTTTCATAGGTTCATTGTGTTCGACTTACGTGCAAGAACCGTTCTCAGTCCTGATACACCTGCCCTTTTTCGTGACACGACAATTTGTACATGCCACGAAGGGACCTTCGACGTTTGGTGAGTCCAACTGCCAGCAGCCGACTGTATATGACGGTGTTTCTGCGTTGTATGCCGAGGACATAGCATCCTCAGCGACATCCTGATACCGGTAGATCCGGTGTTCGTATGGACCGGTGTAATTGGCATGTGTATTCTCGCCGCGGTGCGCTGGCTAATCCCGTATCGTCGTGAGGATGGCTGTATGGTATGCAGTGTCTATGAGACTGACCATGACGAATGTCCGACAGCAGTCTGGACGGCGGCTGGCGTTCCAATCTACCGAGGCGGATACCTGCCGTGGTAGTCAAGAACCAACCAAAATGGTTACAGCCAACTTACTCAGCAAGCTTTACACGTGGCTCCGGTCCCCATTGCCGTCAGATGTGGTCATCTCTTACTCCCATCCTCCCATCGTGTAAACCTTACATTCTCCATCATGGCCGACCTACAGACCTTACCATCCAACCGTGGATCTACTGTCTCTCACTGCGTTGTCAACGGACTTCCCGAAGAGCTACTGGTCGACATTTTTGGATGGTTGCACGCGCTCTATCGCGCCGACATCTCTACCAGGGGACATCCATATTTACTGGACGAGATTCGTGTGTGTCGTCTCTGGAAGACGATCATTGAGGGCGAGGCACCGCTCTGGCAAGTGGTAGTACCAAGTCCACAGAACGAAATGATTCGTCACCGCGCCATGGCTTTCGCGAGGGACCATCCCATCACTTGCATCGCATCCTCGCGTGGATCGGATATCTTCCAGTCATCTACCCTGCTTGTGGATATTCTGGACGTTACCCAAGATCTGCTTCGTCGTATCGCGTCCATCGTGGTAGAGCATCATATGCTGTCGGTTACCTTCGAGGAGACCGATCACGATCTTCCCACCATCTATGATCTCGCTGCCCAGCTTCTGACTGGCCCGGAAGAAGCCATCGCCATTCATAGTATCCGCATATCGATTATGGTCGACTTCAAGGGCGCTGCTGGTCGGCCTACGCCCAATCTGCATCATCTACACCTTGAAGGTGTACGTCAGCCCCCCAATCTCGGTAGATGGGCGGCTACCCTACAATCCCTCGTCCTCGTCAGGGTGTCCGACTTCGACGTATCGTCTCTGGTGGACACGCTCGAAGCGGCTACTCAGCTGTCGAAGTTGGAGATCATCCTCATCGGGTTGAATATAGATCGACACATACGGCGGCAGCCACGCTCTGTTGTCATGCCCGCGCTCACATACATCAATCTCTGCCTGGAAGTTCCAGACGCGATCGCCTTCTTGCACTACATCTTTCGCCCGCATTGAGGACTTTGTCCGTCCTCGCCTATGGTTCGGTTGGGCCACAGATACCGTTCACTCCATTTCTGGTGAATGTTGACCCGCGTTTCGAGGATACTATAGCGACGGCGAAGGATGCCGCTGTACGCGGACTGTGCGACCATCTTGATTTGGGTCACGACCTCCAGCTACGGCGCGGCGGTTTACACGAAGATAATCCTGGTTTCACCCCCGAGATCATTGTCAAATTTGGTACCGGCGAACCTTCCTCGTACATCTTTGTACATCAGATGGCGCTATCAGCCCTAACCGAAATCGACCTGGCGCGTTCGTTGACGTCGATCGCACTGAATCTCCTCCCTTACAACAGGCTCGGGGGGATTCAGTGGCACGCTGTGCTGAGCCTTTCCGTGCGCGTTCGGTCGTTGTCAGTCGCGGGTTCAGCCGAGGATGTCAATCATGTCCTCTCTGCGTTAATCGACGAAGCGCGTGAAGACCGGGTTCTCCCAGCACTGGAGCGCCTGATATTCTTCGCTTCTGACATGACCTTCAACCTCGCGAAGACTATGACGGCCTTGTTGTGGTAGAGGACATCCAGTCCGTCGTCGGGTACGACTGCGTCCATAAAGGTCACCATCCGAATGGACGGTGACCCATCGGCTGTGCTACAGCCAGACGTATACCGTCTACTCACGGACCCACCTTTGTCGTCAGCCATCGACTTCCGTCCCCGTGCAAGCTATTCAGTGCTCCCGTCGGCTGAAGTTCCAAAGCACGAGGTTACCACTGTTTAGGATGGTTCTGGTGGTTCTGGTGGCGGACAATCGGGCTTCAATCAAGACATCTGGATGACATGCAGGTATGCGCACCCGTGTAGCCGCGTTGGTTTACTCAGAATGTGACGCTGACGTGAAATTTATTGACAGGATACATCATGGGCGATGCCGGCGTAAAGGGATCTAGAACATTGGACATTGTGTGTATTTTATGTGCATGTAGATGAACGAATCGTAGTTTCTGAACGGCTGTGCGTCGTCGAGTGAATGTCGCATACGAGCACGGCGACAGTAAGTTGAAAATAAGATGGATATTAACGCCGGTAAGGCTGTACATAGGATCCAATGTATACAAGTCTACGCGCACAAAGTACGCCAGCGCAAGCTGTACGAAATCGATAGTATCCAAACATCATTCGCCGTGAGCCAGTTCCGTCGAGAACGTACCAACATGAGCGGTCGCGTAGAGGTTGCAAGGTAGCCATCGATAAGCGCCTATTGCCTGACCTTGTGCAGGAACTTCTGTTACCAGATCAGCGAAGTACTCAAGTTGATACACATGATCAATACTTCACCGAAGAGTAACGGCCATACAGACCAATGGGCAAAGGCCACCGGTAGCCAGTGAGTACCGTAGGGAAACCGATTCAGTTGCGGTAAGACGCGCGATGACTGCACGCCAAATCAGCAACATTGACGGAAAGAATCGTATGGGTACGAACTGATAACGGATTGTGGCCTCCTAAAGTAGCGCACTCAACATCCCAAGGTAACTGGTAGTTGTGGTAGACATATTTTGTGAATGCCATGAGTACGTCGCCGTTGATGGACAAATCCCAGTTGAGGTAGCCGCACATCTCACGCTCCGCTTTGTTGAGCTCCCGAAGAGTAAAGGCCTCTTGCGCCACTATACACCAGGATCTGTTGCTGAAAGTGTTGTCGCAAAGCATCTTCCCGGCAAGCATGTAGCTGGTGACGAACAATTTCCGCCCGGTTGTCCGATACGACCTCGGGAGGCGCCCACGGAGCCGAAACAGCAACAACAGACCTGCCATCGCTACGATGTCCTCGTACCGCGTCCGGTATAGTGCGTATGCAATCCCATGATCGAGTCTGGAAGTTTCGTCATCTGGCGGGCCCCCGTAGACATGCACGATGAAATGACACAAAAGCGACGCGAATTGCTTGCGACCGTGAAAAGGATCCGGTTTGTCGATCTTGGGCACATGAGAAAGAACAAGTGTCATATGCAGATGATACACTCACAGTGAGAGGAGCAGTCCTTGCAGCAGTCTGCTCGGATGCCGACGTAGTGGGAGAAGAAGTCTCGCTGGACGCTGACATATGAACTGCGTATGGTCTGCGGGCGTGGAGTCAGACGGGGTAGCAAAGCAGAGGTATATGACTGGCGCTACTTATATCCCCATGCGAACACGAGGCCCATAGAAGCCTTTCAGCGCCTGTGCAAACAACCAACAGCACCCTGATGAAAGGCCTACATACGTGTCGCAACAACGGCGGCGCAAGGGGTGTGCATGCCCGTCCGTATAAATGCTGTAAGCGCCGGTCAGGTCCAGACAGGCCGACGATCAAATCGAAGATGATGGCGGCGAGCTCGGCATCAGCTGTACTGTAGCTCGATTCATCGGACGTAAACTCAGCGATATGGCATACTACCGCTTAGGTAGAAAGGTATACAAATCTGGTATAGCAGAAGACATGACGCTGGTAGAACGGAGGACGAAGACGGTAATCGAAGACGGCAAAGGCTGAGACGACATTCTCCTTCAGTCGGTATCCATCTAGGAAGCAAAACGTGCCAGGGTTAGGTGAGATCATGTTGTAGAGCAAGCTTATCACACCTGTGCATTCGACGTCTGCATGCGGTTGGACGACGCCGGTTCCCGCTGTACCTGATCACGATCGATCACGGTGAACTTGCGTTGCTCGGTCTCCTTCAGCACTTCATCGATCCTAGCATGCATTTCTGGCAGCAACCGCGCGCACATGTCCATGAGTTCCTCGGACGGGTAGAGATCCTCCGGTGACGCTGCTTTGAGATCATGCAATAACCCGCGATCCCTCAGGCTTCTCAGTTCCTCGACCTGTCGCTTAAGTATATCATTGGTTTGGCGAAGCGAGAGGTTTTCCTCCTGTAACCGATCGTTCTCGGTACGAAGGCTGATTGCGTCCTTCTTCACCTGGTCGCGTTCGGTGAGTAACGCTTGCATGTCCTCATGCGCCTTGATGAGGTCCGCTCTCCGGATGTCATTAATCGGGAGGATTGTCAGCTAGTGCATGCGTCTGTCTCAGTCGTAACTCACTGTGGCAGCCAAAGGCGGCGGGAGCACAGGATCGCTCATGTTGTGGTCGTTCGCGGATTGCATTGAGAACGGTGTAGAACTATCCACGTTGCGCGCCGTGTGCTTCGTGTTGGGCCACGGTCAGGCATGGCATGTGAAAGCCTAGAGATGACGCGGTCACATGATGAACGCGCTCGACGCGCCGAATCTAAGGAAAGAACTGGGCAAGCCGAGTTATTCGCCGATGGATGCAAAGCTGGCTGAACCGAGAGAGCCTATACGAGAGGTGGTCATACTCTATCTGAGGCCATTGGGCATTAGGTGTCCTTCATTGTACAACTTGCGGTACAGATACCTAGTTGCGCTTGACAAGACACCACAAGCAAGATACATGTTCCCATGGAACATCAGATGACAGTGCACGCCACCAACAATGACAGCCAAGAAGCAAGGGGGTGAGACGCTCTGTGTGACAAAAGGGAAAGCTATTCCCGGGTTTGTTTCATGACGGCGATAGCATGTTCCCATGTCCAATGGAGTCCGCAGAACCGGCGCAGATCGTTAGTTATGACACACGTCAGGCGAGACCTCAATTATGTCATTGCCGGGTCCAATCGAGATGATGTGATCGGTGGAAGAGGTGGTGGCAGCCCTACAAATATCGCGAGCCCTTCTAGTTCAATTGTTTCCAGTCAATCCGCCTCCTTGCCTTCACACTTGACACAACCTTCACGTATGTAGCACTGTTCAATCGCGTTGCCAGTGCTTTGTACATACAGATATGCTGACACTTGGCTGCCAGCTTACAAAATGTGAACGTGGAGCAAACCATGCACGCCCGTTACACAATGGCTCACAGGGGAATCGAACCCAGGATGGTAGATGTCCAGAACTACCATTGATCCACCAGAGCCAGAAATCTAACCTGATTCATAGTTGACAGGGTTTCAACAGGGTCCTGACTCCCTGAACGAACTCTATCAATCATACGTATTGACACCTAGTTAGGGTTAGACTCCGATCATCGCAGAAGGCGTTGATTGTCGCTGGCGTGTAGGTTTGGTTACGGAAGACATTATCCAAGTCTGCTACAATGATATGCCGCAAAAGCTTGGTGGAAGAGTCTAGCCGATATGAGTGGCTCTTCTGCAGTTACCATGTAAACCATAGACTGAGTAAAGCTGTTTGTATCCCACCGGCCGCCGTAATCGGGTGAAACAACATCAGCGGCTTTCGGCTATCTGAATCAGATCAGAACTACACGTGGAAATCTAGACGGCGATCATTCACTCATATGCAGATGACACCGTCAGACACTAGCCCTATATAGTACATAGGAGCTATATATACTGTTCTTGATGAAGCAACTGCATACACCTTTCTCCCTTTGCTTGCCATGGTCTGTGCACGATACCCTCACATCGACCTTTTCCGTCGCTTTGTGAAACCCGATGGGGCCACCATAGGCGACTATAGACGTGTAGAACACACTCTTTTGCCCTCTGACAGCATTCATTCTCTGCGACGATCTACTCCGGCGACATCTGTCATACACGCAGACCATATGATACTCTTCAGCAAGTTCCAGGCCTATCACCTCCCGTCTTACTCGTTCCGCACTCGCGACTATCCCCTCCGACAATATTGCGCTCCCAGAGACGGGTACCTACTTCTACCCCTCTCAGCGCGCCGAGTTGTAGCAGGCTATCAGACGATACGCCGCGCTTGTGCCGACCATGACAACGACGCGTGGCAGCGACTATGCATGTTCTTCAACAACGGTCACGCGCTACCCGGTCCAATCGCTGCCCTCTGGGACGTTCATTTGGCAGCATCTGATGCTACCATGGGACGTATCGTTGAATACATTAGTCATACAACAGGCTATCGCTACTACGCTGCACTCGAGTCTGTTCTCAAGTGGGACCCAACGAACACACTATTCCAAGCACGTATCCTTGGCGCAGGTTACTATGGTAAGCACATCTTTGCATTGGAGCGAAAGTAGTCAATTCAACTCCGATACGTAGACCTTCGCTGTTTGGTTCGCATGCCGACGGACTTCGTAGATCCATCGTTTGTCCGCGAAGCAGTTGGATTGCGTTCGGACGATGTCGAATGGGATGTGCAGTCGGCTCTACCTGCTATACTTGCACAGCGGGATTTCGCAATCCTACCAACGGCATCTGCATCAGTTGCTCTGTTGCCTGCCCATACGAGCTTCACCCCGACCACCGGACCTCGATGTATGTCACATTTGTCTGCCTGTATACGCGCTCACGTTATCAGCAGATCAAGACCGCTCAAGATCGTCTGTTGCAATCCAACTGGGTCCATCGGGCGAGCTATTACCCCACGAACAGGACACAGGGCCTACCATCAAGATCACAGTTCATACGGTGACTAAACTGGTATCAGCTGCTCAGGACGACGAGCATACACTGTGCAGTCGAGAGAGCATGGCGTTAGTAGAGACGGTCGTTGGAACATAGGTGATGAGCATCGTATCAGGGTGGAAGTGCATCTGGTCTAGCTCCAATACGCTCTTTTCGCCGTATCATACGACTGTCATTTACTACTACTCGCCGAACACCGGTCGAACTCCATTCCTCTTGACGAACTTCTTTGCTGCCTGACCAACACCCGCTGCATGTAAGGAAACTGGTTGAATACGGGCCAGGGTCTATAAGAGCGGATATATTAAAAAGCTTTAACGTGTTCACGACTTTTGCACAGACTAGGATGGGCGCATGACAAATCAACCCTGATACGTGGAAAGAAAGGACGTTGCCCGCCGTCTACTGGGAGCTGGTAGATCTGCAAACAAGACGAACGCTGCGACGCTGAACTCCGCCCGTGAGAGAGAAGCCTGGTATATGATCTTGATGTGTCTCCGCGGGATTGCTATGAGAAGTGTCTCAGAATCGAGTAGACAGGCGCTCAACATGCACTTACAGCGGCTTATCGTTGACGGTACGACCGCCAACCTCAGGTTCGAGAGGCTGATTGCCAGAATACGGAGACGACTCCGTCCAGGTTTCATAGAATCCGGCCATTTTACGACAGTGGACTCGCATATCGATTTCGGTAAAAGACAGGTCGTCTTCAAGTACGGTTCTGATCTCACGCAGAGTCTGTTCAACTTCAGGCGGCGTGAACTGTCGGGTGGCCTCGGCCCATGTCGCGAGATGATTGTCGATACTGCCATATAGACGCTGAGTTGGGGTGAATGAGTACCTGCGTAAAGAAAACCCATACAGCATTCCAACGTACCTGAAAAGCGAGCATCCATGCTCCCAGTAAAAGCCGCTCAGTGATCAGTCCATAGCCCAAACACGCCGGAGGAATGACCAAACGGCCTCGCATACGGTCGAGGTAAACCAGAACTACCAGGAGAACGATAGGGGCGGCATTCGTAACCACAGCCAGGTGGAATACAAAAGCACGAGAAAAGCCCGCGTCGAGTAAGGACCAATTGGAGCGTAGAAGCGGCATGGATTGACGCGCCATGGTATCGAAGAACACGTCCTCTGCGACATCCGCGATATAATCTGTGCGAGTATGTGTGTATGGGGGTAGAAACAATACAATGAGTAAAACACACACTTATTGCAGGCGCACAAGTCTTCTGCGCGATGATGAACTGCAACTCTCGGCCGTACTTGACGCCATTCACAAGTTCGCCGTGGCGTAGCTACACGGTGAAATCAGCGTGGATCACAATGCATCGAAAGCTTACACACCAAGATACTAGGACGATATATCGTGGGTGCGCCGACTCCATTGCTCATGGCGAAGTGTGGAAGGCAGATTTGGCCCGAGCGGTACGCACAACCGAGCCCACCGAGCGCGCCGTTTATAGGGCACCAGGACGATCCACGCGGTACAGCGTCGCTACATCGCCGGCATGGCACACGCGCAACACCATGTACATCAGCCCCACGTCGAGGGTACATGAGTGCGACGTCGCGCGTACATAGGCTGGATGGAGGCCGCACGCAAGGCGTACATCAGGCGTACATCGCCGCGACGTGAGCTCTACGTCGGGGTGATTGATCCGGATGAAACACCGGGATGATGTCATTGATCCGGTACCTGCGGTCCAAGTGAACTCACCACTGGAACACATCCACACGACAGCGTCCTTCACAATGATGAGAGCGTACTGACGAGGAAGGTGCGATGTGCCGCACCACTTTCTGCTTCTTCATGACCGGGGAGCGCGTCCAGAAGGAGCTCGGGATGATGTTTTGGCAAGCATAGCACAAGGCCGGCGCTGCTGTAATTCACGCGATCGTTGATTATCTGCTCACATCACACTTGCACTCGATACGAGCTAATGGAAAGCCATTGGTAATCAACAAGGTACGACATTAGATTAGATACACGGTCTATATTTCCTTAAGGGACGAAACGGGACGAGACAATGACTAGCGTTCAAAGCGACGTGCTACACGAGCGCACTCTACATAGATACGTCCATGGACACTTCCTCCACCTTCGAAGAGCTGGGCGTAGGCCCGTTGTCTTTAGCTTTGGAGTCGTGACGGAGGAGAAGAGTGACTGCTTCAAGATTGAAGTAGACGCGAGTACTGTTCCAATCCATCTGCTTGCCGAAGATATCGTAATACTTGCCGACTGACATCTCGAGCAGGACGATGTCGTTGCGAAGCAGCTGGTTAGGTTGCATGACGGGCATGCCAGACTTGTTCGCCGAATACTTCTTCTCGCCGTCATAGACACGGGGGAAAGGTACGCCCTGTACAGAAGTCAATAGAGAGGTCACACCTCAAGAAAGCATCACTCACGACCGGTTTGTCCTGCCCACGAATCTGGACACTGCAGTCGGTGTAAGCCAAGACCGAGCTCATGTTCTGGAGCTCAAGAGTAAGCTCTGTAGACGAAGGGCGTCAGTATAGATCGAGCTTTAGAAAGGGATGCCATACTTGAGTTAGAATAATCTTTGATGATGTTGCGTACATGCAGAAAGTCTCCATCGCGAAGACACTTGATGGCGACCTTGGGCTTCGTGGGGTATATTGGTCCGTTGTCACCTCGACTCAACGGTAGCATCCCGTTCCAACTGATCTGGCCGATGACCATCAGACGAACAGGGGTAGCTTGACCGGATACAATGAGGCGCGCTCCGCGAGCCCTCTGCGAAGACCATGCAAGATCTCGCGGCTCATTGCGGACGTAGAACATCGACTCCTCGCTGTTGGCGAACGTGGTAAATATGACCAGACGCCTGGGTAAGCATCAGAGGGGTGTACGACACATGATATCTTCGTTACGCACCGCAAGAATTGTCCTTTGATAGGCACACCATCTTCGCGAGAGAATTGCTCGTCCGTGACGTGGTCAACTTCCTTCTTCTTCTCGAGTTCAAGCGTGGTCTGCGTTGGTTCCGGTTTCTTCGTAGTCTTGGTATCACCCTTGTGCGGTTTGCTATGCGTCTTGACCGAGTGCTGCGCCGGGCGTTTCTCCTTCACGGCAGAGAATAGATCGGCGACAGTCTGCGGCGGCAAGTCCTTGATGGCCGCGTAAAGATTGGTGATAGCCTGGTGACGACAACAATCAACATAAGTCAGTGAGAGATGCGGGGCTACAATACTAACCTGATCGTGCTCCTTGGACTCAGCGCCGTGCCCGGCCTCGTTCATCGAAAGGGAATGGGCGCCCGCTATGACTCCTTCCATCTTCGCGGTATCGCCGGTGTTTGTCGCGTCGTCCATAGTAGCATCGCCAGAGACTGTGGAGTGCGTAGCTATACAAACAAGTCAGATATCTTGCACGGGATGACACAAATACCATTTCGCACCTTCTTCCGACATGTTCACGTCCGTTTTATCATTGACCGGCACAGGAACTGCCACCGACTTCCCTTTCACGTCGACGGTGCCAATATGGACAGGGTCTTCTACCATCGGTTCGGACGTAGAAGCACTGACGGGCCTGTAGGTAAGTTGAGCATATACAACTTATGCACAATCATGTCATGTAAAACTCACCCAGTCAAGGTTGGCGGAAACTCGCCCGAAGCGGACATCGTGTCAGACGACTCCGACTCCGAATCGTAGACGGACGGGTCTACTAGCAAACGGACAAATCAGCACAATGTATATATGCATTGAAGAAAATGGACTAACCGCCATCAGACACTACCCAATCCTTAAGTGAACCCGCGTCATTGTCGTCTTCAGCGGGTTCCGGCTCAGGATCGGAGTCGTGCTCTGCCTCGACATCGACATAGTCTGCAACGTTAACATTGCCGTCGATACCGCTGGTAGGTTCACTAGAACTACGGACATCAGCATGAGAGCGGAACAGTTTTATAGATCACTCACGTCGCCTGTGGCGGTACGCTGGCCTGTTGGCGAATCTTAGCGCTCCGAGTAGTAGATGTCATGGTCTGCGAAGGTGGCTGGGACAGAAGGGAGAGAAGATGGGGACACTAATCAGCGACAGTCGACTTATATAGGGGAGTTCGCATCATCGGATACGGAAGTGACTCCCATGCAAGAGAGACAGAGGCCCGATGTAGGGCGCACGGCAACGCGACGTCAAGCTTACATCGGCCTGATGTAGGGCGCACGGCAACGCGACGTCGAGCTTACATCGGCCTGATGTAGGGCGCACGGCGATGCGACGTCGAGCTTACATCGGAGCGATGTAGCTTTGACGTAGCCGTGATGTACCACCTACGCAAGGCCGCCAGCGGCTTGACACACCGGGTTCATCGCGGTACCATGCGCTCCGGCGGCAATACCATCAGATGTTCTGGAACCGTCCGTCTCACGCGTCCTACGGTCTGCACGTCCGTGAAACATTGAAGTCGTCCAACAGAGTTCTACCGCAGGGCGGGTATACACGAAGGAAGGCGCCCGGGCATGTCCCGATAGCTATATAAGACATTCTGACCCCCCCTGCCATCGCCACACCCTGTCCAGCTAGCCTCTAGTATGTCCTACTTGCTTCGTACGTCAATCTGCCCCGCTTCATGTATAGCGTCGTACTCACGTTGATTGAATGCAGATGAAGATGGCGAGCATATCGTCGATGATTATCCTGGGGATACCTCTGTTATATTCGGAGCATTCTATGATAAGGAAACGAACGAACTTGAACCATGGCGGACTATCCCGCGTAGCATGGACTTGTCCATGTATATGCGTGTCGTGCCCGGTCTCCGCCGTGGATCCAGCGTGCGAGAGTACCGAGTACTGTACGACTCCGCGATCCGTCCACATGCGAAAGTCAACTGTCCTTGGTCTGTCACCATAGCGCTGTACGGCTTCGTGGACTCGATGAACTTGTCCGTAACCGGAAATTGGGACCAGTACGTACTACTGAGGCTTGCTTATTCGAGTCATGCCGATCTAACGCATGCCAATATCAGGACACTCGGAGGTGCAGCTAAAGCCATCCAGTGGATCAAACTCACCGGTGGACAGTTCTGTAATCCGTTCAAGGCGCAAGGGTCCGCGTTAGCGCATCTGGAGCAACACGTCATCGGTACCGTACGCGGTTGTGGCCTACCCTCTGCTGACCAGGAAGCTATGATGCGCTACCGTCAGCAAGAGTTGAAGGTTGGGCGACGTGTATTACGAGTCATCCCTGACTCGTTGATTTATGGTTGTCGGTTTCGTGCGTGCCT
>UWZB01000280.1:0-28459 GCA_900536885.1 Peniophora sp. CBMAI 1063 | reverse complement strand
GAGGAAGGTGGAGGGGGAGGAGAGGTGGGGGGTTAGTTGGTATGGAGTCGAAGTTGAAGCGAGGGAGGGGGGACGGATCCTTGCGGAACAAAGCGCGAGTGCGTACTCATCTGTATCTCGCCCGTCTGCTCGGCGTCTGGCTGATACTTGCACTCAGCTTCCCGCGTCGGCCACCTCCGCTTCACATTCACAAACACCTCAACGCCCTACATCCTCCTCGAGCTCACCCGCCCCTCCGTCCTCGGCTCATCTGATCCCTCAAACGCGACCTACCCCTCCGGCTCCGTCAGCATCTCCCCCTCCGCGCGTGAGATCTGCGGGACGAACACCGAGCGGCAGGACTTTATAATCGGGCCCAACGCAGCGCCCTCTTTCGCCGCGTATATATGCGCGCGGTTTGATAGGCCGTTCAGCGAGTTTGGGACGGTGCAGAACGATACGAACCGCGCGAGGGAGCGCGAGCGGAATGGGACGTTGCTCAGCGGGTACGCGGTGTTTGACGATGATACGACCACGGTGGACGTGCGCGTGGGCGTGTCGTTTATATCTGTCGAGCAGGCGCGGAGGAACTTGGATAGCGAGATCCCGGACGGGACGAGCTTGGAGGAGACGGCACGGGGGACGAGGGAGGGGTGGGCGGAGAAGCTCGATAGGTTCGTGGTTGAGGGTGCGAGCGAGGAGCAGCGGGAGGTGTTTTATACGGGGCTGTTTCATGCGCTTCAGGTGGGGTTACTTGTCACTGTATCTGTCGGGGGAATATGGGCTGAAGACTATACAGTATCCCTACGAGCAAAGTGAAGATGGCAAATACTACTCCGGATATGACGATTCAGTTCATGAGGGAGAGTCCTATACTGGATACTCGATCTGGGTATGCGATATTTCCCACTAGCTCTCCCTAGTACATGTGCTTACGCCGTGCAACAGGACACGTTCAGAGCTGCATGGGCTCTCCAGATCCTCCTAGCGCCCGAACGTATACCGGGGATGGTACAGAGTATGTTGCAGGACTATCAAGAGGCCAGCGTACTCCATGCACTCGATGAACATCCACTGACAGTCTCTATAGGGCGGATGGTTGCCTATGTGGAAGAACATCGTCGGTAAGCACCCATCCATGCGTGCGTGAGTGTGCTTGCTGAGGAGCATACAGAAACCAACATCATGGTCGGAACACACGCGGACTCGCTCATCGCCGAAACAATCGCGAAGAACATCACCGGGTTCAACACTACACTTGCCTATGAAGCCGTGTACAAGGACGCGACGGTCCCTCCTGCGAACGATTCTAGTATCCAGTACGTTTGTTCGCATCTTAGTTAGTGATCACTGAGACTGAGTAGACTTGAAGGTACTCTGATCGGCAGGAGAACGTGGGGTACGAAGTCCGCGCTGGGTTGAGCACTGTATACGAGGAACAAGGCTTCGTTGCGAATGATATACACTCCGAAGCCGGCTCGAGAACGTTAGATTACGCCTGTAAGCTCCCCCACCCCCTCCGATCTCACAATCGTTAACGCCGCTCATAACACAGACGACGACTACGCCGTATCCCTCATCGCCTCGCACCTCAACCTCACCGCCGACGCGTCCTTCTTCCTCAACCGCTCAATGACAGCACCGTTCACGATCTTCAACAACGCGACGGGCTTCATGGAGGCGCGTAATGCGAGCGGCGCGTGGGCGGGGCAGGGCGCGGGGTGGACGGAGGGCGATATGTGGGCGTACTCGTTCGACGTTGTGCATGCTGTTGATGAGCTGATTGAGAGGCGGGGTGGGAGGAGGGGGTTTGTGAGGAGTTTGGATGAGCATTTTGATGGAGGTTCGTGTTCTGAACAGTTTTTGGAAATCGGGCTTATGGTTGACGTGCAGGGCATAACGATCATACGAACGAACCGTCGCACCATATACCCTACCTCTACGCATTGGCCGATGCTGCGTCTACGGGTCAGGAACGCATACGAAACATATCCATTGTGAACTACAACAACACCGCTCGAGGACTCTCCGGCGTAAGCACACACGCCGAAGCCATTTGTCATATCTGACTGAATCTGCTGTAGAACGAGGACTGCGGCCAGATGAGCGCATGGTACATCTTCAGCGCGCTCGGGTTCTACCCCGTGAACCCGGCGTCTGCAGAGTACGTCGTTGGAACGTGCGTTATTTACTACATCCCTACGTGCTTCTCGCCGAACAGCTCACTCAATGATCTACAGGCCGTTCTTCGACAAGATCACAGTCCACCTTCCGAACGCGCCGCGTCCACTCGTCATCTCAGCACGGGGCGCTGCTACCAAGCCGTATATCAAGTCGTTAACCATCGATGGCGAGGCTGTCGAGACTCCGGTCATACGACATGAGCAGATCGCTCGGGGTGCTGAGCTTGTGTTCGAGATGAGCGCGACGCCGCAGGCGTGGGCTTCTTCGACGTTGAGCAACAGGACAGGAGAAGTCTAGAGTGTGCAAGTTAGCCGTGTACTCTCACTTGCATGGGCACTTACAAAGAAGCTATCACTGTTATATGCCACAGGCAGACAATACTCATGCCCTTTTGATGGCATCTCACGCCCTGTATCATCCCGGCGGCAGAGAGATAAGATCATGGTCGCGAGCCGCCCGATGGCCGCCAGGTATGACGATCCAGATGCGCTTCGCGTTCAATCGAACTCTCACCCATCCCTCGATGCTCGAGCTTCACCGCATCAAATCAACGCTCTAGGTATGATTGGCGAAGCTATACAGTGGCCGCAGCCTGCCGACGCGACTCGTAGAGCGAGCCGAAGCCCAAAGGGTGCGGATCGACCGAGAAAGGGGATCGAGATTGCCTAAAGCGGACGGCGCCTGACGTCAGGCGCGCGTACACAGAAGCCGCTGGAGGGGCATCGGGCGTCTCACATCGCGACAGCGAGTGTGCGTGCAATGTTCGCGAACGTGAAATACGGTGCACCTCCTAGCGGGGGAGTGCATCATCGACGGTCAGGGTGTGCTCTGCTTGTTCTGTCCTCTGATCGCGCTCTGTGATGCTTTCTGTACGCGAGCTCTTTGGTATTTGGCTCGTTGTGGTCCTCGCGATCGTTGGTCCAGCTCTGCGTCGGCGTATTGCACGCGGTCGCGCTTTACGCAATATACCCACGGTCCCAGGTGGTCACTGGCTCGGAGGTCCGTGTCCCCTGCTTCATGTCTGCGCTGGGCACTGACGCGCTCTACAGGCCACATCCCGAAATGGTTCAACTCTGAACATGGCCTATCGTACCAGGCTGCAGCCTTCGAGCGCTTAGGGCGCGTGTTCCGACTCAACGGAGTCCTCCGCGATCCTCAACTCGTCATCTCCGATCCCGCTGCTTTGACGCACATACTCGTCAAAGAGTCGGAGAACTTCGAGCTTCCGTCTTGGTTCATTACGGGGAACTGGGCCGTCTTCGGGCCTAGCGTGGTCACCATCACTGGTTCGTGGTAGTGCTTCTTCGGCGATACGCACACTGAATTTGGTCGGATAGGCGCGCATCATCGCAATCAGCGTAAACTCCTGACGCCCGTCTTTTCTGAGAAGAACCTGCGCCGCATGCATCCGCAACTCCAGCTTGCGGCTATTCAAGTTCGTCATGGCTGTCTGCTGCGTGTTGGTGCGTACTCACGAACATGTGTAGCTGAAGGAGTTCTTGGCGGAGCGCGCCGAAGCCGGATACGAGAGCGTCAACATGCTCGACGCGTTCATGCGGCTGACACTCGAATGCATCGGGAGAGCCGGATTCGGTTACGCGTTCAATAACTTGACGGGTGAAGAGGACCATCCTTATCTGGGCGCACTCAAAGACTTCGCGTTAGTACTCCGTCCAGTTTGAAGTTGACCTTTAGCTAAAGGTCTAGAAGCCCGACATACGCAAATGTCCTCCCCGACGGCGCACTCGGCATCGGGATCAGCACGCATCATCTTCCGATCTGGGTTCTCAGAGCCGGTCTGCGGCTGTTCAGCTTCGTACGCCCGAGTCTGATCGACATACTGAAGAACGTCGAGACTATCAACACTGAGTTAACGAGGATCTGGAAAGAGAAGAATCGGCTCTTTGCGAAGGGTGATGAGGCGACTGTGAAGCAGTTGCAGGAGGACACGGATCTTCTCAGCGTGTGCTGTAAGTCTAGTCCTATCATTTCCGCTTCTCTTAGTTGCTGAGATGTCACAGGGCGCGCGAATAGAGCCCAGAACTTGAAGAACCGCATCCCCGAGGAAGAAGTACTCGCTCACATACGTGTGACGATGTTTGCCGGGGCGGATACGACCTCGGCTGCACTGTCCCGCGCAGCTCAGATGTTGGCCGAGCATCAAGACGTCCAGGATGCTCTGCGCGAAGAGATCATCAACGCCGGTGCCACAGCTCTGACTGATCCGGGCTCGTTACCTTTGCTCGACGCCGTTGTGAAGGAGACGTTGCGTTTGTTTCCTCCTGCTCAAGTATCTCAGCGCGCGTGCGTATCCATCTCTCTGTGCACATCGAGGGCTTTCGGCTGACAGATTCTGCGCGCAGTCCTCTTGCTGACGCTGTACTGCCCCTACAACATCCCATCATCGGCTCAGATGGCGCTCGAATTGACTCTCTCCATGTACCCGCCGGTACACATATACTCATCAACATTCGCGGGGCTAATTGCGATCCGACTATATGGGGTCCGGATGCGCATCTGTGGAAGCCTTCGCGTTGGTTGTCCGGTTTGCCGCAGAGCGTGGCGGACGCGCGCGGACCTGGCGTATATGCGCACTTGTACGTTGTGTACTGTCTCGTATACTGCATGACACTTACACATGGATGTTTAGGATGACGTTCCTTGGAGGAAGCCGCTCATGCATGTACGTTCGACTCTCCTGCTAACTATCACGTTTGCTCATCCAGATCTTCAGCGGCTTCCGCTTCTCTCAACTCGTCATGAGTACGTATCATTCCCTATAACCCTTTGCAGCGATCTGATGTATTTTTGCAGAGACCACGCTTGCCACGATCATACCCTCCTTCCACTTCGCGCCGGGGGAACAAGAGGTGACCTGGCGCTACTTCGGTGTTCTATCGCCCGGCGTGAAGAGCGGTCATGCATCGCCTGACTTGCCGCTTCGTGTGACTTTGCTACGTGGAGATACTGCATGAGCTTGGCGAGTGCTGTACTATACTCATCATCATTCGATTGGGTTCCTCTGCTTTCGATGGACATTGCAATTTGCTGAAGGATTGTAACCGTGCGCTCGACGTTCGCCTCCGTAGACTAGACGAAGACATAATTGCCAATGTACACCGTGCTCACGCGACTGTATCCAAGTACTGTATCAAATTACACGCAAGTGCCTTCCGATACCGCATCGACGTAGCTGCCAAAGTAGGCGTGCGAACCTTTCCCTTTGAGCGAAAATACACGTGTCCGGATGACGTGCCAGTTCGTTTCCCAAGCGCGCGTTCCGCGCACAACTCAACTTCACAACACCACCTCCACGTCTGGGCTCTCCCCTCTGACCTACGCACTTTCACGGCTCTACATACGACTACGACCATATCATTACCTGTGCGCCCTAGCGGCAACAAAGATGTACTCTAGACCTGTGCTATACGGTCTCTGCTTCGCGCTGCTCTCGCTCTCGGCTTCGGCGGATCCGAGCGCTGGGTCTTCGTTGTACCCTCCGGGCTTACTGCCTCTCATCAACCATGCCAACTCTCTGCTATCCGCTGGACAGTTTCATGATGCTGCATTAGCATACTCTCAAGCAATAGGCAGGTCTCTTTACTCCATCTCTCTCGGACGGCTTCGGAGGTGGCCCGATGGCTATGCAGTGCGCAAGCACGCGTACAGTGGTCAAGGAAACCATATTGGGTCTATCAACTGCATGTGAAGAATTATTGGAGTGCTATATCTCCATCAAATCATATGTCATCCTGTACCAGTCCTCGAATTCGTTGGCTGACCGTTCCAATATTTATACAGAGCAATCACCACAAGACGCAACGCTATTCTACAAACGCGCCACCGCCTACTTCTCCCTCAGCCGCTTTGAAAATGCATTATCCGACTTCGACAGCGTTCTGGAGATCACACCCGACTCCTTCCCGAAAGCGCACTTCATGCGAGCCCGCATCTACGCCAAAGACGCGCGATTCGGCGAAGCGAGGCAAGCTCTGGCCGACTACCAAGCCAAAGCGCCAACAGACTCCTCCGCCATCGAGTTTGGATTGGCGTTGAGAGATTCAGAGGCGGCGGCGGCGAAGTTGGAGGGAGCGTACAAGGCGAAGCTATGGACGGCGTGCGAGGAGGCTGCGACGACTGTACTCGTCATGGCACCACACGCGGTCGACGTTCGCAAGAAGCGTGCGCTTTGCGCGTTGGGAGGTGGAGATTATGAGCAGGCGCTCGGTGACCTCACGTTCGATCCATGAGGTTCTGAAGCCCCTATCGAGATGCTGACTTCTCCGTTTAGGCGCCTAACGCATATCACGTCCCCGTCGACGTCCGACTTTATGCGTATATTCCGGCTGGCGTACTTCTACCTCACGCCACCGGAGACGCAGTCTATGACTGCTATCAAGCAGTGCTTGCACCGCGATCCCGACTCGAAGCAGTGTCTGCAGGCGCATCGGCTTGTGAAGAAGCTCGACAAGCAGTATACGAAGCTCGAAACACTGAAGAACGCGGAGGACTGGCGTAATCTCGTTACGCACGTCTTGGGCAAGTCTCCGAAAGACGCCTCGCCTACCGAACCCGGAGACGGTATGCTTAAGACGCTGGAAGACGCAATTGATACGTTCGCTCATCCCGGCATGTTCGATCTTCCGCACGGTGTCGCATTACCCGCTGCAAGGAGAACGAGCGCGAGAAGAATGGAAGTTCTGCGCGCTCTGTGTCGCGCACTCGCGCAGCTCGGACAGGCGAAGGCTGGAGAGCGCTGGGCGGACGAGCTGTTGAGGATGGTCGGCGCGGATAAGGAGATTGATGCGCTCATCCTGAAGGGGGATGCTCTTTTAGCGCGCGAGGAGTGGGAAGAGGCTGTTAGGGTGTTTGACACCGCTTTCCAGGCCAGTGGAGGAAACCGCGAAGTAAGTCTTCTGCACCCTTTCGTTGAAGTGGTCTCTGAACCCCTCTATAGATCCACGCACGTTTGAGCAAGGCGCAGCGCCTACTCAAGTTGAGCAAGCAGAAGGACTACTACAAGGTCCTTGGCGTACCTCGCGACGCGGACCAGCGGACTATCAAGAAAGCATAGTACGTACCCTCCGAGTTAGTTGAAAACGTGATGCTGACTATCTCTCAGCGGCAAAGCGGTCAAGGCTGCGCATCCCGATAAGGGTGGTTCCGAGGCCAAAATGGCGACGGTCAACGAAGCCTATGAAGTCCTTTCAGATCCAGAGCTACGCGCGCGCTTCGACAACGGCGACGACCCGAACGACCCGAGCGGTGGTGCTGGCCCTGGCGGAGGTGGCGGCAACCCATTCGCACACTTCTTCCAGCAGAGCGGTGGCGGTGGACCGTTCGGGTTCCAGGGTGGCCATGGCGGCTTCCCTGGCGGCGGCTTCAAGTTCAACTTCGGGCACTAAGCGTCGTAGACTTGATCTCTTGCTTTCTTGTAGATACCTACTTTGCCCATTTGTACCTCATATACTCACTACATCGTATACGTATCATTCGCACCCATTGCTATATGGGATAACCCTGGATAATCCTGCGCTAAAGAACTGTTGGGGACCAACGAACGTGGGAGGATTGTTAAGTGGCCTGAACAGCCCCTATCGGGCGCTCTAGTGCCCCTGTGGCAAGCATGGCTCGCACATGTTGGTCCATTTGTACCGCTGCGTTCTGGGGTACTAGCCCAGCCTAAAGCAAGTAGAGCCCTTGTACGACGCCGCAGGACGTCTGGAAACAACAGCTCGCAAAGAAAGGAAAGGTTGAACGAAATGGCGGCTCGAGTCATGATTGATTCCAGTTCGGGATGACCTCAGTACGGACAGCGGCCCGGAGCGTACCTCTCTCCCCGACCACCATCACCCCACATACCGCGCTCTGCTCACTGCTTTACACCTCTTTGCTCTCTACGGACTATATCTTCTCTTGCATTCGTCTGGACTCGACCGTATTTATTATTACGAACTCGCATCTGCCGAGTCTGAGACAGAGACTCGCTTGTCGCCCGCACCGTTATCTCCCCGCCTACCCTCGCGCTCGTACATGGGACGAAACCGCAATGGAAGGAAGAAGCAGCTGCTTGGCGTCGATAATCATGAACAGTCTCAAGCCTCGTCGCTTCTTATAGACTTTGAACACTCGGATCCACCGGCGGAGAATGCCACTACCGCTTATGGTGGCTTAGATGGTGCTGAGGACGTGGGTGGCGATGTGGGCGCGTACATGCAAGAGGAGCCTTATGCTGACGAGGCGGGCTCTTCTTACGGTGCGCGGGAGTACGCGGAGTCGCCAGCGATGAGCGGTCTCTCCCAGCAACTGAGGAGTGCCACACTATCTATGTGAGTTATATGACGCGATCTTCGAAGTGCTTGATCCTCCAATGCCGCGCCATATGCTACCAATGAAAGGCATTACTCTTTATAGACTGTGATTTTGTCTGCGTATGATATACTTGTCGGGTCACAGAACGGGGGACACGTCGATCAGACCCCAATGACTAGCGAGCGGACTAGTCGGGGATTCTCGGCACCTGCTTCGACTATATAGGCGATAAGCGCAAACCGTTCATCGGGCCAAGCACATGCTTATACTGCTCTCATATCTACTCTGCTCCACGATTCATACTGCTTCTGGTCCTTGCTATGCCATTGCTGACACGCTCATCACAGGCCGCCCCCTGCTGAAACCCGCTTCTTCTCCGAAGCCGACTTCAATGACGACTCGGATGGAGAGCGCGTTGGCGATGTTGATATACACACGGACGATCCCGGAGCACGCTACATCAGCGAGGCGGCGCCAAGTTCGCCCCCTGGTATATCCGACGAACTGCCTGCTTCGGGCAAGCAGGTCACTACTCCCAGACCTACGTCGGGCCATGTTCGGACACCGAGTATTCCAAAGTGAGTATCCTCTCTTTGCGTGTTTTGTGAGAGGTAGTATGGGAATATCAGCGCATGTTCGGTGGCGTAAATGATGTGTTGTGACTCCCACTCGATCTTTTGACACGTCGAGGCGCTTGGATTGCGTCGGTATCGAACCAATTGACTGACTCGTATCCTAGGCGTCCCACTCGCATGGACAACCTTTCTAAGGCTGTCAATAACTACGTTCCGTCTTCCCTAGCCATTGCGATACCCAGTGCAGCACTCTCGCCACCGCGCGTTGCACGCCCACTCTCTTTTGCCACATTCATGTCGCCCACATCTGATAACGAGCGCCACTCAATGCCCCCTGGTCCACCTCCCTCCGATCCTCGCCGCCAGAGCTGGGGCTCCGACGCTGGACACAAGACTCTAGACGAGGTTCTCAGTCTCGACAACCCGCACTCCGACCCTAGTCAAGCTCCCGGCATGATGCGATACCCCAGCGGTGACGCTGACAATAGCGAGCGCATCTTGTGGTCACGATGGGATACAGTCGTCGACGGTCCTATTACCAGGTCAGTCAATCACACTGTGTGGCCTTGTATGTACACCTGATACAGAGTCGTTGTAGGCGTTGGCTTCTTGTGGGATACCTCCGCGGTATGCAGATCTGGGACTGCACCAGTCTCGACGCGCCGAAGGAACTGCTCAATCTCCCCGACGTTTCTTGGGGTCGTATCTGGCAAGCCTCCGTACTTCCTTCACCTGCATCTGGTCCAGATCAGCTTCAGCGGGCTCGACCGCTCATTGGTATCATGTCAGTATACTCTCGCCTCTTGTGATCCTATACTCACTCGCTTCTCCATGTAGAGCCAAGCAGACTTCGCGCGATCCACGTTTCCTCATCTACTCTCTCCACTCTCATGATATCATCAAGACTATCGCGGCTCCCGGACTGGTTTCATTCTCAGCAAATAATCACTTCATAGTTCTTGTGAGTGTCATCCGTCCCCCGAGTCACGAAGTGCGCGCTCATCTGTCTTCGCAGAGCACATCAAACCCAACATCAATCACGGTCCTATCGGCTTGTACATTTTCCGTCCTGCATGTAATATCTGCGCCTTCGCTCGTCCCGTTCTTCCGGCCTCTACCAACAAACAATAACGCACAAGATACCTCTGTACTACTACCCGACATAGACCCTACGGCGCCTCCAGCAGATCACGAGCCCCGCCCAGTCTTCGCACTTTCCCACAGGCTTCTTGCATTCGCATCAACTCCGCCACGCTCCGATACGAAGCCTGGTGGCTCAATCACTACATCTACTATCAACCAGGCCGACCTCAGAGATACAGCTCTGCGCGTCGGCACCACTATTGGCACGAGCGTACTGAGTGGCATGCGCTCGCTTGGCGGCATGGCCATCACGGCGGCGCGCTCACGCATGGCCGGTCCTACAGCTCCCATGCCGGCGCCTCCCGCCAGACCTTTCCAATCCCGCAGCGCACCTTCAAGGCGCGCTAGCGTAGACATCTCAGATGATGTGCATCTCCGCGGCGACCCGTCTTCGGCCGCACCAGTGCCTACTGTCGGTAACGCCTTCGTGACAGTCCTCGACCTTCGTCCATTACTCCATGACGACAACGGCAAGCCAGAGGGTATCGCCGAATGGGAGCCTTCTCAGCGTGCGCACGTTGCTGCCTTGCGGTTCTCCGAGGATGGTACCCAGGTCGTTGTGGTACCAGAAGATGGTCAGACGCTCCCTGTCTTTAGGCTTCGCCCTCCTTCACGTGCCAAGCGACGCGTTGCTCAAGACACAGACTCCGTCATGCCTGAGGTCAGTTTCATCTACATATGCGTCTAATACACGGAGTTAACGAGCATGACAGGATGGCCAGCCGCATCATATCTACGATCTTCGGCGTGGTCGCACTTCTGGGCACATTGAAGTTGTTGAACCTGCTTCTGATGGCCGCTGGGTTGCGATTGGCTCTCGCAAGCGCACGGTGCATGTGTTCGCCACCAATCCATACGGTGGTCCTGCAGACGAGCGCAGCCATGTAAGCGGACGTGTTCTCAACTCGCTCAAGCTGGTATGTGATCAACTTTACGATATGTCCTTAGGTACTGAAACACGTATAGCCCCCTGCCTCGACTACTTCGGTCGCCCCGATCAAGCGGCTTTACGCACATAAGCCACCTATCACGGAAGTCAGCGGCGCGCCTATTCCACCGCTGGCCTTCACCTTCATCACTTCTTCCTCTTCGCTCCCGAAGAGCCTCTTACCTCCTTCGGCCCAATCTCCGCCTTCTTCGCGTCCTACTTCGGCGGGCTCTTCACCTAGTCCTGAGCCTTTATCTCCGGTAGGACGACGGCGGCCGACGAACTATCAAGATCTGCTCAGCTTCGATCCAGTTCACGGCACGCTCACGCTCTACCGGCTTTTCATTGAGACGCGTGGGGCAGAAGGGAATGCTCTGGTTGTCCCGGGTACTGGCTACTCGTTGCCGCTGACGAGTATATCGCTACCGGCACGACCGTCTTTCGCCGGCTCGAGCAAGACACCCGTGTCTGCACTCAGCAAGATGATGGAACGCTCATCTGAGCTGATTGCGCGTGAGGCAGAGGTCGCGGTGTGGCCACTTCGTCGTGCACGAGACTGGGAGGCCCTGCGCACGCCGCTCTCGTTGCAAGTCCCTTCTGCGAAGAAGCGCGTGGTTCTATCCTCCAAGCCCAGGTAGGCCATCTCTCTTACGGTTCTATGGTACCACGCAGCTAATGTGTACTCTCAGCTGGCTTGCGTACGCCGAACTGCAGACAAGTTCTTTGTCGAAGCGAATCATGCCTCGCACCATTTACCTTCAACACCAGTTCTCGTTCTTCGCGCTCAATGACGACTATCATGGTTTGCTGCGTCGTCACAAGTACAACCTCGCGGGCAGGGTTATAGCTGTTCGTCGCGCTGTTTCCGTCAGTGCGCATCCGACGAGTGCCGGCGACGCAGCATTCTTGGCCCACGAGCATGGCGGCACTCCAGCTTCTTTCGACGAATCCCTTTCGAGTGCCATCACCAGCAGCTTGGAATATCCATCTAGTCCACCCGTCATACCCATGTACCCGAATGGCGCCCCTGGCACTTCAGGATCGTTCAAGAACTCTCTGCCAATTCATCGTATGGCCGACAACGTGACTGATGGTATCGGCCGACTACGCTCTCAAATCGGTCGTGTACGTTCACCGCGCGTACTTCCCTCGCGTGGCGAACAAACAAGTACCTCAGTACCTCTGGAGTTCGACGAAGAGGATGAAGACTTCGTGCTTGAACGGGGCGGAAGACGGATGGAAGACGACGCCCTTTCGCACGCAACGAGCCAAGACGACGGACCGTCTGTCAGCACGCCATCAAGCGGTGCAGATGTCTTGGATAATGCGCGGGGTCATGAAGCGCATGTCGAGGAGTCAGATCCCTGGCCATCCTGGGAACACGCCGTTGACGAGGTTGAGCCTTTCGATGAGATCTCTGCGGTGGGATTCATGGATGAAGAGCACGATGCGCATAGCGCGGGTCTTCAACGCACGGTAACGGCGAAGGCGAGCAAGAAGAAGCGGCGAGCGCGCGGTGTTCCCGATGCGACGCTTACGTAGATACATCATGCCTGTAGTCCATCGCTGAGCGTAGCCCTCATTCAATTACTCTGAAGAGTGTCAGATTCTCATTAGGACAATAGCAATATATCTCATGTTGTTCAAGCCTTGTCCCAGCCCTGAAGGAGCCATTCGCGCTCGTAAGCGCCAGCTGTACACGCAAAACGCGTGACGTCACGCGTCAATGCCTTTCGCTGGTCGCCCGAGGCGTTTCTCTCTCTCGGACCGCCACCATTCTTGAGTTTTGGTAAGCGTAGGCTGCTCTCTCATGGAACGGATCACGCATAGCGAGCGAATTTTTGAGCTCTCATGTGAAAGGACTTCTGCACTCAATGGGTAGTCAAAAAGCGCTGGAAGTTTAGGTGCGCTCTTTCTCTCAACTCCTTCCACAGGCACGATGGGTCTTAACTCGTCGTATAGCCATCCCATCTATTTCTTATTTACATCGATCGATATGGCAGGACCGGTTCTGATGCTACTCAGAACATTGACTTTCTCATTGGAAGCAGATTGACGAGACTCCCCCCGGCGACGGTGCGCTGTCCTTATACTTCTACACCCATCTCCTGGTTCTCACGTCAAAACTTCAATGCAGATTGTCAAGTGTTGAGCTTGTCGGTTCCAATAATTATGATCTGGATCTCTACCGGTTGCTCGATCATCTCGACGTCACGGTCATAATCCGGCTTTGTGCGGCTCTAACGCCAAGTCCCGAGACGACAAGGAGGGTTGGAAACCCACCCGCAGAAGTCTGCAATACAATACAGCCATGCTATGACTATGTGGACAGGAAAAGCGCTACCTATTGGATCCTTTGCTGGGCAGCAGTGTTGTCTTTCCAAACGATCACATGCTACGACACGCTGAATGAGCCAAGCGTCTTGACTGGTGCTTATATGCGCGCTCGCTTGGGACATACCGTCCATATCGCATCGGTTCGAGCCCATATCCTTCACCGACCTCACTGCAAACCGCTCTCTTGGGGTGACCCGCCGACAACCTATAGTCCTGTCTGTTCATGAGATAAATTGGTGCCACGGTGTCAGCGGTTCTAATCGCTCGTCCACCCACTTGTTGTCTGTCCTTTCGCTCTCATCGATCCTTCCACGGCGCCTCGTACTGGAAATCAAACACTTTGCGGCTGCTCTATGCACGCATTTCGGCGTGTAATGATTGGAAGATGGATGCATTCGATTTCCTAGCCTGGTCGCTCTTAGCCTCACTTGTCATCTATCCGCTTGATACGCTGTCTGCACGGCTGCAGGCCGCGCTTCAGCACATGTGCACAAACTTCGCAGATATCAACGATCACTACCACAGCACAGCACTAGTCTTCTTTGCTCTTCATCTATCCAACAATGGCCCGAGCGCTCCGTGCATCAAGATGCTCGCCGGCGTCGGTCGTGTGTTACACCGACGCGCCGAGAAGTCTCTGTACGCGACCTTCATTTGTGCAGTACTACAGTACCTCGGCAACCACAAATGAAGTACTCCATCCCGACTTCCAGCCGCGATCGCCGACAATCGCAACGACTCGCACACCCACGTCACCCTCTACCAAACGCGTATGCGCCTCGCCTTTGACACGCCCCTTCACGAAGCGCCTTGCAAGACAGGCCTCATTGTAGCCGTGCCGCACTGGTCCCTACAAGCCTTGACCGATATGGAAGTCTCTCGACGTCAACAGCATGCGCAGCCATCGACAACTCTCCGAGGCGCGCTTGAGCCTCGAGAACCTGATCAGGATCCAGCGCCAGGGCAAAGCGTACTTACCTGGAATGCAGCGGTCCGATATGCCACGCAAGATCCCGCGCCAACTCCGGCTCGCGCGGGCTGTGCGCCCCTCGACGGTCGAAGTGGGGTGTAGACGCGCGAGAACGAATCGCGGTACAGGCTGATGAGGGAAGCAATTCGACATCGGCCGCCGCTGTGAATATGGGGCGGAGGAGAGATGGGCGCTATGCGACTGCAGACGGGCGTGAGTCGCTGAGTCCGTGGCGACAGGTCGTGCGAGGCTACCAAGGGCGGTGCTCGAGCCTGAGGATGCGGCGGGCGCGTGGGAAGTGTCAGGTAGACCAGAGACCGCAGGGCGCAGCGCGCGACGGTCCATCTGTTGCAGCTCGACGTCAGGGTCTCGCTCTGTCCTTGCCCGCTGCGCGACGTCGGGCGGCACGGAAGCTGCTCTCTCCCGAGAACCGAGCGCGACTTAGACCAGGGCAGGGACCCCGGAGACCGTGGACATTCACGTCATCGCTCCCGCCCCCTTCAGTCTTCCCGCCCCTCTTCGAGCTTCGAACACGGGCGGCCGTCGGCGCGAGCGCTAGCGCAGCACGCTGTACTGGCGCTGCAAGGCTACCTCAGCGGGAAGATCGAACCGATCGTGGGCAAGGCCGTGCGCGATGGTCACTAGAGAGGTTGAAATGACCGAATCCACGTGCTGATGCCCAAATCCACGTGTTGCGTTCCCGCGCCACAGAAGCCAGTACCGTACGGAAAAGTGGTGGTGTGCTGTCGCAGGGACCCATAGGTACTATCTATGGGCCATTTTCCTCGAAGGAGCGGTCTGGCGTACGGGGATGCAGCACGTAAATTTCGGCGCCCACGCGTGAATTCGGCGATTTCAACCTCCCTACTGATACACGCGGCACAAAGCGCGCACCCGCCTCGCGTCCGCCGTGCGCTTTGCTCGAGCTGATGCGAGCAGACTACAACTTCGCTCAGCCTGGGACCGAGGAGGCGAGAAGCCTGCGAAGAAGCGATACGCAGAACCACATGATACCGACACGAAGACAAAGGAAGCGTAGACCAGCGGGCCGCCAGATGGTGCAGATGGCGTGGCGTGGGCGGCGCGCCCGCGCTCGCGGGTGATTGAACCGGAACAGACGAACGACGAGCGCCGCGCGGTTGCAGCATGACGGCGCAGCACCGCAAACGACCAGAGATGTGGTCGCATGACGAGGGCGAGGGAGCGAATCGTTAGCAGGCGGCAGGATTGAGGCGAAGCCTTCGCATTGGTATCCACGAGAGTGTATACCATCTCTAGTAGGTCTGTTCACCTACAACGCACGAGATTTGGGAGCAGATGCGCTGATGTGCGTGCTGTAGATCCCAGCGGACTTGTAGAGGGGAATGTATGGACGTCTGAAACGGGAACTGCCTTCTCGGTGGCTCCCTGGTCCCGCCCCTACACACGGTTGCATGTGGTAGCACCGCGGCTGCGGTTCTCGTGCGTGACTAGGCGGTGCCGGCCACATACTAGATGAGGATAGGGTGAGTTGAACGAAGAATGTGCCGCCATTTGTGGTGGTTAGTGTCAGTGTCCTTGTCACCTGTGCTGTATCGACCGGTCACTGAATTTCGTCTATCATTTTGGGCAGTATGCGGGCTCCCAGTGCACACGACTGGTTTTGAGTTCTCATAACTCGAGCAAGACCGACGAAGAATTACAATGTACCAACACTCGAGCAGCAGAGCGAACACGGAAACCTGCGAGCCTGGCGGGCGCCTGTGGCGCGCTTATGCACGTCCACGTCGCGGCGCTGTCACCCTGCCGACTATGCCGGGTACGTGCATTATGCTACGGGCGCCGAACCATCAAGACGCGTCGGGAGGCGGCGGTGATGCCGCTGCGCGAAGTCCGCGATCGGTTCGGGGGCGAAGCGGGCGCTGTGATTCCTGAGACCTTCGCAGCCTAGACGTCTGACGGGCGCTGCCAGCGCGGGTTGAAGAAGATGCGGGTGAGCGCGCGAGTACGTTTCGGTGCGGCGGAGCTCAGGCTCGAGGAGCAGGCGCGGCAAGTGCCAAATAGTGCATGACCGCATGTGGCACACCACGAACAGGAATAAGAGCCGGAAAGAGGGTAGTTCATATGGCTGGGAAGGTGAGGAAACGCGGAGACGGAGGAGGCAAGGAAGAAGGAAACAAACGAATAGTACGTGACCCAACGGGGTTTCCGGGGTCCACCGGTTTGGCGGGCATTGTGCCTGGGCGCGCGCACGCGCCTCACGGAGGACACTGCCGCCGTGGCGGGCGAGAGGCGCTCTCGCCGGGCGGCGCACCGCAGTCGGCTACAAAAGGGCGCGCCCGTACGGTTCCCGCTCGCCCCTCCCTTTCCGTCGAATGTCCCGCTCTCCCCCTTCTTACACCTCGCCTGGATTGACTATCATGTCTCTGCACGGCCCCGCCCCTACCGACGCTGGTTCTAGCAGCACCGTCGGCTATCTCGTTACTTCTATACTTTCAGAACATGAGACCCTTCGTGCTGAGAATGCCGATCTTCGTGCCCAGCTCGCAGTTGCTCGTCAACATGCGGACCCCGTTGCTGCTGCCACCATCAACGATCTTCAACAGCGTTATGAGCGCGAGCGCGAGCATCACGCCGCCACTCGCAAATCTTTGAACGCTATGCGCGAGGCTTGGGACGAGTTCGAGCGCCACTCTGCAGTGCTTGACTCTCGTCTTCACGACGCTCGCAAGGAGGTCTCACGCGTCATGGGCGAGTCCGTCGGGTACGCTCACTTTCAGCCCCCGCCAAGTCCGATGGTTCTCGCTGGTGCTGCTGCGCGTGTGGCTGGTACCGCACGCACTTTACCTGTCTTTCCTGGAATGCCGGCGACGTTACCACCAACACCGGTTACGATGCCCACGCGTCGGCATCGCACCGATAGTAACGATGAACGTCCAACAAAGCGTCACCGAGTTGACGGCCCGCGCCATGTCGGCGAAGTAAGTTCTTCTACTTGATTGCTTCCCAGGAGCAGTGATCTGACCATCGACGATGACTCTCCACAGTTGCCTATCGCCCGCCCGCCACAGTATCTGACCGGTCCGGGTGCTGATCGCGGCTACCTCGCTGCCCCAGCACCATCCTTCGCTTTCCCCTTGGCTCGTCCAGCAGCCTCTTCGACATCGCCCAAGCAGAATGGTGTCGTTGATATGGGTGGCCGGCCACGCTCGCGTGCTACTACACCTACTCGTAGCCGATCACGCTCGCTCTCTGTAGAGAACATGCTTCTCGACGCCGCGGGCGACTCGCCACTCGCGCAATCCGCGACTGCGGCCATTGCACCACCCATGCAGCAGTACCAGACGCACGTATTCCAGCCGCCAGTCACCGGTCCACCGGTCAAGCGTACGCAGACTCGCCCGATTGACAAGGCAGCTACCCTCGGTATGTACTCGGTACTTCCTTCTTGATGCTATGCATTAATTATGTTGTAGGCGATCCGACGACGTCTCCCAATGGCCGCGCTCCTATCATCCTGCCGCCCGGCGGCTTCCCCGCCACAAACGACAAGGGACAACGTATCTGTCGCCAATGCGGTCTCGCAGGTCGTTACAAAGATGGTAAATGTGTCGAGAAGTGGGGTCCGGGCCCATCTGGCCCTGGCACAGTCTGCGATAGGTCAGCATTGAGATCTGAACCGCGTAAGTGTATGGACTCATAGTACATCCAGGTGCCGCAAGAAGATGAAACGTGTCGAGCGCCGTGGTACTATGGATCCGATCGCTTTGGGCCCCCACAATATCTCTCCTCCGCCCTCTGGCATTCACGAACGCGAGCCTGAGAGGGTCTCTGCGGCGGTTACGCTCCCCGCTCGTCTTCCTGGAGCGCCCGAGCTCGCGCGTATTTCGCCCTTACTTGTTGCACATGTCCCACACCAGGCGCACCCGCCCATCGCCACTCTCGGCGCCTCGCCACCCCCACGCGCTCGCGCTGATTCAGCCTCCTCCCACTCGCATGTCAGCGCTCATTCTCCATCTCAGCAACGCGCTCTTGTGCGCCCACGTAGCATCAGCGAGATAGACAACGAGATCGACGTCGATGCCGAGGCAGATGATGACGATGATCTTGCCAACGATCTCCTTGCCGCCGTTGACGCCAGCGAGGGCACTAGTGGCAGCTGGGCCGTTAAGCGCGAGGCCGTCGAGGTTTGAGCACCAGTCACCGTCTTGATATAGCCATCCGTCACAATCATGCCAGCTCTCGTACTGCTCTTCCTACGTGTTCGTCTTCCACGTCTCCCCACTATCTATCCTCTCGCTCTCCACGCTCATGAATTGTTACGCCTACGTTGCAGCACTGTTCTCTTGTACAGTCGCCGCTCTCAGCAGTACCTCTCGAATCTCCTGTGTTGATCACCATCACCTCCTCGCCATACTTATGTTATGCTCTCCCGCATCTGGTTTATTCAGTGTACGACCACGGACTCCTCACAGAATGAATGCATACAATATCTGTAGTATACTCGTCTCGCATTTGGGCTCTGGGCCATTCCCTCGTACATACTTCACACGTATTCGCTTCCCTACACCTCTCTCATCACGTCTGTCTGCCCGCTTGTGTCCTCTGCTTTCGATCACTGCTGTTTTCTTGCTCTACCTGCCACGATGTATACATAAAGCCGCGCTGGCGCCATACCTTCTATGTCGCCGACCTCGTTGCTTCCGGTGATTGCAATTAAAGCATCGTCTCATAGCGAAGGAGTATATTCAGATGTTGTGAATATTCCATAGCGTACACATCGCTTCAGTTGTCCTGGTCCCACGATGTCAATGGTGAAGCTGGTGAAGATCAAGTTCAGACTGACGCGCGTTGCGCGACTTGCCTCTGACCTTGACCATGATCTCTCCGGCACTGAACATGAACGATTGCCTCGCGACAGAACCATATGAATGCCTCACATCATCCAACGCTGTCACCAGCTGTCGACATACGCTGCCATGCATGCAGGCTTGATACTAGAGATGCTCGTCGGGGTCTTATCTTCTCAAGATCCCTACGTGCTATTCGCCCGATGAGCTGAACTCGCCTGAAATCCATATGCTAAGTAGCAGCCGTATTGCCTTAGCAGTCACTTAGTCGGCAACCACCACCATGCTCTGGTTCCTCACGTACGGCCCCCCTTCTTTCGTGCACATGCCAGAGTATGTGACCTATGCACACGCTGCGGCGCACGCTACCCATAATTTGCTACTTCAACCGGCTGGCAGCAATACGACTGCGACTCGCAGACACCAATGTTCAACGTTCAACGTTCATCTTTAAACAGTTGACTTCGACGACAAACTCGATATCACGAGCTTACGCCTCGATCGCATGCGTTCAAGTCTTCGAGACTTCGTCGCGAAGAAGGACGGATACGTTGCACTATGCTCACGATCGCGTTGTGCACTAGCATACATCGACGTTATCCTCGCGCCCCGTTCATTGACTGAGAGCTCGCCCGCCTCATCCTTGGTGTGCGGCGAGACAGTCCGCCGCTCTGTTACATGTCTGCGCGGGTGCTGAGCCCCTTCGAGGAACACTCTCCTGCTATCTGTGCTCACTCCTTGCGATCCAGTGAGTACGGCCTCAAGGAGTCTAGATCCGCGTTCGCCTTGCTCGCCACCATCGCGGCGTTTCATGTATCAGTATGCGACGCATCTTACCGATGCATTCACATTACTCGCAGCTGTTGAGCGAGACCGGCGGGAGTTATACGGCCGGTATAAGTAGAAAGGCGCGTGCCATCCGCTCTCTCATCCGACCAACGTCGCTCACCATCCACATCTACTAGCTCATCCTATCACCCTTCCCCGCCCACCAACTCAACATGTTCGCCCGCGCCGTTATCATCGCCGCCGCCGTCGCGCTCGCCACCGCCCACGCCCAGCCCGAGGGATCCGACTACGCACCTTACGACCCGTACCAGCAGGACAACAGCTACGACGTCGAGTACAAGAAGCCCGAGTACGGCTACAAGGAGAGCGCCTACGACAAGGCGTACGACTACGCCTTCGAGCACTACGCGCACGAGGCCAAGGAGGACAAGCGCAACGTACGCCCGCTGCTCTTCCTGTGCATCACTCGTGCTGACCTTCACTCGCAGAACTACGAGGCGCCCGCGTACGAGCCGGAGTACCAGCCCGAGTACACGGCACCGGAGTCGGACTACCAGCCCGAGTACGAGCCTGAGTACAAGCCGGAGTACGAGCCAGAGTACAAGCCCGAGTACGAGGAGAAGCCCGCCTACCAGGCGGAGGCCAAGCCGGTTCGCACTGCATTTTCTTCATCGTCTGCGTTGCTCATCATATGTATTCTTAGTGCGACGACTACTCGTGCTACTCCGACTCTGAGTACGTCCCCGCGCCCGTCAGCGACTGCAACAAGGGCGACCTCCAGTGTTGCAACCAGGTTCAGCCGGTACGTCACAGTTGTACTGCCCAGATAACGCGCTCTCTGACTTATTCGCGGTAGGCGAACACCGTCGACTTCGAGCAGTTCGCCGACTCCGAGGTCTACGAGCTCATTCCCAACATTCTCCGTGGCTCCAACGCTCCTGTCGGCCTCGCGTGCTCGCCCATCATTAACGACTTGTCTGGCGGCGCGCAGTGCAACCAGCAGACCGTCTGCTGCGACGGCGGCCACTTCGTACGTCCGTTCCTCGTCTCCATGCTACCTTGCGCTAACGATGCTTTCAGTCCGGCCTCTTCTCCGTCAACTGCAACGCCTTTAACGGCGGCAGCCAGAGCGCGGGCATCTTCTAAGCAGATCGAGTTCGCTGAGCGTACTTTATCTTCTTTTCATAGGGTTATGGGATTGGGATCGCTCTTAGAAGCGATTAGGTTATGCAGCTAGAAACACTATCTATCTCGGGTTCTTTTCAATATATGTACCTCTATTCCTCTATTCGCGAACTCGCGGTCGGGTACTCAGGTAGATCTAACCAGAACCAGCCAAGCGGAAGGATGCTCTTATAGACAGACAACGGTGAGATGTTCGCGAAGTTCAAGCACAAGCCATTCCGCTTCAGGATACATGTCAGAGTACGATAGCATTAGAGCACGCGAAGTGAGATGATGGTGGTCAGAGGCAGGGTCGCCGACGCGTCTCTGCACGTCTTTGCATGCGCTCGGCAGCTCGTTTCCTCTCTACCACCACCACTGGCGCAACTCTCGCCACCGCCGCCTGCAACGAATACTATACACGACAAAGATACGATGAAATTACTTTCTGAAGGACTGCCACTACCTTACTAGTGCACATTCGGAACCGATGTCTAGTCTTCCACGCGTACAACAGGACTCAGCTGTAACCTTGGACCAGGAGTCCTTTCTCGCTCCGCGCCGTCATCTTCCCGAATGCGTAGCTGATAATGAGTGCATTTTAACGTCTGAACGGGCTAGCGGAAGTCGCGGGATCCTCTCGACGTCCGCATCTGTACCATTCGGGCACTGTGCCGCCCTTGCTTCTAACCGCCATCATCTTGCTATCGTCCACCATCCCGCGCCTCGACGATGAACTTCTTCAAGTCCAAGCAGCGGACGCCGCCAGAAGTTGTTCGAGGATTACGCGACAGCGTGCAGAGGTTGGAATCGGCGCCGCCGGGCGAGGCTAGGCGGAAGGTGCGTCGATCTACACCTGGGAGGGTGGCGGGAATGCTGAAGATGATAGGCCAGTGATGAGATAAGCAGGGGATTGCAGCAGATTAAGGGTTTACTATACGGTGACGGAGGTGCGTACACATGAACTTATACCGTCGGTCCTAGACGCTGACATCGACGTGTTGCACAGAGCCCGTCCCCGAACTCCTCGCCCAGCTCGCGCAAGAGACATACAGCACCGACCTACTCTACCACCTCGTAACTCACATCGCCAAGTTCGACTTCGAATCCCGCAAGGACGTCGTTCAGATCTTCAACAACCTTCTCCGACGCCAGATCGGTTCGCGATGGCCAACCGTCGAGTACATCTCGGGCAAGCGCGATGTCTTGTTTGTCGCGTTTGCCGGGTACGAGAACGAAGATATCGCGCTGAATACGGGAATGATCTTGAGAGAGATGTTGAGGCACGAGGGGCTCTGCAAGATCCTGCTGTACTCGGAACAGTTCTACAAGTTCCCGCATTACATCGAGACCACTACGTTCGGTATCTCGACGGACGCGTATTCGAGTTTGAAGGATACGCTTACGCGGCATAAGCCAATGGTTGCGGAGTACTTGGAGAAGAACTACGACCGGGTGCGTCATACTCGTCTTTCTCCTCTTGTTCGTTTAGCTAATATGCATCGCCTAGTTCTTCAACTCGTACACCACTCTGATACTGTCCAACAACTACGTAACGAAACGCCAGTCCCTCAAGCTTCTCGGCGAGATCCTGCTCGATCGCGCCAACTTCGCCATCATGACCCGCTATATCTCCAACGACGCTAACTTGAAGATGATGATGAACTTGCTGCGTGATAAGAGCAAGAACATCCAGTTCGAGGCGTTCCATGTATTCAAGGCACGTATACAGTACTATTGCTGTGTGTTCGTGTGCTCATCTGAGCCATAGGTGTTCGTGGCGAACCCGAAGAAGCCACCGCAAATCGAGAGCATTCTGCGGCGAAACAAGGAGAAGCTTCTTGCCTTCCTGAAGGACTTTCACAACGACAAGGACGGTACGTCTGCATGAACTCATCACGCTAGACTGCGCACTTATGATTCGCGCAGATGAGCAGTTCACAGACGAGAAGCAATTCCTCATCGTCCAAATACAGAACCTATGATTCTTCATGCACGCCCCTCTCCACCCTCCACCCTCCCGTCATTCCACTCGGGCTCACCGTCGGTCTCGCTCACGGTCTCGCGCTTGGCGAGCATATTCCACCATGCATCGCCCACCATTGGCCATCGGCGTCGGAACTTTATTGGCAGATCCTCATCTTTTGTAACAGTATTCATCCGTTCTCCTTCCCATGCCATCTCCGCCCCGAGAATACGTACTTTCGCGCTCAATCTGCGGTCGAGTGTGGCTCGACTTGGAGTAGCACGTAAATTCCTTTTGTCTCAGCAGCCTACGGATCGTATGTATACGACGCATAAAGTACTTTCAAGACAGTGTACGCGTGAGAGAACAGTAGGAAGAGTGAATGAGTATATTCTGGAGTGATATTGAGACAGGGCGCGCGCGACCTGACGCGACTTGACCGCGACCATCATCATCATGCGCTGCAATGCTCACTGTCACTCCAATCTGCCCTCTGCTTCCGACCACTCGCGTACTTGATACGTCTTATACATCCTCTCGCGCGCCTCTTCAATCTTCGTTGCGTGGTTCCTCTCTGGCTCGCGCACGAAGCCGCGCGGCCCTTGCTCCCTAGCCGTTCGCGCCCTGCTATACTTGCGACGTCACATCCACGAGCTCCACCGTATTCTGGTACAGGAAAAGGCTACTTGCTACGGCCATACGCATGGGCTATAACTGGATGGGAGGGGGGACGAGAGTCCAAGGCTCGCAGGGCAGCAGTAGTGGAGAAGTCATATTGACGGGTTTCTACGTCTCGTGAGTCCTCATTACAAATTGCGCTCTCAGACACGCTTCTGATATATGTGTGTCTGACTTATAGTGATGGGCATGTCTGTAACCCGCTACGAAAGGGGATTCACTCTTCTCGGAATGACCGCGAATGCGTCTCAGTCCTCGGGCGCGAACGAAGGTTCCGACTCTGCTGGTTACTTGGGCTCTTATATAACTCCCATGGCGTCTCATATCCATACGGAGCGCACTTCGTTGACGCATTGATGCTGGCCCTTTCATGACCCCTACCGCCGTCGAATCATCGCGCCCGCGTCTCGCCTGATAGCGTTCGGTTTCCCGCTGCGATGCGTGCACCTACATCGTCTATCCTTCGAACACTCCGTGGGTTACGCCGACACTTCACACCATGTGATCTCAAATACGCGCTGGCAACGAATCTTCATCCCAATGGATGCATCGTATGGCGATCGCTACCTATCAAAGCGTCTCCAAGCTACAACTGGTCGGCCCGTCGCTAGCACCGAGAGATAGCGCCGAGCTACCCAATGTCGCGCAATCACTCCAGCTGAACTCATTCGCGGACAAGTCACTTGTGCTGGCTTCGGCCTTCGATTTGCTGTTGAGCACACGCGCTTAGCTTCCACGGACCGCCGCTCAGTCGGTGCGCGACGCATGAGACCCTGAATCCACCCACGACGGTTAAAACCCTGTGCGGGCGTTACGAGTTGGACAGCCGGAGCCTAGCTCAAGAGCGGGTGATACAATACTGCATCGAGCTCTCCGCAGCTCGAGCTTGTGCGCCAAACGGCAGACACACGCACTTCTTCCGCTTCGTCATTGCACTCTTCCGAGCACCTCGTTTTGCTTGCAAGCGAACATGTTCTTTCTTCAATCACCACCCCTCGATTATTTTCCGACGACCAACTACAACGATCCAACCCCGTACCTCGAATGGCGGAGCCCTATACGCCGGGGCTTATCGTCATAGCTCAGCATCGTCCGACGTCAAGGCGTGCTCCATGGCCGCGCCGTCGACGCCGAGTGCGGAAGCCGTGTAGGCGTTACCGTGGAAGAGCGTCGTTACTCCAAACCGTGCTGGATATACCACCATCATCGCTCTTGATTGGTTCTGCGAACGCGCACATCCGGGACCGCCGGGGCCCCTCTGAACTTCGACGTTAGGCGGGCTGGCGGTACTACTCGATAAGGCACTGATCGGGTATCAAGAGAGTGCGTGCGAGAGCGAAGGAGGCACACCTTGGTTGTGCGCGAGTTGGCGTATCGAGGGCATCGGTGGCGCGCTCTACCCACGATGGATGTGTTTGGCTTCTGCGCGCACAGCGTGCGGAATGCAGCGGACAAGTCGGGCACGCGAGACGATTCGTAGATATTAAAGACTCATACGTTCATGTAGTACATACAACATGTGTTACGTTCGTTTGACTGCTGTCTACGTTGTCTAGTCGAGCGAAGACGCGTTGGATGTAGGGAGTCGGGAAGCTGGTGTAGAAATAGCACGAATAGGCCCGATCCTGCATGAAGACTGAGTGAGAGACGTCAAATGCACCAGTCATTGACGTGATAGTACGTGTGTGCGCACCTAGGTATACGACAGCCAAACTTGTACTAAAATGCAGTCTATACGCTCAGCGCGAGTATAACACCTTGGCCGAGTAGTCTCTTGAGTCAGCCTACAGTATGATTGCCGCATCGAGTCCGGCCTAGCAGTACGTACCGTGTGAGTGCCTCATGAGGATGAGGAGTTCGTACATAGTGAAGTAAACGGTGCAGGGATACGTCGTGGGAGTAAGAAGAGAGGGCGCGTCCGTCCGACGGCCCGCGTGTTCGTCTTCTTCCCTACCGCCACCATCACCTCCTCCAACATGACCGCGCCGCCTCTGACACTCATAAGACTGACTGCTTCCACCTTACTCGGACGCTCTTCCGGCTGACAGTATACACTCGATTTGGCGACCGACTTGTCTGGCTAGCCTGCTGTTGACGCCGATTTCGTCTAGACCGATAATACTCCTGCTAGCACGAACGAGTACAGGTGAGCATCTGAAAATCCTGGCGTGAATATCTAAACTCATATCAGACGCCTAGCTGTCCAAACGGTACCGCTGTGCTACACCGGGTTCTGCCGCCGAGGCTGCTCGCGCGGCTGGCGACTCTACCAATTCCGGACGCTGCCAGCGGCTTCTTTCACGCGGTCAAGGATATGCGTTTGATTGGTGTGCGCGCGTACTTGATCATCCTCTCGTGTGTTGATATACATGGCGTACCGCGCGGCCTGGGAATAGAACCTCGTAGGCAACGCTATGGACTAACTCGAGCATGGAGGTCGCTCGGCTAGACTTCGTGCGTCATGTTCTCTCCTACCATAACTCTTGTATCCGATCTGACGAACGTTATTCAGAGCCTTTGCGCTGCCAGCGACCTTCAGACGAGCGGGCGAGGTGGCGGTGGAGACTACTTCACTTTCGCGTGTCCTGTCGTGCGCGCCGTCAGTCAGGCAGCAAGATTTTGGTTGGCTTGTGGTGAGTACTCTGTCCGACTCGACGCCCCCACTCAGACACATCAGAAGCATACCGTGCCCACTTTGAATTATCGCGCATACGCCCGTCTACAACACAGTCTAACACAGTCTCGTTAGGGTCACTGCGTGCAATGGTTGCGACGTCCTTCCAGCGCAGAACGCGTCCGCGCCGCCTCTGCGCCCGCACCCCGCCAGCGTTAATGCACAAACCGAAGTGCTTATGTACGGCGATACCTCATACAACCAGGCCGTTATAACCCTCTGCCCTCCCAACACCACGCGCTCGGGCAGCATATTTCATCGTAACCGAGCCCACGTCAATCTGCGCGACGCTCTCACGGCGGACATACGTCGCTTGCGCCCGATGACTCGCTAAATGGAGACCGCCTGCCCCGCTGAGAAGACTTCTGCTCCCGTCGTCTACGAAGTCTCAGCACGCGCGCCTGCGCGGAAGACATCGGCTCCGCCACAATACTACCGAAACCCCGTGCCACGCCTGCTCGTCTACACCAACCCCGCCCGTACGTCGCACCGTATGGACAATGACTATTACATACCACTCGTCGCCGTCGCGCTCCGACGACCTGACCGACATACGCGTCTTACGAGCCAAACAAGACGTACCTTCCAACGCCATCTACGACACCCACACCGGCACTAACGTCGCTCGGCCTCACTGGTACTCACCCGCGTGACGCGACACATCCACGCGGCGAGCTACGTCGAGTGGTACCGACTATAGAGAGATTATGTGGCGACCGGGCGGCAGGGGCGGCTGCCAGCTGGACGATCATATGGCAGACGGGCAACCGCCATACACGGGGAGCTGTTCGTCTCGCAGCTAGCACCCCCACGGCGGCAGGAAGACTCGCAATCGCAGCACGCAACGACAAGTGCCCGCTCATTTCCCCGAGGACATTCGCAAGACCATCGCACGGAGTACCGAGCGTATGCACGACCGACGCGAACGTACATCACCAATACGACCGGTCACCCACACGGCATGAGAGCTTGGCTGCGCCGTGCCACTCGACACGTACAACAACGTGCCCGTGCATTGTGACGCAGGACGACCTTGAGAGACAAGCTCAAGGGTGGAGGAAGGACGAGAGGTGCAGTCTCGCGCAAACCGACTGTCGTATATCACGTAAATGTATAAATTATGGAAGGAATATAATGCCACGTGTAAAGTGCGCTCACACGGTGCTGCGCTCGAGATAGTGCAATTCCAGGTGACTGAGAGGGAACAAAAAGCGAGTCGTAGATGAAGAGCACGAGGGAAGGGATATGCGAAGTGGCTGGTGGGGCACGAAGGCAGGTGAGTAGACTGTGTATAGCTAGCTTGGAGTCAGTGTGTAGAGTACTGTGTTCTAAGAGGAGTTCTGGTGCAAACACGGTAGTTTCTCGAGTCTGGAGATAGCTGGTGAGGTGCGAAAGGCTTGTCACGAGTCTGGAAACGCGAGTTGAGATATGATAGAGCTAGCCGAGGCCGAGATGCACCGATTCTGAGTCCACCTGCCAGGTCGTAGAGTCGGAAACAGACAGTCGGTAGTGGATATCGAGTAGTGTTCATCGTGCAGAGTGTCGAAAAGCAGTTCAAGTGCTGTGCGGAGTGATAACGACAGCTATGGTAGGTGCAGAGACCGCGCTGTGGTGTACAGATCGTGAAGAGTGACGAGTGAAGGGTGTGAAGTGTAAAGCGAAGTGTCCGGATGGCTTGGAAGGCTCGGGAGTGTGTTCAAAACCGAAAATCGGCAGCCGAAGATGTGGTGTTTTGCCATTCCGTATAAGTTTGACTGGTAGGAGATGGTTACGGTATGTCGCGGATGGTAGGATCGAGTCTAGATGGAGTATAGCTTGGCTAGCGTGCTGGGAAACACGAGACGATGAGGTTACGAAGAGTGCGCGGGCCGAGCTTGAGTGCAATTCCAGGTGACTGAGAGGGAACAAAAAGCGAGTCGTAGATGAAGAGC
>UWZB01000279.1:224016-240108 GCA_900536885.1 Peniophora sp. CBMAI 1063 | reverse complement strand
GCCCACCCCACCCTCCTCCCCATCAGCCTGACCAGACCCGACCTCCTCATCCTCCTCAAAATCAATCCTCTCGTCCTGCTCCCCGTCCATATCAGCCTCGACCGAGCTCGGACTAGGCAAGTCGCCCGCGCTCCACTCCGGACTCGCGCTCTGCAGCGCCGGCGGACTCGAGCTGCCCGACTCCTCGCCGGTCTCCCTCGACCGCTGCCGGTCGCGCGGGAGGTACATCGACTTGTGCGGGGGCGTGTCGCGCGAGGGAGGCGTGGGGAGCTGCGTGTTGATGGATGTGTCCGCGTCCGCGTCGTCTTCGTCTTCCGGCGCGGCGGTGCTGATGGTAACGGAGGGGGAAGACGTCGACGCGGACTGAGAAGCGGACTGCGATTGCGATTGCGATTGTGCGGCCGCGATCTTGTCGTGCGTTTTGCCGCCTAGAGGGCGGGACGTCCTGCGGCGATAGAAGAGCAGGTACGCGTTGGAGTTCTGTGCATTCATAACATAGACAGCATCAGCATACAGCATTTCAACACGATGTGAAATGAAATGGCGATGAGGGTGTCAGAATGGAAGTAAGAGAGATGGGAAGGGAAGGAGAAGGCGAGAGGAACGTACCACGGCGTCTTCCGCCCTCGCGAGCGAAACATGCGAGTCGTCGAAATGGTACCAGTTCCCATCCCCATGGTTCAACGCATAAGCGCGATAATGGCCCCCTCCAAGCCCGCCCAGATGCTCGTCGACCGCAAACAGATCATACAACAGTCTTTCTCCATCCCCGTCCCCCTCCGCCGCGCCCCCACCCTCCGCACGCGCCAACCGCCTCCTCACCTCCCTCTCCATCGCCATCCCCGTCAGATCCAGCCCCTCAACCGGAAACTCCACCAACTCGTCAATCTTATCCCTCAACGTCCTGCTCGAGCTAAACCGCTTCAGATGCACGACCAGCACGTCCGGCACGCCCCACAGATCGAACTTCTTGCTCGCCTGCTGGTGCTTCTTGCACCCGGGGCAGTACCACAAGTCATCCTGCCCCAACATCTCCTCCCTCGTAAACTCGTCCAGACAGTCCTGCAGCGTGATCACCTTCCGCCCGCCGCCGCCCGCGCGCGCGGCCTGCGCCGCGACGTACTCCGGATGCGCGTACGACGCCCACTTCGCGGCCGTATCGGACCCGAAGAGGAAATCGACCATGTTCTCCTCGAGCTCGACGACCAGCTGGTCGTCCTCCCGCAACAGCACACCTCCGGGGCCGGGACTCGCCTCGCGGGACGCCCACGACGAGTCCGCGGCGCGCGACGCGTACGCGTTCGCGCCGAAGTCCGCGACGTGGCTCACGAGGCCGAGCGTGAAGACGTGCGGCTTGACGCCCGTCCGCCGCACGGGCACGTCGGCCTTCTCATTCGACTCCGCGGGGGCTTTCTCGGTTCTGAGATCGGAGAGCGAGATGTCTTGTGCGGGCTTTGTCGAGTCGATCGCGTCGTACGAAGGCAGCTCCTCGGTCTCGTCGAGCACCATCGCCTTCGCGTCCGCGATATCTCCTTCTTCCTCCGGCGGCGGCGGCGGTGGGGGCGTCGACACGCGCACCGTGACAGCGCCGTCCTCGGCGATCTCCGTCACAGCGTCCGTCGGCGGCGGCGCGACATCGATGCGCACGGGAACAACAGGCTCCATATCCGCGTCTTCGTCCTCCTCTCCCTCTCCTTCTCCCTCGCCCGTCACCTTCCCATCGCCGCCCGCCGCCTCCTCGCGCGAATAAAGCTCGTCCGGTATCGTCGTCCACCGCGCGAGCGCATCCACGACCACCCTCTCAATATCGCGCACCCGCGTCGCCTGTGCGCGGGGGATCGCCACGATAAGCGGCGTGCAGATGTTCTGCGGCCGCGCGTACTGCGACGCGTTATGCGCCGCCTTCGTGATGAGGACCGACAATATAAACGGCTCGTCCTCCTCCTCGTCCTCCTCGCCCTCACTCTTCACGTCAGCGTCCCTCCCCCTCTCACCCCCCGTCGTCGTCGGAGGCGCCAACAGCCCGCTAGGAGGCAATTGCGGGCCGATAACAGGCGCAGGCGTACTCGCGCGCGTGCCCGCCTTCGAGCTCGCGCGCGACTTTGAGCGCGCCGCGCGGGCCTTGTTCTTCTGGTGCGTGCGCGCGGGGGACATGGGCAGGGCCGAGCAGGGCAGCTCGTAGCACAGCACGACGTCGTTGTCCGCCATCTCGGACACGAGCACGTTGTCGTGCAGCGTCTTGTAGAATTTCTGGGAGAACACTTCCATCGTCATGAGCTGTGCCCAACCATTCCAAGTCAGTATCAGTACGTGTAATGTTATTATGAGGAGGGGGGGGGCGTACGTTTTCGGCGGGCGCGCCCATCCACTTGCCGAGCAGCGCGCGGACGTCGCGGAACGAGGCGTCGCGCGAGATTTCGACGGGGATCTTGACGTGCGGCTTTGAAGGGTCGAGCGGGACGTAGTTGATCGTGTGCGACCAGGTCTTGTGCACGGGCAGCGGGAGGGTGAGGTACATGAACGGGTCGAACGTGATCGACACCTACACATCAACACTTATCAGCTTCTCACAGCAATATAAAACAAGAGATGGATGAAGCTCACCTTGTTGCACTCGGGACACACGAGCGTGCTCCTGTACATATTCTGGAACAGATCCACGATAACACTATCGTTCCGCTTCATATACCCCTCCCAGCTCTCCTCCGCAAGCTTGATCATCTCCCTATCCCCACCACCATGCCAGTCGGGTTTCTCCACATACGGCTTCTTGAGCACGCGATTCAGATCCTCGTGCAGCCCATCGAGCAAGAACGCAACAAGCTCTTGGGTATCGTGCTGCTGGTACCCGCTGAACTGCGGCGCAAAGCGCCCGAGGACCTGCTTGAAGTCTCGCGGGGAGTACGAGGAGGTCGTGTTGGTCGCGTCCCAGATCCGGTGGAGCAATGACCCAAAAGCTGAGGCGACGGCGCCGCCCATGCCGAGGGGGTTATCGGTGTTGAGCTCGGTTTGGTGGACGTCGGCGAGGAAGTAGGCCGCGAGCTCTTGGGTGTGGGCTAAGCATTGTAGAGCGGAGTTCATGAAGCACGTATTGCCGCTACGTCGCATCAGCATCTACTATACACGAGTGAAAGGAATGCGCTCACAGATTCCCCAACCCGAGCGTCCCCGGCACAATCGGCTTCTTGGGCGTTGAACTCGACGACTTGAAAAAGCTGCCGATGCCCTTCGACTGGCTCGTCGACGTCGTCGTACTCGAGTTCGCAGTGTTCCCGCCGAGCTTGTCGAAGAACCCAGGGCCGGCACCAGAGCCGAACATCGGCATCGGCGTCAACGCGTCGGCACCCGTAGTAGTTGTAGTTGCAGCCGTCGTCGCATTCGTAGTCGACGGCGAGATATCGGAAGGGTCGACGATCCACTTCCCCGCGTCGCCCATAAACTCGACCGCAAACGCGTCGCCGTCCTCCACGCCCTCGCCCATCTCCTCCGCCTCGACCAGCTTCACATTCGGGCCCCCCGCAAAGCCGCCCCGGCGCAGATCGTACTTGACACGGCCCGAAGGCCACGTGTGCGCGCCGCCGACGTTCGACGCGTCGACGCGCCACGCTCTGTACTGGCGCTGTGCGGCAGTGAGCGCGGGATCGATGGCCTGTGCCATGGCGGGGAGTATGTCGCGCAGGGTCTGGACGGACGAGACGGGGATGTGGAACTCGGTGGAGCCGCTGGGCGTCGTGCGGAAGGGCTCGGCCGTCACTTTGAACAGCCGGATCCGCGGCGGGTACAGCTCCAGCGACGCCTCCTGGCGCTCGCCGCGCAGGATCACGTCGCGCCCGATGACGTGGTTCGTTTGCGGCTCGCCGTACCTGCGCCGATCGAAAGATATAGCCCGTTAGATCTATGACAATTGTAATAAAGGCTGAAGGTGGCCGTACCAGTCGGCGAACAGATCCCAGGCCTCGAGCGGCACGTACTCCGCCTCGCCGCCCGCATTCTTGCTCAGATCGCCCGTGACGGGGTCCAACAGGCTGGCATTATCGACGGGTCCGATCTCAGACTCGAGCGGCGCGGGGCCGTCTTTACTCTCCTCGCCCCGCATCGCGCGTTCCCAGCGCCCATACCAATCTTTCGCGACGAGAAACCACGTCTCTCCCTCCCTAAGCGGCCTTTGCTTGAGCTCCTCGATCCGCGCGAGCTTTTCGGCCGCAGGTGGCTCGGAGGCGTCCGCCATGGGCACGTCGATGTCTGATTGGGATTCTGGTTGGGCGGAGAGGGCGCGTTTGGAGGAGGAGGAGGAGGACGCGGCGAGGGAGGCTGATCGTTGGCGTTTGCGCGGGCCGGGCGAGGCGTCGGTGGACATTATGTAGGCAGAGGTCGAGGGCAGGACGAGCAAGGCGCGGACGCGTCAGGGTTTGATCCCGTCCCACGCGTCTTGCCTGAGACGCTCATCTTCCAACTTGCTATACCACGTCCTATTGCTAGAATACTCTGACGTGCCGTACTTCGACGCACACCGCTCGATGGAGCAGAGTGAACTATGCCAGCAGTGAGCGCAGTCCCGACAGCATTGCGACCTGCATTCAACCCTCCGACCTGCACGACCAGGCCAGAGGGCATCGTCTCGCACGCTAAGACGCGGCTACTGGCACGAATCACTTGGCTTAGCGCGCACGTCATGAAGTGGCGGCTTGGTCCAGGTGGACTCGCAGCCAACCCAAGAAGCATCACCTCCAGCGTAGCGCCCAGCGCGCCCGAGAGCCGAACCCAGATGCCTGCGGGGCGATTGGCGCCCGTCTTCCCTGAGCCCGCGCGAGCCCGCTATGAGTCGAAGACTAAGTTACTCGGCAACGCTCGACAGACCAATGCTCCGAGCTCAGCGCTTCGCATCGAAAAGCCGCGATGCGCGAGATGAGCGCGGGGCCACCACACAATACAGTGTGAACGCTTAGTGTCCTCGTACTTGGTTACCAAGGCACCCGTCGCTGTATAAATAGCGGCGTCGTGCTGGCTTACCTGCTAACGCCATCTCCTCTGCTAGGGAAAAATGCCACAGTGCAGCGGGCCCATGGGAAGATGAACGGCGCGCGTTCAACAAGATGCGACGTCGCCCTCGCTCGCTCAATCTTGTCGCGAGCGTGGTGGGGCGGAATATGGGCTCGCGTGTCGCAGAAGTGGCCGTTCCCGTACACAATTGCTCCTGTGTGTCGATCCTTTACCTCTATGGCGCACAGACGCTCACAACCCTTGACAGGTCGATTCCCTCGCCATCTGGTACCGAGCTCTTCCATCTTGTCCGCTTAGCTACGTGCGCAGCGTGTGCACCTTCCTCGGCAGAAGCGCCAGCGAGCTGCAAGAGTGCCATCGAGGCGTCTTACGAGCTCCACGTCGGTCCAAGCCTCCCTGTCACCATCGGTCCGCTCGTCAACTGACTATGGGTACGTTTGATACGCACGTTATCCGCATGAAAGCAGCCGCTAATGATGAGCGCAGGGTACACAATGGACATACACTATCCTCTTGAACTTGTACGACTGCGTCACATCGGCGACTTGGCCCTTCAGCGGCTGACTACGCCACTGCTGATGATAGTTCCAGCCGAACGTACGCCTGTGGCCCACAGTCCCACAGTGCTGCAATCACAGGATGGCCCCTTGACTGTCGCATCGTGCGCACGACCTGGTGCAGTGCAAAGGGGGAAGACCAACAGCACGCGCTCGAGCAAGCATGGTGTGGCGAACCATGAGCGCATGAGCGCGCATGCCTCAGAAGTACAGGTGGCCGTCCCCGCTCGCAATTGCCCCAGTGAGTCCACTCTTTACCTCTCATGGCACGCAAACGCTCATAATTTACCAGGTCGTCTCCCTTGCCAACCTGTACCTCTAGCTCTTCTTTCCCGTTCGCTCAGCTACGTACGAAGCGGAGGGAACTTCCCCAGTAGATGCGCTAGGAGTGATATCATCGGCGCGTCTCTCAAACCCTACGTCGGTTCACCTCATCGAGTCGGTTCGCTCCTCAACCGACTACAAGTACGTTCAAGACCCACGTCATGCGCATGGAGGCAGCCGCTAATAATGAGTGCAGAGTGCCCAATGAACAGACACTCAGGTCGTCTCGAGCTTCAAGTTTGTGCAACTACCACACCACATCGATGACTCGGACCGAGTTGTTGCTGAAAGCGCTCGTACGGCTCTCGGACTAGCCGAAGTACTCTCCTGTCGTCATGTCTCCGAAGTGTAAGAGCCGTTGCTTTAGCAGTCTGTTAGACTTCAGCAGCTGAACCCGTCACTGTTGATATAGGTTTCTAGCCCAATGAGTGCTTAGATCTTAGAGCCTGCAATATGCGCCCTCACATGAACAGACTGCTACGCGGGAATGCTGATGGCCTGAAGACGGCCTGTCAGTGAAGAGCGCGACCGAGTCGGGCGCCGGATGTCCGCTGGAAAGAGCTACAAGTACGTTCAAAACCAACTTCATCCGCACGAAAGCTGCCACTGACGACTATTGCAGGGCTCTCAGATGGGTGTACACTACCGCCATGTCTCCCCTTGAGTTGTGCAGCTGCGTCACCCTAGTAGCATGGTCCTCGAGCTGCTTCTGAATGCGCTGGTGTGCGGCTTCGCAGAGGCTGGAGTGCTCGCTGAGCACATTAGCGTGCGTTTCCCTCGCTGCTAGCTTAGTGGGCTTTTGGCGGCTGACCGAGCCACCTACAGACATCAAATCTGGATGTACATCTGCGGCATTGGCGTGGCCGCGGCCAGCTCCTGGTCATCGGCTTGTGGAAGTAGGCTGCGCCGCTGCGGTCGTGGCCATCAGCCAGCCGCCATCAAGGTCCACGGCAAGATCCGGAGTGCACGTGCACGAAGTTCGGATACGCTCGAGCGTCCAGCTTGCGTTCGGGTGGCGCGCTGGGTGTCACGATGACACGGATACTGTAGGCCTAGCTTGTCTGCATGCTCGCGAGCATAGAAGAACGCGCTCGCGCGTACAATCGAACTTCGTGTAGCCCTTCAGAGGCAATTGATCGTAAACTTCGGCCGGTCATCTCCACTGGGCCATCTGTGGCCAGCAACGCCAGCACTGTTCGTACAAGTCCCTGAACATGAGCTGGCTGATACTCATGGAAGTACAGCGGTGATCTAGAGCCGACTGGACTGGGTGAGGCGGGCGCCGGCCGTCTTAGTTGAATGTGTCGGGCGCCGAGTGGTCGAGGAGAGACGGTGGGGCCATTCCCAATCAAGAGCCGCTGTGTACATGTTTCGTCTAGAGGAAGGGGTGAAGGTGGGCATCAGCACTCCAACCCATACCAATCATGCCAGCTGACTACGAATCAATAGTTTCTCGACGAGACGCTATCTCATTCGCGCGCCGCGCTCTCCTGACGCTGCAGTACGTTCAATTGCCAGTAATCGCCGCCTCTTTTTCATTTCACTCACGTAGCTGTTGTACTAGCATTGATGTGTTCCATGCGCTATCGTTCCCCCCTTCATATGCGCCCGTTAAGCTGATCTACACTTGTTGCTCTACCTGGTACACCTTCTGCCATTTCCGTCCATCGGCTTCACATGCTGAGAAGGCTACGTTCTAGAGAACTACCCCTCTTGTCTGCAAACAGATTGCGTCCGAAGCCATCGCTCTCGGCACCGATACGTGCTCATGTAGCTCTTCTCTGTCGACAGTGACAGATGCCGCCATGGAGCCAGCCATTCGGCATGTAGAGCCTATAGCGGATGCTATGAGACCCCGTCCAACAACTTCAACAGGTTTGCATCTCTTGCGCTCTTACGACTGGCTTCTTCGGATGCTGATTGTGCTTCAGGATTCCGGGACGATCCATCGTCTGCACACGAAGCTATGTGTTCCTAGCGACCTCCGATATGTGACAGGCGACTCGAAAAGGCACTCGACTTGGCTTACGACGTCTGTGTGCTGATATCAAGTCAGTCGTCCCCCGTCCCTGTTCGAATGTCGAGAATGTCGATGGCGATGTCTCCTCAACGGAGTATAGCTCGTCAAAGCTATACAGATCCATCCCCGCCTCTATGCTTCTGCTTCTTCTTGAGGCCACGGCAATCCGTCCAAGAGGACTGATGGACTCGATGTCCTCGACGAGCGCAGCGATCGGCCCCATCATAGATGCGCATCCGCTGCTCGACCTGTACCTTCGCCTGACCAAGGATCATCGTGTGAGCTGAGTTTCCTTACAACGCCATCCGACGGAACCCCAAAGGGTCTATGTATTCCTCACCGTCGCCAAGCACTCGTTTGAAAGGCTCACTATGCGGGAAACCCTACCTGTCTTCTGCTTACTCCTACGGCTGATTCAAGCTTTGCATGCTGACAATGCTACGTTCTACAGAACCACAACCCTTCAACACCTTCCCGAAGCTGACACGCATCCCGAGCTTTCCAGGAGGCGGTATTCCGCATGATAGAGCAGGTTCATCGCGATGAACGTGTAAGTTCTCATCCGCATTTTTGACCCGCTGTCAACGCTGACCCTCCCCGTCAGTCGATGTCCAACCTTCGAGATCTCCTTCGCAGGACACAGTTCTCTGTAGTCGAGCACAGACCTCTGTACCATCCGCACAAGACGGCAAAGGCAGTGCCACTCTGCCCCACCCTGCGCAGCACGCGGTTGATTGATGGCACTGTTGACTTGTTAATGTCCGAGCTATGCCGGATCATCAAAGATCGACGTCCGAAGCCCGAGGAGGCCAGGGTATAGCTATCCTAAGATTGACGGTTTACGGAGCTGTAGAGACCGGAAGATTGTGCGATGCTTTCTGTTTATAATATGAAACGCTGGAAAGACTTGGCTAAAGCGTTCAGCAGAGTGCTGAGGATCAATGAAGATTGTCGTGGGCGCCGCCCGCTGAATGGCACGATGAACCAAGCGGTATCGGAAGACGCGACTACGCAAAATCCCCAAACAACCTGGATGTGCATGTACCGGCGACTATACGGCTTTCATGGCGATGTTCAAGACGCCGACACCTGTCGCGGACTAACCGCAACGGCATATTCAAACTCAACGCTTGCATTTCTCCCTCTGTGCAATCCACTGTATTCACAACGCGACTCGAGGTCTGATCCCCGCTCCATCTCGTAGACGCCTGCCGCGATTCGTACATGCACGAACTTCCGCTGCGTCAAGCTCGATTACTGAGCGGGCCGTGTCAGGTCGAGATACGGACTCGAAGAAGGACACAAGAACGGCTGCAGTGGTACAGCGACCTCCAAGACCATCTGATGGACCGTGGACGACCCTGTAGTCGCACGTTGTGACTTCCATTGTGCGGCAGTTCGCGATGGTATGTTCGCCTTCGTCTTCCTGCTACCGACGACCGATGCTCGTGAACACAACTCGTCCGCGCCCGGCCGCCAACAGGCGTAGATGGCTCCCCGGTGCGCCTGTACGTACTCATTACGCTGGACTGATACACGGCCGGTGCCGGACAATGATGCGCCAAATGGCTGTGCACTCAGCTTCCCAGAATGATGGTCCTTTACTTACAGGCTCCCTCATCTTCGAGAAGACGGTACTGCAAGTTCAAGCCATGGAAGCTGTCGATACTGTCGGGAAAAGGTATCAGCGAAACGTACTGGTGGCCGATAGGCGGACTGATCTGTTGTACGAGGGATAGGAAACCGGATCCGACTACATTCGGGGAAGACAAAGGCTAAAGCCATTTCAGGTGCATTGGGCAGGCGTTGGGTTACAGCACGAACTCTGCCCACGAGCACATGCATCCTGATGTGGACAGGCACACATCGCACGTCGTCGGGAGGGCCGAAATCGCGCTGTCGCAGCAGATGAAACATCTCACGGCGCACTTGTATAGCGAGCGTGTGCTACCTTCCTGTCAGGCTGAAATTCCACTAGGATCTTAGATGAATGCCGACAATTGAGAACAGCCGTACCGATCCGGGTATGCCGCCCATTGGCGCCCGCGATCACGGTATAATCCAGGCGCTCTGCGCGCAATTCCGCGTTCGGCGCCTAATCCATGGACGTCCTGTACACGAACACGGTATCATTGCGTCGTTCCGGGCAAAAGTCCGCAGGAGCAGGATATCGGTATACAATACATTGACATCCTTACATCTACAGCTCTGGCCCCATGCAGCCGCCGGCAGAGCAAACGCCGTAGACAGATCAACGTCGCGCCTCCAGTCAACGCTTATGCCGGGCTGTGGTGTACGGCGCAATCTGGCCGATACCGAGAGCATGTCACGCATGGATTCTCAGCCACTGTATTCGCTGTTTGGTCGCTGTGTACGGCCACTGAATTCTCGCGTAACAGCTTGTTGAGGAGGACGAGACTGAGTTACAGTCCTGATCATCACCTATGTAGCTAAGTTAACCATGGATGTTAGGGTGCAACACGGAAAGAAACAGCGGCAAATGAGGACACCTGGTGAGGCTATCCTTACATAGGCGAGCGTGTAGTGGAAATAACTGTTCTGTCGTCATCCCCACAGTACTTATGAGTCACCACTATTCTGGAGAGACAGTCGAAGTTAGACAAGAGGAAGAAGTTCGAGCGCATCTTTGAGTTGGGGAAGGTACTATCTCGATACTGTGCGCGCTGCTTGGAGCGCACACGGAAGTACATCATGCCCTATGGCATGACTTCCCCAGGTACAAGCGGAATGGCGTCTTCAGTATTGCGTCAGCTGATGGATAAGTACCATGTAAGGGTGATATCGCTGTGTATGAATTGTGCGAGCTGTTCGGTCGGATCAGTTGCTACGGTATACGACTAGGATGATCGCGTCTTCGATACACTTACTCCCTATAGCTATTCTAGTGTTGATCTTCGGAATTTGGTCAGATTAGCCTGGAGATGGCGCGCCACAACACGGTACGCGCCGAAGTTACCTGCGATCTTGAACTGAGCTTGACGCAGGCTCCATTGCTGCAACGGAGTCATGCAAAACGTACTAGTCGTCAAGCCACGAAGGCCAAGTCAAACCACGTCACTCACCAGTCTGTGGGCCACGATCCCATTGACCCAACGTAGACGGACGTCTGTATACGCTCTGCGATACGAAACAAATCGATTGGCATCAGCCTCCGATTCGCTACAGTAGACTGCCAATGGCGACGCTGGCTTTCCGTCATAGCGCCAAACATAATAGGATATGAACCTGTGCCATAGGTCCGAGTCGCAGATCGCGCTCTCCTGTACTAACACTGGCATGGGATGCCGTACAATCTACTGAATGGAGGACAAAGGGTAGAGTGCTTAAGCCATACTAGCCAACACACTATGACGGGCGGCCATTCGGAGCTTCGGAGGGACACTGCCACCCTGCAGTGGAGTAATTCTTCCATTTCAGATGACTCGGTGAACGCCGAAAGACCTCGCGAGTCGCAGAGACAAGCGTGAAGTATCAGATATGATCAGCGCAACCCCGTAACTCTTGGTGGTCAACTACTACTACTACTACTACTACTACTACTACTCTAGATCGAACATAGAGCATGATCCTGTGAGTGCAAACCACGATCCGACATCGTCGGTCAATAAGTGGCAGCATCTCACACGAGCATATGCTCTGCTCCGGCACCCATATACGCTTACGATCAGGCGCCCATATTCTAATCTGTGAGCGCCGTGAGCTTTCAACCGTCTGCAGCATGCACGGCGGGCCAGCCCTGTGCCTTCTCAGGGCGCAGCCCGTCCAACAAACCCTACAGATGATGAGGCGACGGCCCTGATGGCACGCTGGACAATGGCCCGTCAGACTGCTGCAATTTGACAATCTAAGCGTGTATGACGCACACAAGCCATGAGTTGCGGCTGTGGACCGGATGTGGCGGTTTGCAAGTCACGGCGGCGCCAGTTCATATGGAATGAGGCGCACACTGGAAAAGTGCTTGCTGTGCGGGAAGCGGCATTGCCACGGAGGCACATTCAGACCAAGATGCATATACCCGTCTCAGGTCCCGCGCGCCTCCATCACGTATGCTTTCTATTGGTTGAGTGAACACGATCGGTCAGGATACTTTGAAGTACACAGTACATTGTCGTTGTTGCAAAGAAATGTTGAACGAGCCGAAACTCGAGTTCGCGAAAGCCCGGGTATCGCCGATATCCGCGGCCAATGCCGACGTGCCGCTTGATCGATTTGTCGGCCGGTTGTCTTGTCTCCGACGTCCACGGCACCTCTCAGTGCTGTGTTATGTTCCATGCGATCTATTCGTGCACTCTCCACTGTGCAAACCTGGCTACTATCCTGAGGCGCATTGTTCCCAGCGTGGCATGATTCGCGATCTGTGCTTTCCGACGTGTTTGGTCTTCAGCCCGATGAATGCCGCAGGCGAGTCGTGAAAATGGTCACTCCCATATTCCTATAATTTGGACTCAGCTTGCTCAGCAAAGCTTATCGGATTTAGGGACTCACGTGTATGCGGATATCTGAACCGGGGCTATGGTCTGCGCCTCAGACATGGAATGGACCGGTTACCCGTCACTCTTGGCCGCACGTTGGAAGGTGGCACGCAGCGAATGCATGGCTTGTAGCTGTTAAGCCAGGCGTGTCATCGAGCATGCGCCGATCGTCCGTCAACTGGGCCAAACACTCTGATATGGCCAGCATGTACAGCCTGCTGTCTACCCTCACGTCTGGCACGCGCCTGATACCACATGCTTCGATGATAATGTTAATCTAACGTCAAGCGTGAGACTTTCATCGGCTCTTACAGAAGGGGCTCTACATGCTATGAATCATACCTGCCAGTGGCACGCTGGTCCTGGTTCTTGATGAACAAAACGACGAGTAGGCGTGTTGCCCATCAAAGCCCGTTCTCTAGGGCCACCGAAGCGACTCAGACATCGAGTTTGCATCGTTCTCATTACGCCTCACTAATATCCTCCAAATTGCCCATAGGATTTCTTCTTCCCTATGACGAATGACACACGTGACGGAAAAGACTTTGACTTGCAGATTCTCGAGATCGCCGGACCGAATGCAAAGTCAGGCCGACAAGAAGATTGCAGGACCGCTGCGCAATCTGCTAACACGCACCACAGGTTTCAATGGGACATCGGCCGACCAGGGCGGCAGGGGCTGGGTGCAAGACTTATCAATGATAGGACAAAACCATTTGCTCGCGGGAACATTCTAAGGCGGCGCTAAAGCCTTGTTCTCGAAAGCGTCTAGAATGTCATCGTCTGTAGGACATGTGAACATCGGGGCGATTCGATTGCATGGCATTCTATGGCTCTTCTCGTGCGACGACCATCACTGCTATACAGCATGAGAACATGGGCGACGCCCCTACGACCGTCGCCCGTACATGACAAGCGCGAGGCATCACGTAGAGTCCTAGGGCGGTTCATCTCGACCAAACGCGTGTGAGGCAGTGTTCACTTAGCCGTGTGTTCCATAAGGAAGGATACCAAATTTTGAATACGGTACGTACCATCATATTGTCTCAAAACGTCAGACGAAAGCTTAGAATCAGATTAGGAGTTCTTGGCTTGCTGGAGCTGCATCGACCCAGCGTTCCCAGGGAGATCTGCGCGTGCGTTACGCATGTTCTATTTTGCGATGTGACACCGCTAGCAACGCGGCGTACGCCAGGAGGTTCTTCAAAGGCGCCGCCTGTGGCGATGTCAAGCGCACGCTTCTTATGAGTTCAAAAACCTTGGTCCGCACCGCGTCAGAGTGTCATAACCCCCCTTGTTCTCTTCAGAGACTTGGCCTCCCTATCATCGCCGATTTAAGCGCCATGTACGTTCCTATTTCAATTACCCGTACGACAGTTCCAACTTTCCGTATAGTGCTCACAGTCCTTGGTGGCAGGACGACAGTGACCGCGTATCTGGCGCACGAACTTCCAAACGCCGGCTCGGGCTCTACACTGAACTCGGTTCATACCGACTACCCGGCGGTGAGAGGATATATATCGCAAGGATACGCATACATAGGGACCAATATTCAATCATCCTCCTCCGACATGCCTCACTCCAGTGGCCACGCTTCCATGGCATCGCGCGCCTTGCTCACCCAGGTGCATCATGGCTCTGTCCTCTCGCTAGCGCTTGGATCACCGGACGTCGTCGTCGATCGTGTCATTCGTCTTGCATATCGCTCATGGAAGTCGGCTACGGGTCAACATACATTACCCACATTCGACGCCTATCTTCAGGCTGCATACATGCATCGCGGTTTCCTTCCTCCTCAGGCCGCACACTATGGCCTTCCGCACAATGTTGTCCTTTTCTTTGCATACAACGAAGCCGGCTTTCATGAGACGGACATCGTGTGGAGTCGGGACGACGACGTTGCCGAGGCATACCGCTGGCGCCGCTGGGTTGTTATGGACGTGATCGCACCTCAACCTCATCTTATCATTCCCTTCCGCGAACCTTTCATTCCTTACCAGGGCAATGCCGCTCGTATGGAGGCTGCTTTGAACAAGATGGACGTTCTTCCCGTTTGGTTCACGCAGACCAATCGCACTGTCGGCGTGCCTGTAGACGCTGCCAATGAGATACTCGCTCTGCTTCCTCCGAACCGAACCTTCGGACGTTCTCAAGCCCACACGATCAAGATCAAGTTCTCTGTGAGTCGCCATAACCATCCTATGTACAACAGCTGTCTTAACAGCCGGTATAGTGGCCCGGGTACAATCCGTGTGACAAGCAAGTCCGCCTCTTGCGAGCGGGCCAGGCTCGTGCTAGCGTCACAGTCGCACGATTGGCTCAGCTCGTTGCTAGCTCTGTCCACAACTTCATGGGCGTAAGTACTCTACCAACCTCCTCGGCATGCTCAACTCACGATCTATTCCGTTATAGGAGGCCACAGCTAGCGGGCCCACTCTAGGTTCGCCGGGCCAATGGAGGATCGGGATCCAACCCGGGCAGATCAGCGTTCACGATGTGGTGCTTCTGGGTATCGCCTTCGTATCAGAGGGGGCTGCCATACCTCTTCTGCAAGTTCGATCCGGATTCGGTAAGTTTGCCTGTTTTCTCTCGTGTCGGGTCGGGAGCTCACGGTACTCAACAGTATTTTCGCGCTGAGATGTCACCACCCATTCAAATCCGCTCGGATCTTCGTTTCATGCGCAGCGCCAAAAGAGGACTCTTATTCTACCTCATGATTCTCAGTTCTCGTCTCCCACATGAAATGGCAGCCCGCGTCGTCAAATCCACGGCCAACGCTGGTACATTCTAAGTATCTTAGACGTTATTCATAGAGTTATTGCATCGGACTCGGATCCTCTGATTCCCCGCCATCATTGTGTCAAGCTTACTGTATCACACCGTCTCTTGGCTTCGTAATCCCTCACGTTCTTACAAATACAATGTAGACTACAATACTGTACAATGTGTTACATCATCACGAATTATATGGTGCCGTACTCGGATGATTGGGGGATGACTGGTTCGATGGTCCAGATCGGTCCAGTGGTACAAGTATGGGGGCAGTTGAGGCAGCATCTGGCGGGCCACGCTTTGCACCAGCTCTGCTCCAGACTACTCGTCCTCGACCGTCCGTCATGAACGGAGGTTCGGGCAACGCTCCTGGAGAAGGCGAGGAGGGCGGCGCAGCAAGCCCGGCCACGGGAGAAGTGATCACAGGCGCTTCATCTGGAGGCGCAGTCGATAGTACATCGCCCAATGCAAGCATGTTGGATGAAGCCGCATCCTGTGGCGGAAGATCACCGTCCCGGATCTCAGTGCTCGTGCTGGCACGAGCGTGGGCAACAGGTGTCAAGGTCGCTGTTGATGTTGAGGGAACCGCGGTGTCCGCTGCACGCACACTGCCTCCCACAGGTTCATCAACAGCCCCGCGAACTTCGTTCGTAGAGTTGTCCTGATGAGCCGGCGGGTCGTCGGGCGACATATATCCAGTATCGACATCCGAATCCTCATCCGAAGAGTCGCTGACATCTTCGAGGGAAGGCATCGAATCGGCATCCGACGCGGTTTCCGTATTCCGTCTCCACCATCTGCGCAGATCGAATCTCTCCGGCATCGAAGGTTGAGAGCCTCGAGCACTCGAAGAGACTTCCGGCACGCTTCCCCGCGGGGCACTGTTCCGACTTGGTGGCGAAACGACGGCGTCTGACACGAGAGG
>UWZB01000279.1:119225-219223 GCA_900536885.1 Peniophora sp. CBMAI 1063 | reverse complement strand
GGTTACCGCTCCCGCCACTATGATAGCTGCACAAGTACGTGTCTCTGTCGGAGCGTTGGCGATGTATGACAGACAATGAGCCGCGGAGGTTCTGCGGGCTCTTCGTGTGGGCCAGCAGCGAAGGCTATCCCAGCCGTATGGTCAGATATGCTCATTTCCCAAGTCGGACCATGAGGCCCTGCGCCGCGTGAGATCGATTCCTTCCATTCACGCAAATTGGCTCACCTAGGCAGCATGAGTCGCGTAGCTTCGTCCGCCGACGTGATGCCAGATGAAGATGGAGGTCCAAGAATTTGAAAGAATGCGCGACGCGTTCAGACGACGCGTCTCGATTGGCGGCGCCTGCTGTTCTCCTCAACACCCGACTCCCCGCATTTTCTAGCGATTCTGACTCAGGCTTTTGTCTTCGATCGGGATTGTCATCAAATATTCGAGTAAAGGGATTGCATTCGTGCGCGCCAACATATACAGGAGAAATCGAAGTACTTCTACTACAATACAGTCGATGCATTTTCTATTCACATTCGTTCTTCAGTGGGGCTGCCTTGGCCCTCTTCAGCTTCGTCTTCTTCTGCGCTCTCTTCCTCATTGCTACCGGCATCGTCATCATCGTCCTCGTCCTCTTCACTCTCGCTCTCGTTAAACGTCAAAGAGATAAACTCGTCACCGAGCTGAGCGTTCTCAGCGCTGAGAGCCGCCACGGGAGACTGAGGAGTATCAGAGCCGGAGACAGATGTTGCCGAAGAAGTTGTCGGTGTTGGAGCTGCCGGAGTAGAAGCAGTGACCGCGGTCTTGCGAACACGGTTAGCACGGATGACATGCGGGAGCTTGCAATGCTTGTTCTTGCACTCTCCACTCTCGGCAAAGTCAGGGCACTCCCGAACGTGTTGATGCTCGCAATCGAAGCCTTTCGCACAATAGCCAAGAACAGCGAAATCCCGACAGACACCCGAACGGGGAGGCAAATGGGCATGAGGGAACGGACACTGCGCCCTCGTACAGCGACCGTTGTTCGCAAAATGCACACACAACGGTGTACGTTCCGGTGTCGGATCATGAGAGAGAGCACAATTGTCGGCAGAGTTAGGACAAGTGCCCTGTAAAAATGGCCAGCAGATACCAATCGTAGCGGCGTCATGTTTGTAGGGGCACGTGAGCCCGCGATTGCATGAACCTATATCAGGGGGAAGAAGTGGAAGGCATATTGAGAATGGAAAACACGGTGACATGAGACGGCGCACCAGTCGTATTGAACCGCGGGCACGGCTTGTTAATCGACTTCTTTTGCCGCGGCCTATCCCGATTAGTCAGTAAACAAGACTGTCCAATATACGATGAAAAAACAGACTGGTAGGGCCGACGATTGTTATTAAGCGTCATATTTCCAGGTCGCCTCGAGGGCTTCGGCTTGAAAGGACGCTTCTTGTAGCCAGGTTGAGGAGGTCGAACTTGAGATGGTGGCTTCGTAACCGCAACTGCAAAATATTGGGCACTGCTGCCAGAATCGCGATCTGTCGTAGACGCACTCTCTTTTCGGACGAGAGATCGACCAGAACTTTCGAAGGCGACGCCATTGAGAGTGACGTCGCGAGGCTGCTGTGTGGTACCTGCAGCTGTGGGGTAACGTACGGGAGGCCTGCTGGTGTTGCGTGGCGGAAGGGCGTATCCAGGTCGGACATAGGAAGTCGAAGGCGGCTTGTAGTTCGGGTTGACATAGGCGTTTCCACGAGTCTTGAAGGTCGTTGTCGGTCGGGGTTGCTGATACGAATTGGTCTTCCGTTGGTTGATCGCACCTAGGTGATGTCATGATCGCGGAAATCTCTGGCGATGGCTCCCGCACGTACCTGTGAGTTTAGCTATCTCGAGCTTCAACGCTGCTTCTGAAGAGGAAGATGATGCCATGGTTATCGGCGGGGAGAAGATGGAGGGAGCGGGCAACGTTGGCTTCTACTTGGGCGCGGCGAGGCTGAGTTCTGACAAATCTGTTCTCACGACGCATCGTTCGCCACGTGTGCCTGTTGATGCATGCATGGATGCCTCATGGATACTGCCTCGTTGAGTCTGTGGTCAGGGGACTCAGGGCATGTCGATATAGTGTTGGTGTATAGTGTTACTCTACAGTATACAGCACATCATAGTACAAAGAAACAGTTGGTGCCCAGACAGGATTGAGTTTCAAGTCAAGATAATGCGCCTCTCTCAAGCGCTAGTCAACGCGTGAATATCCTCGAGCGCGTCGAGTACTGTACTCGCGCTCCATGCCTGACTCGCACAGCTATCATGGCAGTATGCGCCGTTCTCGTTCGTCAACTCAGGAATGCCCGCCCACGGGTCACGGCGGACGTGGGCCCGCGCAGGCAGAAGAGTCGTCTGGATATGGTGCAGCGTCTCGCCGATATCCTTTTGCCCTGCTCCGGCCTTGATGTCGAAGATGAGGTACGCGCGCAGGAAGTAGCCAAGCGGCCATCCCCACTCCGGTCCCTGGTGGTAGTTGCGGCCCTTCGCCGTCGCGGGATCGTCGCTATCGTTCGAGTTGTCGTAGTTCGGACGATACTGCATGTCCGCAGGGTCGAGCGTCTTCATGCCTAATGGCGAGCGCAGGACCTTGTCTGCCAGCTGCAGCGCCCCTATGGCGCGCTCGGGCGTGAACAGCTCGGGGGCAACTGTCATGGCAATCGGGAAGTTGGCGCGCAGCTGGTAGTCTGACCATTCGCGACCAGCGCCTGAGCCGTAGACATCCTTGTAGATTCCGCGGCGATTCACAAGTTTCGAGTCGAGGAAGAAATCCTTGTCCTCGACAGGGTCTGGGTGATGATGTTAGCGAGGAAGAGGTAACTTCGAGAAGACCACGGCACGAACCGAGGGGAATGTAGTATGCCTTCTCGAACGACTTTTGGATGAGGTCGCTCCACTCCTTGTAGGTGACAAGGCGACGTTCACCACCGACTACACGCTTGTCAGCTCTCATTCTTGCAGGTCGTGGGCGAGGTACTCACTGGTTGCATCCACACCCTTGAACGGGAACTGACCCTTACTCGACAACTCATCGAGCCAGCGCAGGGTACTCTTGAGCAGACCAGTGATCTCAACCGGCGCGCCATCACGCGGAGTCCCGGGCAACCCCTTCGTACCCGCCTTCTCACTCTCGCCCATCTTATCCATCCACGTTCCGCAGTTGAATGCGTTTCCGCCGCTCACCAGACCCGTTTCCCAGTCAACTTCAATGTCGATGTTGAAGCCCTCGTCACGCATCTGGCCATCAATGGCCGGACCGGCATTGTGCTCCCGGAAGTGGATGCCCTCAGCATGGCGCTGAAGGACCTCCTGTACGATCTCAGCGAGCGTGCTGCTCTCGGCATACGCGCGCTCATCGTCCCACGCGACCCACGAATCATCCTTCGGGAATCGGCGCGGAACGACCTCGTCAAGAACCTTAACGCCCTCGGGCGCTTTGCTGACGTAGTCCTGAATGTTCTGTAACATCCACCACGGGCTATCGCGAGAGTTGTACCGCGGGTTGCGCAAGCTATCGAGCAGGTTGGGGATCAGACCGTGCTTGAGCACGCTCGCGAACGCGAGGATGTGCCTCTTCGCGCCCTCGAAGTTGCCAGTCGTGAGGAATAGACCGCGTAGGGAGATGAAGACATCACGACCCCAGCAGCGCGCCCATCCGGCACTAAAGTGTGGGAGTCCGGCCGCGAGCGACGGTGTATGCTTCGCCGGGTCAGGGTCGAGAGACGCGGAGTGAACGCGGCCGTGCATCTGTACCTGCACGAGAGCAAGGTCCTGCGTAAAGCCATGACCGGACGAGACGAAGTCCGAACACTGTTCAATCGCTGCACGACGCGCAACCTTGTAGGCCTCGGTGAGCACTATAGCGAAGTAGCGCGGGCGGAGGAATGGCGGCACAGTGGCCTTAATGCGCTCGAAGCGCTCCTGGAACCACTGAGCCGGTTCGGCGAGACGAGGGAATTCATGAACTTGAGCAGCGAGACGCATGTGGGCGTACTCGAGCGCCCAAGCACCGTTGCGAAGATGACCACATAGAGGATGACCGAGGTCGTTCTCGCGCGTGATATGGCGGAGCGGATGCATCCATCCCTCCAGGCCGCAGTACGTGAGCTTGCCGAGGCCGGGCACGTCGTATGCGCCAATCTTGCCGTCCGTGGCATCACGCTCCTCACCCTCAGCGCGGTACAATACAACGTTGAGGTCGACGAGATCGAGGTTCTTAAACGCACTCTCGGCGCCCGAAGTGCAGAAGGAGTCGAGGGACGCGTCGATGCCCTGTAGCTGCGTCTCGAAGAGCATGATCGCGCCCGGTGGGAAGTAGCCCGGGACAACGATGTCGGAGTAAGAGCCCTCCTCATCGCTGCCTTGCTTGGCTTGGACGGCGTCGAGTGGTTTGAGCTTGTAAGGCAGACCAGTCAGCGTGTCCGGCTTTTCTTCTCCTTGTCCGGCAGACTCAAGAGAGACAGCGTAGATGAATTCGGCCTTGGTACCGCGCAGGCGGATGGGCTCAACTACGAATACATCAGCTTCGATCCATCAATGCAAGCGCGTTGAACTCACTGAAGCCACGGTCCTTGTTACCGCGCGACCCAGCAAACGCCGTGTGAGCGACGAGAAGGTAACCCTTCTGCGTGCTGGGCTGAACGCGGTGCATAACGATGTAGTCGTTCTCCTGATGCACATGTCCCTCCCTATAGTCGCCAAGTACCATCTCCCGATGAAGACTGTTCAACAGCCTCTTCGCCGTTGCGATACCAGCGTTCGCTCCACTCTCGCCAAGCCCCGCAACCTCGTACTGACGCTTCTCCGTGACAAGCTCGAGCAGACGGGGGTAGATCTCGTCGAAACCCTTGACTGAGCCGTTTGCGCAGTAGCTGAACGCAACAATAGCAGCACTGGAGAGCGTGTGTTCCGCGCTGATCTTGCTGGCTGTCGATTCGTTGTCGTGTGTCTGATCGTACAGGAGCGCGTGCGGCAGTGCACCGCGGAGCGGGGTGATGATACACGGGCGGATAGGACCCTTGCCGCTAGTAGTCGGGCTAGCGACAAAGGAAGCCGAGGAGAGGCAGGCCTCGTCCATGCTACCGATGGGCTTGCCAAGACCGTCGCGCCACACAATACGACTGAACTCCTTCGGGTCGCCAGCATTGCCCGCCTCACGCACCAGCGAGTTAATGCCAAGGCGACTGACGAAGATCGTATCCGTCTCTTCACTGCCCGTGAAGAGCTCCGCAACGATATACAGGTCAGGATTCACTTCACGCGCTCGGTCGAGGAGGTATGTGCCGACGTGCAGCGGTGTGCTGTGGCAGTTGTCGAGGCGGAAGCCTGCGAAACCACGAGCGAGCGTCGTCACGTACTGGGCCATGTGGTCCCACAGGAAGGGCGAGTCCTCGCGCTTAGCGCCGTAGTTGAGCTTGACACAGTCGCCCCATGCGATAACCGAGCGTTGGAAGTACGCCTTCGAAGGCAGCTGGGCGAAGTTTGCGAGTGGGTTCGCGTTCCACATCCAGCCGTTGACTGCAAGCGAGTACTTGAGTGGCTCTTTTTCAACGCCTGGAATGCGAGCGAAGTACGACTCCATGAGAGGCAGTCTAAGCAGAAGTCAGCATCATACGCCCACAGAATGATGCGAGCATTGACGTACTCCTTCGTGATAGGACCGAGCTTGGGACCATGATCATCGAGGCGGCCATAGCGGAGGCGACCCTTGATGTTGTCGAAGGCGATGCGCATGTCTTCCTCCCACTCCTGATAAAGCGGGACGTTCAACACATCCACAATCTGACCCCAGACGTGTGCGAGGCTCGCGGAATCCCCTTGCGGACGCATAGCGCGGACAACACCCGCAGCAACAGCCGCATCGACATGCACACCGAAGCGCTTCGCGTACTTTCCGAGGCCCTGAACAAGCGCACCGTCCTGGTAGCTGCGCAGGACCTTCGCGACATCGACGGAGCTCGCATCTTGGATAGCAGGGCCGCTCCAGGGCGTAACGTTCGCAGCGTCAAGAGCGGCTTTGACGCCCTCCTTCTCGGCTTTCGCGTCCAGAACATAGTACTGCCAGAAATTAAACTGGTTGCAGTAGTCGCGGAAGGCCGAGGTCAGCCTATCGACGTCGGCAGCAGACTTGACCTCAGTGGGCAAGCCGAGCTCCGCGAGTGAGCCGGAGAAGTTGACCATCGCATCGTCGAGCTCGAGTGCTGGCGTCAAGTGTGGAGTATTCGCAGGGCTGAAACCTAGATATCACGGTGTGAGAACGTGGATGTAGCGCAGCCAATATGGGGCTTACCGGCCTCAGGATGCTGCTCGAGCCAAGGGCTGTTGTTCGCCGTATGGTTGAGGACCACATCAGTAAGACTGAGTAGGCCGTACTCCTCAGCAGCGAGCGTGAGGATCTTCTCCATCTTCGCGATACCGCCATCGGACTTGTAGTCCTCGTCCTCATCAAACATAGTGACGTCGTACGCAAGCTGGTCGGCAATCGAGTAAGGCGAGTTACTCTCGCCGCGCTGCTGAAGCGGCGTCCAGTGAATCATGTTGTAGCCACGGTCGCGGGCTTCTTCGAAGAACTTGGGCCACTTGCTGACGGGGCCCATCCACTTCGAGACGATAGAGAGCATGCTGACGCCTGAGAGCGGGAGATTGACATAGCCGTCCTTGATCACTGCACCACCGTCGCCGGGGGATAACAGAGTGAGGTCCTTCGACAAGATAGGCGCACGGGCCCTTGAGCGCAGAATGGGGTCGATGTTGAAGTAACCCTGGCGGCCTGTAACGCGCGTCCCAGATGGACCGTCGTACTCAACCCAGTACGCGAATGCACCGGCATGGGAGATAGGCAAATCGATCTCGATAGGCTTGGCCACGTTCGTCGGAAGCCTATCATCTCGCTTTCAGAGACACATTCGCCGCATCTGGCAAGGGAATTGCTCACTTGCGCTCGGAGAAGCGGTTACGATCAAACGCGCCGCCGTCGAGCGGAAAGTTGGTCTTGAAGACACCATTGCGAGAAGCGGGTGTACCGCTATCGATGGATACGCGAAGAATGTAAGGAACAACTGCAGGCGGAAGACGGATGTACTGCGACCGTGATGTGAGCGGGCAAGTGCGGTCATCGTGCGGCGGAGGTGACCGACCTCTCTGTCCTTGCTAGGACCGCCGTCGGGCTCGAGTGGGAGTTCCCAGACTCTGACAGCCTCTTCGCCGGGCTTCAACTCGCTCTCGAAGAACGAGATGCCCTCATCGGCGGGCGTACGCCGACCGGTGGTGGGCGAGCTGGTCGCCGATGTAGACGGCTGACCAGGGATAGCAATCGACCCCGGCCCACGATTGCTCTTTTGGCTGGGCATTTGCGGAGGGTCGTGGGTGGGGAAAGAGAGGGAGGGTGTGGAGATGAACTTTCGAATTCGGATGTCAGGATATTATAGTACGGTCGAACGCTCTATACGGCTCATGATGCATGACGTCGGGCAGACGCGTCGCTACCGCCGCCGCGTCGAGACTCGAGAACGCGTCGCGCCTCATGTTTGCGGTGTGCCTCAAAATCAACCTCCGGTCGCTCTCACGCGTGATCGATATGATCCTCCAACGGAACACAGAAAAATTCGAGCGGACGAGGGAAATCGTGTATTCGTGCGGCGCTCGTAAGGTACACTACATTTACAACTTCGTAAATAGACGCCCACGAGAACATCCCACTCCACAGGCCTATGAAGAGCGAGAACCTGGATGACATGGTCAGCGTTTGAACGAAGGAAGAATGGGAGTAAGAGTGGAAGATTCAGTCAAGCGAACGCGACCGCCAAAGCGGCCGGCTCGAAGGTAGCTGAGATGATTTTCTGCAACGCAGGGGGCGCCCCTACTAAAGCCAAATGCCTCAAACATCATAGAGAAATAGAGAATGTAGGTACTCGAACCACAGAAAGCGTACTCACGTTGCAACTCGGGCGAGGAGGCGATGGAGGCAGGAGAAGAAAATTCGTCGGCGAGTTTATCCTGAGTTCGGCGAATGCCGTTGATGGTTGATGGTTTCACACCCCTAACGCGCGCCTCCCGCGTCGCGTCGAGCCACGCCAAACGAGACCACGACGACCATGGCCACCCCAAACGCATCTCAGCCCTCTGCATCGACGCCCGCTGCATCTTCGTCTTATGCGGCATACCCAATTGCTGCTGCGGGGCAAGGACCCCAGGCCAGCAGCTCTCAAGCGGGACCGTCAGCACAAGAGCGTGCAACGCGTGAGGCTGCTCGCAAGGACAAGAGCCTGGCCGAGTTCATGCTCATGCTTGACGATTATGAGCCCCTTGTCAGTGCTAGCTTTCAGTCAGTTGGAATTCTGGGACTCATGAAAGACTCAGATCCCAGATGAAGTGACAGATTACTACCTTCAGCGGGTTGGCTTCGATTGCCAGGATCCTCGCCTGTACGGTTATTTCTCGGATGTGGGGGATAGCAACTCCTGAAATGCTCCAGGAAACGCCTTCTGGCTCTTGCGGCGCAGAAGTTTGTGTCAGACATCTCCGCAGATGCATACCAACACGCCCGCATCCGGATGAATGCGCAAGGCGGACGGACTCGCGGCAACGCCGGTGCAAGGGTACGTTAGACTTCCTATTTTTTACATCATCTCTAAATGATATTATAGGATAAGACTCGTACAACGCTCACCATGGACGACCTCTCGTCAGCTTTGGGTGAATACGGCATTAATGCCCGCAAACCTGAGTTCTTCATGTGAATCCCCGTAAAGGATCACGAGTATAGTAGCTTCCGCTCCCGGATAGCACAGACTGTTCATTTATTCCATTTCCCAGAGTTGGGAGCTGTGATATGCGACTCTTCTCATGTATGATTCCTGGCATGCTACTGCATTTCCCTCCATTATCAGTACATGTTATCGAATTGAGTCACATACGGCCACGGCCTTCTGAATCTTGTACCTCCAAGATTTGGCGCAGAAGAGGATTTCTTCCCTACCTGAGCAGTTGTCCGATAACGGGACTTGTTACACAGCCACGCACGAGGTCAAGAGGCGCGCGAATAGTCCTCGGCGCCTCATCTGTTGCTTCCCTACACCCATCTTACTTGGAACAAGCAACGCTCACCGTCGAGATCTTCGGGGTCGACGCACTTCGTGCGCACATTGTTTGCGAGCTCATCATCGTCACTAACCACACAATTCCGTCTCAGATATACTAGATCGAACCATCTGGCGCTCCATAGGACAACATGTTCCCTATCACTTTCAACGCCATCGGCGACATTCTCGCCCTCGCTCAGATCGTATACGACATCGTGCAAGCGCTGAACGACTCCGTGCACGGCGCTGCAGCTGAGTGCCAGCGCTTCGCACACGAACTGAAGCTTCTAGGCGCCGTTATCGTGATTGCCCACCGTGCTGCCAACACTTCTCCAGATGATGTTCTCAAGGAGGCCCTACTGACGGAGGTGCGCCTCTGTTACGCTGAGATTGTCGAAGCAGGCAAACTTCTGCCTGGGTTTGATACTCTCTTGCGGACCAGCACCGGTGCCACCGTCTGGGATCGAGCGCGAGCCGTGGCAAAGAAATTGAAATGGCACTTCATGAAAGCCTCCGATGCCGCAACCTTTACGGATCGATTTCATGCTGTTCATCTGCGACTGAACGTTCTCGTCGGCTCTCTGAACCAGTGGGTCGCCCAGTCCTAGATTCTTTAGACCCTGGCACTGATCGATTCGTCTGCGAAAGGGGAGTCGTCACGGATGGGTTCGCTCATCTCTCTCTGAAGTTTGAGGAGACATCGGATGTTTCCAGGAGGCATCATCTACTCACGCATCGGGAGATCGCGTACGTGCTTGCATTCAGACGAACGAGGCTGCTCGTGTTCTCATGTGACACAGGCAATCTACCTCACGCCTGTCTGAAGAATTACGAGCTTCCTACACGTCACTTCTGTTTGTATTCTGTTCGTTGATCACCTCAACTACGGACAACTTACGCAACATCATGTTAGAGACGCCATTCGGGAGTCGCAAACCTCCGCGCGTAGTGGTGAAACCAGTTGCGCATAACTTATTCGTGACCCGCGCTCCGAACCTTCAAACTGACGACCTATTCTCCAGTGTGCCCAACTGATATTGATCGCGCAGCAAGTAGCGCGCTTCGACCTGGGAGTGACTCTCAAAACCGTGGGAGGACAATCCTGCAGGTTCCTGAGAGTGAGTCGTGTCGCCGTAGACGCAATTGCTCGTACTAACAGATCCGTCCGCTTCAGATGAGAGGATGGATTACGCCTTGCACTGGCAGCTTCTCCCGAAACACCAGGCCAAATTTACGTCTAAAAAGCCGCGTATGCACTTCGACATCCGATTTCCCGCGGAATACGCGAGTCACGTTCCTGACGGGAAGGGTCATACCCCCATCTCTCGAATATATTTCGAGAAGCCTGCCACCATGAAGAACCTGTCGTGCATGACCTTCACCAATTGCAATCTGCCCATGTTTGACATCGAAGTGCATCGACATGAAGGCGTACGGGTGTGCGACGTCTTAGAACGCGTTTACGAGCACTATCAATTGGTGCTCACGCGTGCCGAGAAAAGAGCTCATCCCGAGCGAGTAGAGCGCGCACAATGGTACTACGAGGACCGCGTTCGCACGGAGCTCCGGTTGGATCCGGCGTATGTCGATCCAGGCATGCGTCGCATTGACTTGATGGAAGGGAATGTCGTCTTCATGGGTTGCCAGTGGCGCCACCCTTGCGGCGAATATTCAAAGGGCGCGTGGACCTTGATGTTCTTACCACCACCAAGGCCAGCGACCTCCGATGCCCCCGCTTACGCGTCAGTTGCAACGCGACGTTCACATTGTCCCTCGATAGACGCAGTTGCACGGTACTGCAGAGACTATCAGCAGATTATTCCTCACCATCATTCTGTGATATCTCCGAATGGCAACCATTTTCCACGTTCGCAGGGCGGCTCATCTAGGAATGGCTATTATGAGTAACCTTGCAACCTTTCTTATACCACGACGCAGGTGAGTAACGACACGTCGTCTCTCCGGGCGCAATTGCTGATGATCTCGAGGAAAGGTCAACTTGATATCGCGCATCTTATCCAATGATACCCTCCCTGTGATCATGAACCTTCACGCAATCGCGCACTATGGAGCTCGGAGTTTGAGGCTTGATATTCAAAATGTTATCGGTCTACCTCACTCATGCGAACATAGCGTTCTGGAGAGCACAAAATGTGGAGGCGCGGCACGGCGCATCACCTGAGTGCAGTCTCCAATGTGGAGAACATGATCGGATTCTATGAGCGCGATAATGCATGATATACAGTGCGAGGGCCAAGGGACAGACTAGCCAGGTCAATGGTATCCGAAGATAAAGTACAGTACAATGAAAACGGATGGGACGTTCAATTGAAGTAGCCATAAGATGAAATGCGGACATGCTTGAATGATCCGATGTGTTGGGGACAGCGTGCAAGAGTTGGGTGCAGTGGTGTCCACTCCGCGAACCTTAGGACATCAGTCTTTCACCCCATACGAAGCGATAACTGTGAGCACGGTATAAGCCCTGTAACCCCCGAGCCAGAAGATAAATGGTGGTGGCCATAAACATGGTGAAGAGCACGCGGTATAAAGTCTTCCATCGCCAGGAAACAGGCGCCCGAGGGGTGAAGACGATGATTCGCCACCGTTCATGCCAGTCCATGTTTAACCATTCGAGATCGTGTACGAGTTGTTTTGCCTAGACAATTGCGTAGCAGATTAGCCGGACATAACATCAAGACGGATATGATGACTGACCTTCACTCGTCCCGAGTCGTAAACTCTGCGCACCTGCGCAACTTGGTCCCGTATGAGAGGTAGTCGTCGCTCCAGGTCATCGAGGACAGCCAAACTCTCATCGAGCTCGCGGTGGATGTATGGTACGTGAGTCTGCAGTGCTCCGTTCTTGGCACGCTCGGAGCTCCTCTGAGAACGCCTTTGTCAGTAACGGTGTCAGAGGTCCTGTACAAGATAGACACACCTTTATGGCAACGAACGCTTCACGCAATAAGCCATCAATAGCTCTGCAATTACTCAAATCCTCTGAGAGTTTATCCTGCCGTATGGTCAGCGCCAGCCATCAACCGCAAGCTTCCGTACACACCTCCAGTGTCTTGATTTGACCCTCGTACATCGCAGCCTGCTTGCTTGAACTCGCTAGAGCAGAGTCAAAGCTGAGATGGATAATGCAGTGGTACGACAGTAATAATCAGTAAGCCGACGGCTGTCCGAAAGAGCTTCCGTGCGGACGTACCTGAGCATGGTGGTCCCCGACGCAACCGGCGCTCGGAATGAACTTGATGACGTCGCCGGAGGCGGAGATAGGTGCGGGGAAGCGAACGAGCTCATCGTCGGGAATAATATACAGAGCTAAGGGGCGCAAAGAAAGAGGAGTGAGCGACAGCTACGGACTCGGTGATTTATACATGGGCGGAGAGGTCAAGCAGCGCCTCGTGCCAGGTCGCTTTACGTTTCAGGACGATCCTTCCCCCTTCTCACCAGCTCCAGTCCTGCTCTCCATCAGCCCGTTTCAGCTGTGTACAGAGCTCGTGATAGTGGTTGGAGATGGCAGTCGGTTACCTACACAGCTTCGAAGAGTTCGAAGGCCGTGTAGGGAGCTTGTGATGTGCTTGATTGAGCGCGCGTCGTTGCGAGCAATTGCGCTTTGGCCGACGGGCCCGTCGACGATCGTCTTTCCAGAATCCTCGATCAGAGCACCTACAGATCTCCTCGTGCTAGCTTTGGCAAGCTTGACTACGTACCGGCCCGCGGCCGTCAGGCAGCGTGCTGGCCAGGAGGCAGTCAGGAGCACAGTACAGACATCTACGACGAGAGTGGCAGCTAGTGCCCCTATCTAAACAAGGTCGGTCTAATGATCCCTGTGTGGCGGGATGCCAGCGGACATCAATGCATCTATCCAAGTTGATCGCAAGGACTACTACCAAAGATACATCTATTTACGCAGCGTCGCGACAGCGCCTGAGTACTCCCAGAAGCTCGTCCTCAACATCCGTCAGACTTGTCTCTTTCCGGGACACCTCCATGAAAACCGCTGCATCCAGCTCGCGCCGCGCCGCATGCCAATGTTGTGGGCCTTGAGTACGCGAGAAGACTTCCAGGATGTCCGCGTTGCTTTGGGCGGGTCTCAGCGGGTGTTTGAAGTACAGCCGGAGGATGTACTGACCTTACAAGCTCCTGTGCGGCGAACAGGTGCTCTGACCGCGAGACGAACTCCGTACTTGCGAGGACGCGTCCCTGCCCCTTCGTGAAGGCGAACTTGTCTTTGGGTTGCAGTATCTTCGTCGCCGAATATAAGGGCGTCTGTGGGCTGAAAAGATGTACAGTCAACCATAGCCCCACTTATAAAGAGCAAACGTACCTTGCCCCGTTGTCCTCGTCAAGAGCTTTCTTCGCTTGCCGTATGAGATTCGATGAAAGTGCTGACAAGCGCGTCATCTCTTCCTCAGGTATAAGTGACTCTGGATCCGCCAGCAAGCCCAGTGCGAGGCCTTCGTACTATGATGACTTCTTGAGTAAAACGATTTGTCGAGCTGTCCCAGACCACTCACAGTACGGTACAGCAAATGACGAGAAGACGTATTCTCCGCCCTGTCGGGTTCGGCTATGTGCACATGCAGTCGTAGAAGGGGTGATGGCGGGGGAGACTCGGGCGGAAGCTCTATGGGCTCGGAGGTTGAAGGGCTGGTGTCTGGCGATAGTGGACTGGCGCCCGTGTCGGCAGCCTCCAGATCCACAGGTGGTGGACCGGGATAGGAAGACGAGGTAGTCTCGTCATGAGAGCTCTCAACGGCATGAAGATCAGGCCCATTGGACATGGGTGATCTATCACGCTCCGATCCTACGTCCGGGGGTGTGTGTTCCTGAGCTTCCGAACCTAAAGAGCCCATGGCGTCGACGAGGCTCTCGCGGTCCACTTGGGCCTCTGGCAGAACAAGAGCCTCCGCATCATCAGCCCCTGTCCGGCCTCCCTCGTCCACGGTCTCTGGTCCAGCGCTTGCGTCGCCAGGTGCAGTGCCTTCCACCTGAGCGGATGGCGCCTTCCCAGCCTCCACACTCGTACTTGTCTCAGCAGATACGTTTGCGGTATATGGGTCGCCGATCTTGGCTGCCGAGGACTTCCCGAATGTGAGATAGCCCCAGTTCCAGCGCCGCACGTCCATCGCATTGCCTACAGCCACAAACGCGTTCCCAGTTGCATTGAACGCTTCCCGCGTACCCTCAACAATCACGTCGGCTGCACCTGACGTAACAACATTCTCCTCCTTCGCTTTCGACTCCTGCTCTGCGCTTACAGCGTCCGGTGCAGGCGGATCGGCCTGAGGTGGAGGTGGGGGTGGAGGTATGCGTTTACGGAGATGAAGTGGAAGCACGGGAGGTAGACGAGATGTTGTGTAGGATGTTGACGGTATGATGTACGGTGGTGCTAGAAGGAATAGCGCGGCCGTCTCCGGTAATAAAGACTGCTCGAGGAAGTCATCTAGTAGAGGCACGATGGCCTTGATTGACGGATGTGTCGGAGTCCCGAGGTACGAACCGAATTCGACGTCCTGTTCGATATCCCAATTCCACGCCCATGGCGTAAAGAAACGTTCGAGTTGAAGTTCAAGAGCTTGCTGACCGTGATCGCGGAGGACGGACGTGAAAGATCCGTGTGTAAGCTGCAAGAAACGGTTAGCACCAGGACACGGAACGTAGCGAACGATCGTTGCATGTGCTCTCCTCCACGTAAAGCGGCCACATGTGAGAAGTGTACTAACCTGAAATGTCTGGTGTGCACGTAGCAAGTGAGCACGAAGAGCTGCATCGCTCGTAGCGCCGTCGTGGTAGTCGAAGGCAGACTCAGGTGCAGGTTTCGGATCCTTGACCTTGGCCTTGCCTTTGCCCCTCTCCTTGCCTTTGACTGATGGCCCCGAGCGCGGGGTCTTAGATAGTTCTAGACACTGTATTCTAGCCAATAAGATTAGAGAAACCGCACAAATGATCGATAACGTACCGCATGCATCCAGAACCCAGGTTCGGGGGATACCATGATCATGCGCCTGCTCTGAGAGTGAACGTCCTCGCACTCCTCTTCCGCGAACATGCTTCAAAGCGGTCAAACTTCTCTTCAGAAATTATGATATGATATGGTGCTAACTCAGAGAAGTTGATTAGCGCTTTAGCCAACCCGACCTGGCGCAGGATGCGGTCGCGTGAAACCGCGTGCTCGCGCGCGGTGTAGAACAAGATCTGCGCCTGTTCTTCAGCATCTTCGTCGTCATCACTAGGCGGGGCGCTTGGTCTAAGTGCGGGGTTGTATATTGTGAGATACAAGAGCGCAGGCGGCTGACGGCTCATTGCCGCAAGGCATGAGTGTTGGGACCAAATGCAACCGGGCTTTGGGAAACGGCATGATGGCCTGTGGGAACGGATCACGGAATACGCCGCTTGTTGATAAACGTCTCTGACAACCTTCTGGTGCGAACGTCTATCATTGTCCTCAACTTGACTGGGGTCGTAAATCCACCTCAACTGTCTCATGGTACTCGTACTCTTGACGTGGCAGGGGATGGCGCCCTTTGTGTAGTTCTCCGCCTTGGGTCACCAGACGTACTACACGAATTAGTGTGTATCAGTCCTCTCGGTCAAGTTCCCGCTACAACGAGGGGTTCCGCACGCGCTCAAGAATACGTCTCGCGGAACTATGTCATACTGTGCGGCCAGTACAGCATAGTACTTTGGCATGTCGGTTGATACCCGGTAATCTGTTTCAAAACACTACATACCTCAGTCGGGGCTCTCAGGCAGATCCGATACACATACATGCTCAGCGCTCATAGCCAACCCCCGAGATCATCGCCGACTCGTACGCAGTGATGAGGCCTAAAATGCGCTAATTCCTCATGCTCAGGGGCTCCCGGGTCCGACCATCGCGGCCACGCAGCATACACGCGCAAGATGGTGGCTCTGGCAAGCGAGGCGTTCCGCCGGTCTCCCGTCAAGATCCGCAACCCTTTCTCGTCCAATAGCGTCTTTCATAAGCGACGTGAGGATTTTGGTTTTCGTATCATCATTAAACTCATCTAGTGTAACCAAGGTGGCCAAGATAGCACCAATGAACGTCTGCGAAAACACTCGTGCTCACTCAACATGCGTTGAAAACTAGCGCGTGTCCGTGGTTATCGTATACCGAGCTTCCGAAATGACTCAATGTACTTACCGAACTCCGGCCGCACTTGGAGTAATGGCATGACCCGTCCAGGCGATACGAAAACAATGCCCAGCAATACCACATCACGTACACTTATGTCTCCTGGGCGCGTTCCGATCCTCCAGCGCCCATTCGACCAGTGCAGACGACCAGGATCTTGTGCCTCACATTGCTATATGGCCGAACTATCAGCCTGGTGATCTCACTCGAGCAGGTTCAGAACCTACACCCATGGCGTTCCTCACGGCACCAGCTATCAAGAAAGCCAGACGCTGAAGGCTTACGCAGACCTTCGGCTGATTTGGAGTCGGTTGAGTGCGCAACTGTATTTGTTTTTCGACAGGTTTGTAGTTGAGCCACTATAACCAGATGTGCGGTCAGTGTTAGTACCTTCGTCAGTTTATTAATTGTGACCAACGTGGAGCGCAACCTTCAGGGACGACGCCTCAATGCGCGTTGGTCTGTCAGGAAGACAGTCAAAGCTACTCTCAGCGATTGGCACTCCGAGTTCGGAATTCTTTTGCCAGAACCACAGTGGTAACATATCGGTCCTGTCTAGCTCTGAGTTTAGGCGGGTCAACTGGGTGGCGTACGGAACAACAATGGTAGCCGGGATGATGCGTGTAGGATCGGGCACCCGCACGTCTAATATGCACCAGCGAGTGCGAGCAGCATCAGCGGTCTCGATGATGTCGCTGTAGTGAATGCCGGCATCCTCGTGTGCTGCGAACGCGATGGCGCCGGGAGGGATTCCCTGAGGAAGATTTCCCCGGCTGTCTGGCTGGCAATAGGACCGCAGAATCACCTCGTGGATGGGAGTACGGTGAACCGTGCGTTTTGCTGTTGTCTTTTCGGCCATCGGTACGACCAAGCGTATGGCGCGATCGCCAGCGACCTGTGGCCCGAAGGTGACGTTGATCACAGTGTCGCCCTTATGCTCGCACGCGATGACCATGAAAGCAGGTCCCTGGCTCGACATATTCTAGAAACAGATGGTGTGGTGCGAATACCCTCTCTCTTTCTCACTCGCGTCCTTAAGTATGCCTGTATCCACTGACAGCTACTCCAAACTGCGTCCATCCGAGTACAGCCAGTACAATACGTCGCTATAGCTGGAGGAAAGTGGATGGATGAGGCGGAGCGACGAAAACTGGAGGAGAGTATGGAGGAAGCACAGCTATTTACTGTATTCCCGGACAGGTGCGCAAATGTTCCGGCTCGGGACCTACATACCGAGCTGCTTTCGGTCGAATGGATCGGTCGTTATCTATGATCATTTGTGAGGATCATTGCCGTGCAGCTGTAGTCCTGGAATAATATGACGGTGTCTCGAAGACTGCGAACGTGAGGCTTGCTGACGGCGGCGCTAGAAAGACCCATCTCATGTTGCCAAGCGCTGCGATATGTTCACCCTTCAGAGTCGTTGCAGTTGCAATACTCCTCGTAGTAAGACGTGGGTGATATGACCATGATCTAGATTCAACAACCATCGGCACGAACAACTATGGGAGGCCGACTCAAGACTTTTATCTTCCCGGCAATCTGAAGCGTTCAAGCTTTGCTCCGTCTCAAGGTGCGTGTCTAACTCTGTGCGAGTCGAGATCAGAATGAACTACTGGTATCACATAACGAATGAATCATCGAGCCGGCATAAACGGCAGACAGCACATAAACACTTGGAACGACATGAAGCGGCCCACTGACGTTTGGAGCCTAGTGGCAGTTCACAGAATGGCAAACCCGCCCCGAGGACGTGCGAGCTGGAGGACTACCTGGAACGCGCCAGGGGAGACGTGCACGACACCGACGATAAGGAGTTCGTCCAGCCTAATCCCCCCTTCTCCGATTCTCCACGGAGCAGAGAAGGGCGAGTCATAACTCCCCGAGATGGGCGGGGTACCCGTCAACTCCCGCTGTGGGCGAGGATCAGACACACTAGCTTGTAGCCGAAGGTGGAATGGCATGCCTCGAAAAGAAGCTGAACGCTGCGCCCCACGTGCTTCACGAGTCGAGCTAGCGTAATAGGACTCCTCTGTTGAGTTTGGTCTCGCGTTTGTATCTGCCGCTTGAATTCCGGTATGCCCGGCCACTACGCACATCGGCACGCTGATAGGTACCGTCACAACCCAACAAGCAGCAAAGTGACGCACATTGATGCAGATATACGTTGAAGACTTGCCCCCTAGACGGGCGGGTTCCGTTACGCCGCGTAGATGAACACGCCCACTGAGCGCATCTGCTACCGACAGTCCAGGTGCACCATTGTCCTCTCGCTGAAAGAAGATGGGAAGCTCTAGGCGAGCACCAGTTAGTCGTGTGCGCCCGCCCGGGAAGCGCGGCGCTGCCAGCCGTTGTGGAATAACAGGGCCCCGACTAGTACCATCGCCCGAGTAGTAGGCCACGTTCATGTCCAGAAGAGCTATACTCGCGGCACATGAGAGACACGTAGGAGAATCTGGGGGGGCAAGTCCGCGAATGTCTCGTATGAAGAGTGTTTGTGGAGACTGGATGCATGTGTCGTAGCACAGCACCGCGTTTAAACAGAGAGTGATCGTAGGATCATCGGTCTTCAATAATGTTGTCCGGATGTAGATGTATGCAATAGTGGCCGTAAATGTGTGCGAAAGATAGCCTTGAGCGAGGCTGGGTGTGATAGTTGCTCCATCGCCGTGCGCAAAGAAATTGGGCTGTTGGGTAACGTTACTGACGTGGGCACCTTCTCAGTGAATACTCAGCGCACCTGAGGAACATACACATTCGAAAAATTCTGTATGCTAGTGAATGAAGTCAACATCTGGAGGGTCGAAGGAGGCCAGGAGGGTCAAACGACATCAGGCTGCTTTTTAAGCGGCGCGATCGCTCGGTCCCTGTCTTTGACGCATGGCACGCCCATGACCTCTCATCGAGGATGGGCGCAAAGAGACCCCGATAAAGATTGACGCGCAAACAGTACTCATCTCAAAGTCGATGCCACAGGGCACGCTCTCCAAGAACTTCCGCTGAAAGTTTGACATGTGCATTGAGATGGCACTTGAGTCTCCATGAGAACTCAAGCTTTTAGGCAGTACCGGAGACCGATCCACGTGGCCCATGGATAGAGTTGCTAATCGGAAGAAACATAAGAATATGAAATAATGGCGCGCATTTTGCGAAAAAATAACCTGGAAAGCGCGGCTGAGGGCGAGAATCCCAAAGGTGCCACGATTCGGTAGTCTTCATAAGATGGGATGAGGTAACATGGGTGGGGTGATAATTGTCACCAACCCTGTAGAACTTCACTATCACACCCGCCGACATACAAAGTGCACCACAGGTTGGCGACTCTCCTTCTGAGCCTAGTACGACATGCGTAAAGTGCAGGATTCGTGGAGGGCAATCGGAAGGGGAGGGGTCTCTGCAGGCCCGAGACGGTTCTATGAGACGTTCCTAGAGCCTGAAGGCCGCCTCGTTCAGGTCTCCCTCGACGCCGAGCAAAAATGTCGCAGGTGCTGTATGCGACAATGACATTATCGCCTATCATAACGAAGATAGGTCTGATCTCGGCTGACCGTGGTACCCGATACCTGCGTTGACGCCAGGCGCTCTATCTGCAGGTGGCCGAGCCTCATGCTTTGTAGGAGGCTGTACCAGATGAGTGATACAATTCGAATAGCACCGGCGCATTGCGTATGACAGATTGAACTGACGGAAGAGAGGACCAGCCGTGACACGCCATGATCGTCGAGAAGAAGGCGCGCGGCCCGGGGCTCGAGGTTGACTCGTGGCCCTGTTGATAGTGCCTAACCTGGGAAAAGATACCGAAACTGCTGTTGCTTGGGCTAATTCATTGAATCGCCACGTCTGCGTGAGCCTCGCTCGTCTATACTTTCCCTCACGTCATGATTAATGATGAAATTGGGTCTTAGACTCGTCCTATGGATATGTTACACACTATGGCAATCGCCGATAGCTCCCACGCTGTGGCGACAGCATCGCTGCGGCTTGCTTCGAGGCGACGTCTGGCGACGTGCATGGCATGTCCTCATACTCATTTTCGCGCCTGTGGGCTGATAGATACTAAGCGCTCGTGTTGTCTTGCAATATGCTCGGAGGCGCGTGAGGGAGGTGCAGAGTCTAAGGTGATTGGCTGTTTGTCACCAAGCCACACCACCAAGCCATACCAGTGACGCTTCGGGTGTACCATGACGAATTTCATGTACATGGGAGGCTGTCCTGAATATCTCACGGTGTTTCCAGCGCTGGTGCATGTTCGCAGATATCTGAGCGCTAACTTTCTCCGCCCAAGCCGGACCGTCGGGCCGGGGGCGTACCAATATCGACCCTGTAGGCTGTGATATCACTAGATTAACCAGGGCTCGTAAGAGCCGCACACCGATGACAACGGCGTTGATGATCCACAGGCCCTATGAGTAATGTCGACCCCTAAATCTCGTGAAGTCATAGACGTAGATAGATCCACACAATATCCACACTGATCGCACACTTCTAACGCTGATCATGGCCCGCGACGGCCGGTCCCTCTCAGGCTATGTGGGATGCCAACCGCGTCCTCTCCGTATCCTGCTCTTATTCCTGCGATCATCAACGGCCGATGTCACAAAGTTCCGCGCGGGACTCACAAGAGCAAGCCAATGCCAACTCGGTACCCATTCCTCGCTTCCATCTCCCTTCCATTGCGACCAATGTACTCTGGCGCATGCTCTGAGCGAAATGATGCGCCCGGGGCTGATATGACTGATGATGCTCATGGTCCTATCAGGCCACGGTGCTCCCGCCGGCGCGCCGCCGTCTCCTTGATGAGTGTCTAAGAGCTGAACTCGACCTTGCTCGTTTGCCATGTTGGAACCCAACCTCGCTCGCCATTGTCTTCTTTGACCGCGTAGGACCAATGCTTGAACCGCTTGTACACCCTCAGCAGGTCGCCTTCCGAGACGCTGAGTTCCTCGTCGTCCTTTTGCGTGTAGTCCATCAAGACATGCTCCAGGAAAGATTCCGAGACGATATGTTGTGGATGGATGGGCAACCAAGGGTCGACGTTGCCTGCGCGTTCCAGGTTCATAGTCTTCTTCGATGATGAGGGTGCCAATCCTGCAGATAATGAGGTGTAGGATGCAGTATGTGCGATGGCGCGAGCAACGGGGATACGCGTTTCGAGGAGACAACCTTCGGGGGCCCAGCCTCGTTCCGGCGGATCGGTAGCGATCGTATCCGTCTCCAGACGATCGCGTCGGAGCAACCATCGATCCTTGGCGCGAGAGAGAATTGTGAAGGTATCACCACTAAGAAGATGTCAGGAAGCCCACGAAAGAGGTGAGGACATGACAGCTTACGGAGTGACGTCGAGGTTACCTTCTTGTTTTGCCGTATATGAATAGATGGCAACACAGTAGCCAACATACCCCCCTCCATGGCCAGTGGAATCGTACACAGTGGCGTCCTCATGCGTGTTGTCACCCGAAGAGAGCGTAGTCGTCGGTTCGTCGAGATGGAGCGTCGAGCCAGGCTCGTACATCCGAAGAACAACATGTGAAGTGATGCTTGTGGGGGTTGGCAGAGTGTCTGTATCTTGTCTCAGTGATGAGAGCATGAGGTAGCTAAGACAACACACACCTTGCGCGGTATGCGTTGCGGCACCACCCTCATGACTCTGAGAGGAGTACAAGGCCTTACGCGCGATAACACAAGGAGACGGTAGCCTTACGACGTGCACGAGGGTAAGAAAAGGGTCTTGAGAGTCGTCTTTGAGCTTTTGATAGAGCACCAGGGGCTTCTGGTCGTAGGAAAGGCAGCATTCAGTGCGGTCATCTATCATGCAATCAATAAGTGAAGACCGAGCAGACCGTATAAGAGGATGCATACCCTGTGGGCCGTAGGAGATCATCATAACGTAGTCCTGCCAATTGCCGGAGACATTGTATTTGTGCATCGTCGAAGGGAGGACCAGATACACGGGATCGTTCATGGATACCTTGAGACCCCTGCGATCCATCGATCTCTTCTGCTTGTCGAACAGTGACTGGCGCTTGACTTCACGCGTAATTGGCACAGGCTTATCTTGAGCGTGGACGGTCGGAGCACTGATGCCGGATATGTTACTGAGCCGTCTAAGGACGGCGACATCATCTCTGATGGGCGACCGGTCGGCGTCTTGTCTCGGCTCGTCCCCGAGTGGTGTGGTAGCCCGCTCAAGGATGGTTCCTCCTTCCTCCAAGACGCGTTGCAGCGCTTCGATCGCTTCCGTCATCTCTCGCGGGCCAATCTGCAAGAACTTCATAAGGGTGCCATCGTCCGCTTCTTGCAGTGCGATGTGGAGAAGCTGACGAAGGTTGATCATGTCGAGGGCGAGATCACTGATGTTCTGCGATTGTCGGTAGAGGGACAGCGACCTGCGTACTTGTGTAGCGTCCTGTATATCGTCGGCGTCAGGCGGGACAGGCAGGGCGTGCGCGGACGATGGGGCAACGTCGGACACAAGCTGTACAGCTCCGATTTGACTAAAGCGCGCTTCGCTCTCCTGAACGAGTCTGAGTGTGCGTATCTGGATCCTGAACTATATGAACATGAGTACTGTACAGATCTATCACGTCTGTATCGGGATTGACGTACACTGAAGAGACCGAGAGCATCATCCAGCAGTGTATCACAGTAGAGGATATCGCGTTGCGTATCCTCACGCTTCACATAGCGAAGCCAGAATGGCCGGCGGATCTGCTTTTGCAGGCTATCGTGGATCTCCTCGAGAGCGCTGTGGGTAGCTATGAGTACAACTGCGTGCGTGTGGCGAGTGTACAACGCACATATGCAACCGCGCAACAGGCTCCTTCAATTCTTCTGCCACCCCTGTACCGCTTGCACCGATTTCCTCTCGAATAGCTAGCAATAGTTCGGCGGAGCGCTCGGTTAGGCGTAGACATGACAGACGATTGACCTATTCCCCACATGGTCAGTCAGGGCCCAATCCTTGCAGGGAGTAGTCTCTATCCCACCTCAATCAGCTCTACAGCGTCCCAGATGCTCAGGAGCATCTTGCCCGCGACGTCCAGCGCGGGTACTGGCACAAACTGCAGGAGGTCGACTCCCACAAAGAGCGCTTCATGAGCGAGATTGGCCGCTGGTCCTAGGACAGCCGAGGCTGCTTCGACGACGCGCTGGACAGGGTGTATAACAGGTCAAAACAAGGTAGCGTGATACAAGCTAGGACAAACCTTCTTGGCTTTGCGGTAGTTCTGCTCTTGGGCATTGAGGGCCATTCGGGGCACTGAGACTGGGGTGAAGCGTGCGATGGCACGTATGGGAGTAGTACGACGAAGGGTCAGTTGGAGGCCTTCATTAAAAGCATTTGCGTGCTGATATCGATAGACACTGATAGCAAGGCCACGCGAGGCGCTGTACTACTGCACGTTGCTTTCTTACCGCATGCACAGCCGAAGCACTTCGTTCATCCCTTCGAAGTTCTAGCCGCTGTGGCGTAAAAGAGGGCAGCCTCGAGGGTGTACAGCAAGAGTAAGCTGCATTCGATTCGAACAAGTTTGTATAGCCCACAGGTTGGACGACTCGTCATCGACGTTCGAGTCGACGTTCCCCTCGGCTCGCATTCCGTGGATCAGCTATATTTGATGAAATTCTCACGTTCCGAACGTACACGCTGCACTTCGCCTGCCATCTTTTGCTGCTGTATATCCCGCGCAGGCCCCATAGGTATAAACCAAGTCCTTGTATATATCGGAGCGAAGAACGAGAGATTATAGAGAACAAGAGTCCAAGAGCGCGATAAGTACTACTAAGACAAGCTGGGATGAACTGAGCGAGAGGAGCGGACAGCGTAGAGGATAGATAGACGAGTCGAGCAACGACAAAGGGGAATGAAGAGAGTGTATGGTCGTCAATTGAGACGGAGACTGGGAGCGTAACGTGTAGGTAGCAGTCGTAAAGGAGCGGCGACGAAGATCGAAGAGTATATCCACATTAAAAGAGAGTCACGAAACCAGGGAGATGTCATGATTGTATATGGCACAGCAAGTGACAAGATGCGAGGAAGGATGCGTAGTGGCACGAATGGAGTTGATTACAAGTAGGTCGACGTCCGGCTGACGCTCTGCTGGGGCGGGAATGCCGAGCTCATAGGGCTGACAGCGGGCATACCGCCCACGCCCGGTCCCGCACTTCTATCGAAGCCCGCCTCACTATCCAGCGTGATATTGGCCCCTCCACTTCCTCCCAATATCCCACTCTTATCCCGACTATCCGCGATAGCCGGGGTCGCGGGTGTCTGTGCACTCGCCGCGACCTTTCCGATGTACCAACTCGGCACCCAACCGCGCTCTCCTCCATCCTCCTTGACAGCGTACGACCAATGATTATACCGCTTGAACACCCTCAACGCATCGTCCTTCGACAGATCGAGCTCTTCGTCTCCCTTCTTCTTGTAGTCCATCAATGCGTAGCCTGGGAAAGACGTCGAGACGATGTGAAGCGGCAAGATGGGTGTGCGGGCGTTAATGCCGCCTGCTACGCCGTTTGTTGGTGAGGATGGAGTGGAGCCTGGGTTGGAAGATGGGTTGGATGAGGTGGACGCGATTGCCCGTGCAATCGGGATACGTGTCTCGAGTAGACAGCCCGCAGGGACCCAGCCTTGCTTTGATGGATCGCTGTCGACCGTCCCAGTTCCCTGCGGATCGCGCTGAACAACCCACCATCCGCGCGCACGCGAGATGATCACGAATGTATCGCCACTGCAAGAGCAAGAGTGTCAGCAACGTGGCTACTAGAACAAAGGAAGAAAGGGCACGTACACAACAACGTCGAACTCATCCTCCTGCTCCGCCATATACGGATATATGGCCACACTATAGCTGACATTCTCTCCTCCAACAGGCTGCTCCCTCTCCTTCCCACCGTGCCCTCCATCTCGCCCGTGTCCATCACCACCAGCAGAGGAAGCCGTAACGGGCGCCACAGCGCTCTTCGGCGCCGACTCGTTGATGCTTAGGTTGGAGTTGGATGCTGATGTGTGTAATCCGGGTCGAGAATCACCGCCGGCGGGACTCATGAGTTCAGGCCATCCTGTGGCAGCGCTTCCGCCCGTGTTCAGCGGTGGCTCCGTAGACGCCTGCGCCGCATGAACCTGCAGTCGTGGCGGGCGCGAAAGCGTGCGACCGTGGCCCTGCGCCCCAGTCCGCGAAGTAGAGGAGGTGGATGTGGTGGAAGTATTAGGGTTGGTCGTGGATGCGTTTGACGCTTTACGCGCGGCCTGCTTCTGCTGCGCGACGGCGATGGGAGAACGGATGTCTTTGATGTGTTTGAGCATGAAGACGGGGTTTTTGGACGCGTCTTTGAGTTTCTGGAAGAGGAGCAGTGGTTTCTCGTCGTACGACAGACACCGCTCAATTCGGTTGTCTAGAACCATTTATCAGGATTCTCAGGCTCCATGAATGTGTAATGGGCGGAGATACGCACTAGGTGGACCGTAGCAGATGAACATGGCATAGTTCTGCCAGTCGTCGTTGTTGATCTTGTATTTCCGCAGGGCGGCTGGTAAGACTTTCCACGCCGGATCCTCCAGCGAGACTTTGAAACTCTTGAGATTATCCGAGCTCTCTTGCCTCGTCGGCCTTGGCGGCCCGTTCCTGCTCCCGTTCGCACTACTTGTGGTGGTTGGTGTAGGTGTCGCCTGTGCCTGAGCGGTGCCTTGAGAGATATTGCTGGTGGGCGTCGAGGAGGAGCTGGCAGTGTGCTCGGCGCGTTGTGGTGATGGATGGGGGCTCTCGACGTCGGACGAGCCGTTGCCGTTCTTGACTTTGGCCCATTGGAAGGCGCCCGTTCTGGTCACGGGACTATCGACGGCCGTGTGTGTGGATGAGGCAGCGGTGGAGACAGTCGAGGACCGGATGGACTGCAGGTCGTCCAGTGCACCGTGCACAGAGTCGCTTAGGCGCCGGTGGTCGGACTCGAGTGAGCGTAGGCGCTGGTCCTGGTCGCGCAGAAGGTCGTATAGCCTATCTATGGTCAGGCTTTCTCGTCCATCGGATTCAGCTAGAAATGATTCAGATATTTGTGCGGGGCAGTGCGTTTGTTGGACGCACAGGGCGGAACATAGGCGTCCTGGTCAATCGTCACGTTATGCAGCAGCTTGAGCTGATAGACGGCCTTCAATATCTGCAGCCGCTGCCCCACGCTGGCGACTCCGAATTCCTTGAGCTCGTCCGGGCCCATAAGACATAGCGCGTCGCCCGAGATCCCATGTTCTAATTCGCACAATCAGAACTGCGCATCCAACTATATTAGGATATAAACCTCGTATTTGCGGTTCATATTGTGGTAGGCCGAGGTGGGTGAAGAAAGTCTGCACGTCGCCCTCATCCCAATCGCCGATCTGCTCGTGCTTGACGTCGAGCGTGTGGAGGTCCATGGCGAACCCGCGTTACCGTCCCAGGCTCTCTCGCGCGGCGCGCAGTGCCATTCAGATTCCGTCGGACACGTGACGTTTCCCTACCGTAATTCCAGTCGTGTAATGCGGAAAGTGTGAGTTGCCTTCTGCCATGGACGATCCATGGGGCAACGCCTGGGGCGAACCTTCTACCACTACTACCACCCATGACACCTGGGATGTCAAGCCCGTTACGACTTTGACGACTTCGCCGCCTCTGGGTGATGAGGAGGCTGATCTGGGCGGCGCTTCCGCGGGCTGGACACTTGACGGCGCTGTTCGTTGGGATGAGGGCGACGCCTGGGGCTCTTCTAACTCCGCCTGGCAACCACAAGATACTTTCTCGAATATCAAACTCGAGACGCCTGTCGCTGCTGCACCTCCAGAATCTGAACCCGAACCAGATCTTGAACCCGAACGTCCCGATTCAGAGCACGCTTCTGAGCCTGAACCAGAGCCCGAAGAGGAAGTCGACGAGCCGCCTCCGGTGACAGTTGATGCGCCGCCAGATACCGATGAGGAGGCGCCCGCGGCCGTGAGCGCTCCCCGGACGCCAGATCCAGATGCCGACGGCTTCGGGACGTTCGACGACGGCACTGCACCTGTATCAGCAGCAGCGGCACCATGGTCACCAGTCGCACCTGCCTTTCCGGAAGACACCGACGGCGGCTGGGGTACTTCTGCTGAGTCCGCTTGGGGTGCTGCCGACCCTGCCGAGAAAGAGGAGGAAGCCGAAGAAGAGGACGAATGGACCAGGGCAGCGCGCGCCAAGGCCGCGTTGGATCGCGCGCTCGTGCGTGAATAATGTTTTGCATGTGCATTGTGTACTCTGTCGACTGACTATGCGACTGTTGCGAAGTAGCCGCCTGAGTTGCTCGCTTCGATAATGCAGCAAGTGCAGGAACTCGCCGATGCCGCCTGGCCGCCACAGGAAGGCGATCATGCGAAAGACACGCCGCCTGACTGGGCGAGCAGCTGGCTCGCAGGTATGGATGGTGTACCGGGTCTGTGAGTACTCTTCTCGTGTGTTCTGCCTATATACCGAAAACTCATGCAAACATAGTGAATCACTCTTGTCGACATATGTCCCTCCAGACCATACACTTCCTCCACCAACTCGCTTCGCCGCAACACACACATCGAAGTCCCTCAGTTCATCCCTCAAACTCACCCGACATACGCTCCCGGCACGCAACTCGCCTTTCGCATCACTCATGGCAGCCCGCGGATCCGCCGCCTGGGAAGCCGCTGTGAAAGCGCGCTCTATGCCCACAGCTGACGCAGACGCAGAGAGCGCCGTGCCTGCTGGATGGCGAATACTTGAGAAGGATGAACGGAAAGATGGAGATGCGAAGGAAGAGGGTAAAGAGGAGAAGAGGGGCTTGTTCGCGAGCTTGTGGGGTCGCAGGAGCAGCACGATGAAGCCTCAGACTACGGGCGGGAGCATTGGGAGCTCAGGATCAACGAGGCAGAGCGTTGAGGTGCTCAGCCCGGTGTCCGCACCTTCCACTGGTCCTGCAACGCCGCAACGAGCTGCATCACCCGCACCGTCTACGACGTCCACGCCTGCGCCTACGGCTTCTACACCAACGGCCGAGGCACCACCTGCTCAACCTGCTCCTTACGACCCGCCCACGTTCGAGCCGATCCTTCCACCTTCGAGTAGCGCGTCACCGCCGCCCCAAGCAGCGCCGGCACCAACGGGCGTCTCCCGCTTCTTCTCACGCCTTACCCGCAATCGCGCCTCGTCTCCCTCCCCACGGGCTTCGTTAGCACTCAGTGGCGACGACATTGAGTTCCTCGGGGATATTGTACCTTCCGCATCTGATCCAGATGACGAGAATGATCTGCTGGGTTTGGGAGGAGGAAAGGATAGGGATCTGAAGATGGCTGGACTAGAGAGTCTGTTGAAGAGCAAGCCGATAGGCGGGAAACTGCCTGCACCTCTACCACCGCCTCCGAGCGTACCGACACTAAGACCGGTATCGAGTGCGAGTGCTCCAAAGCCCCATCACGCGAGCCAGCCATCACAAGATCTGTTCGCGGGCTTCGACGTGCTACAACCTTCATCGTCGGGAGGAACACAAGCCTCGGGTTCAGCAAATTTCCAGGCGCTCCCGACGTCAAGCTCCCTCGCGTCTACGAGCGCGCAACCTTTTGCACCTTCCATATCGACCGCATCAAGCGCTCAGCCGTTGGCGCCTTCAACATCAAGCAGCGCATTTGACGACGACGACGATTTTGCAGACTTTCTCGGTTCACCGTCGGCACATACAGGTCCTTCAGCAGCCGGTGGTCTTCCGCCTGCTCCCGATACCTCCACGTTCGGTGACTTCTCGAGCTTCGCGGCGCCATCAGCTTCTTCTGCAGCAGGTCAAACTGCGACGAGCGATTCGTTTGGTGACTTTGGAGGGTTCATGTCGACACCTGTGCCATCGTCTGCAGCGACTGTTGCGAGTCCGCCTCAGCCGCTTGCGCCGCCACCTTCGGCTATATCGACCCTTTCGCCGCCGCCGCGGTATGGGACGACGCCGGTACTGCCGCCCCCTGGCTCAAGTACGATATCACCTCTCCCACCACCACAAAGCGTAGGAACGGCCACGCCTCCTCTACCACCGCCTAGTGCGGGCATGAGCAAATCTTTACTTGACCGACGCCTCAGTCGCCCCGTGGGAAGCTCGGGTTCGAATTCACCCGTTTCGCCCGCCGCCCCAGCTCCCCTCGCACGAGCCGGGTCAGTAAAGAACGGAAAGCCACTCTCGATCACGCCGCCCTCACTGGACCTGTTCAACACCGATGCCAGCTCTGCCGACAAGGAAGACACGAAGTCGGGCGTCGAGGCTTCCCACACGCGTACGCGCTCGCTTCTCGAGAGCGCCCAAGCACGCGCGGGCATGAGATGGCCGGCGCCGCCGTCTCCGCTTCCTGAGGCGCTGAGTCCGCCGCCAGATGCACCGGCTACGTTCACTTCCGCTGGTGTGGACCTTCTGGGTGTTGGCAGTGGACTATCTGGGTTCGCGGCGGCACAGGTGCAGGGCGCGCCTCCAGTCCAGACGTTCTCGCCACCATCACGCGCACTCTCACCGCCGATGCAAACGCTCTCCCCTCCACCTCTCGCCCCTCCGCCCGGAGCAAATCCTCCGGCGCACAAGATTCCGCCAGCACCATTGAACTCGCTCGCGCCTCCAACAGACTTGTTCGATATGGGGACGGGAGTAGAAGAGACGCCGCCACCCACGCCTCCGAAGCCTGACTTTGGCTCGTTCGCGAGGTCAAATAGCCGCCCGTCATCGGTCGTAGGCTCTTCGACGTTCTCGCCGCCTTCAAACCCGTCACCTTTACCTCCCTCAACGCTCTCGCCGCCCAACTCGTCGACGTTGCCCTCAGCAGTCGGGATCTCGCGCTTTCCGCATCATTCGAGTCTACCGGTGCCGGCGTCGACGTCGAGACCTGCGTCGCGTGCAGCACATAAGGCTGTGACGATGTCTGGTGCTTCGACGAGCGCGGGTGGGTCAGCGCCGTTGTTGCCGCCTCCGCCGGGTGGGGGTTCACCGTTCGCGCCTCCTCCGCGCGCACCGTCCGTCGTCGCGTCTCCGCCTCCCGTAACGATGACGCCGCCCACCGCATCACTGTCACCTCCAGCAGGCTTTGCCCCTCCCCAACGCAACTCATTCGCCTCACCTCCACCAATGAACCCATCACCAAACAACGTGTTTGCTGCGTTGCCGCCGGGTAGGGCGATGAGCTTGTCGCCACCCGCGAGAGACGGATCGCCCGATGATAGTGTGCCGCTTGCGGCGCTTGTGCAGCAGAGGCATCAGGCGCAGACTGTCGTGAAAGGCACGGGCGGGTTGAGCGCGCAGGATCTGAGCTTCTTCGAAGGGCTCTGATACGCGAGCGCGGCGCGTCTGCTCGGAGAGTTGCCGCCGGATGCTAGAGTCCCGCATAGCTCCGCGATAATGACGAAGCTGGTATAGATTTGTCGATTCTGTCGCACGTGTACTCTATTTTATCAATGCAAGGATCTCCTATTCACTACTTACATTCATGCATTCTGCGTCATGAGGACAGAATGCCGTGCGGTGGAGGTGGTTCACCTCTGTGACTTGTACAAATGGGGATGACGGTGGCGAGTTCTGCGGCCCCAGGGCAGCTGATTGGTCATGTCAAGGCTGAGCGCTGAGCTCTAGTCGTTCATCGACGATTCTACGTCTCAGACTCACTCTTCCGCAGAAACTTGCCATCATATTTCTCCGTCCGAAAGTCCCGTCAAACCCATCCTCCAAGGGATCTGCACCTAGTAAGCAGATGAAAGTGCAAACCCTGGGCACTCCAGTCCTCCATCAAGTCTACATAGCACATGGCACAATCTACCTCGAGACAGGTATCCTTCCCACCACTAGTCTCAGGATGCGTGAGGGATTCGCGAGGAGGCGGGTCCCATGAAGAAGGATCATTCGTGTCGGCGTGCCTACAAGTGACGGGATTCAGCGGTTGCTGCGGGATCTGCGATCCTATAACGAAATCTCGATGGCATCTATCAAGCATACTTGGATTGTTTCGGGCTTGAAGCGGCGTGGCGCGAAAAGCGACCAGACCCTGGCGAACGATTACCTATATGGCATGTCGAACCCTCCCTGCCATTCAGTTCTTGAGCTTTTCTGCCAATGACATACGCGACCTGCTAGTACAGCCTTTTAGCCGTGTGTGCGTTGGCGGATCCTCTCTGTGTAAAGACTAACGTACTCAGTATGTGCATCCCGGCAGTGTGGGCTTTTGAGTTTCTCGAGCCGCCGATTCCGATCCTCGAGACTGGAATTCTGTATCTGGCCGCTCTTTAGTTTGTCTGTATCAAAGTTGCTGCCCGTGTAACATGTACTGCATGCAGAACTTGGAGTGGGTATCCAGCACGATTGTTTCTTAGACGGTAGACGACATACAGGGCTATAAAGTGTGCAACTCGCAACGTGAATCTGCCATTCCGACCATCGAGTATGTCTGATAGCACACCACCCACCGCTGGCGCTCTCCTTCATATCGCCAGGGAGCATTCCGATCACACCATACTGAGCCTTGTCTTTGGACGGGGAGTAGCATGCGATCGGGCCAGTCGCTTCGTTCTGAACATGATCGCTCGTGGCCCCACAATGCCGCTGGATGTAGGCATTGACCGCTTTGTTTCCAGATCTTACGGGCACCTCGCAGTCACCACTAGATACCCTGGATTGTATGACGATGCCATTACGTTCACGGTGCACGACGGTCTTGTTCATACTAGCGATACATTCGAAGTCAGAGCCCACGGCCAGGAGCATCCCAGTACTCGTTACTGTGTTCTCGATGTGCGGGTCTTGGATCCGGCTCGCATAATACCGGCTCGCCTCATCGTCCCTTATCAGGATAGCCCCTCGCGCCTGAATAAGGAGTTGGACAGGACAGACATGCTCCCCTTATGGTTCTGGAACGATGATGGGACATTGGGCGCACCGGTTGATACTGGCGAACTCAGATGCCCACCGGAAAGACTCACGCGTATTGGAGCAACGTCCTTGAAAGTGGCGATATGGGTACGTTTTATCATGCACCAGACGCCGAAGCGCACAAACTGATCCCATATGTTCTCCGTAGTGGAAGGGTTACGAAGCCGTGGAGAAACAAGTCCAGTTGAGGTCGAATCCATCATGTGGCCAGCCCAAGATCAGGGTGTCGTTTCATCGTCTGGCGTCTTTGGTATCCGGGGCTGTTCGGAACGCTATGAGGGTACGTTCGAGACTATGCCCTCGTCTGTATGATTGCGAATCAGAAGCGACAGGATTACGAACGCGCCAACGTTGAAAGAATGGAGTGGGCATGTCAACGCTGGAGGATCGGTAGAGGTCCTGGACGCATTGGCGTAAACGACGTGGTCTTATTGGGCGTGGTCTTTGTCTCCCCTGGGCGTATTATGCCACTCCTTCAGGTCAAACCTACCTTCGGTCAGCTCTTCAGTTTTTATTTGTATGGACGTGACTTATCTAACGCCCTCACAAGCCTTCATTAGTTGCACTAGATGAAGTCCGCACAGCCCATGTAGCAAGCAATCAAAGGTGGCGAGTTGCCGTAAGGAGTTATAGCTGGTCGTGACTGCGTAGACCAGACTATGCGCATTGAATCCTAAGCCTAAGGTCTCAAGAAGTACAGATGGAAGGAGCGTGTATGGGGCTGGAGCTTCACATGCGTAACCTCTGTAGCGCTAAGAGCTCCGAGTCTTTCAAGAACTTCCTCAATATAGACGATGTTGAGACTGTGTGCACTGACTATCGGGCGCGCTCGAATTTCCGTCGTGGCGCGGGAATGAAAATAGCGATGTCATGTAGCGCACATCGAGCGCCTCTAAGGGCCGGAGGTGGACGATCAAGCACGCCACCTAAAGGGTTTAACTATCGGACATGCGGCCGTTTGCGATCTTACCGACAACTGTGGTATTTTCACCTACGCAGGACGGCGTTCATTTGACAGCAGACCCGCGTCTGTATGTATAGGCGGGTAAATGGAAAGGTCGCGTACCACCACTCCCAAACTTTGTAGTGGTGGTTCCTTGCAAGAAACGTCGCTCACGGGCGACACGGCTTTATCGTAATCGGCCCGATCTCCGGAGGCGGTTCTCTCCTCTCTTTCATCTGCTCCTTCTTCCCTACCCGCATGTTCCTTCGATTTGCGTCCCCGTTCCGCTCATACCCGATTCAAGTGGATGATTAGTCTGCGGCCAGCGATTGTGCTCGTGCGCAAGTGAGAACAACACGCACGGCCATGACTCTGATCCCCAACGGGAGACCCGGTGCGCGTTACTCGCTGTTCCTCGCCGTATTGAGTTCGCGCTGACAGTGAGACTCATAGCCGGACAGCCATGACACGTCTCCTCTTTCAGCTCCTACTGGCGCTTACGCACTACCTCTATCGTCTCCATCGCCGCGGGCAGCCGAAGCAGCAAGAAGCGCCGCTTCTGGGTTTTTAGGCTGGCTTTGACAGGAAAATTCCAGGAAACCTTGCGCTCAAGGGGGACGTTGAGCCGCGACAACTCGCCAGAAACTCCCGTCTGCGGGTCCGATGCTTGTCAGTACTCATGCAGTTCAATCATCACGCGGTGTTATTTCTTACACACATACCAAGCAGCTCTGGCTTCGTGACAAGGGTTATAGTGACATCTTGAGGTGTCTATGAGAAGCCAAGTACGGTACTTACTATTACCAAGTTACCTCCTTCTCCCCTGATGTGGTGGCTGTGCTCTAGGCGATACTCGCGGTACAGCCCCTTGAGCACTACTTGCCCTTGCGGCCAATTAAGCGCCATGTTTCGTCTGCCAGCGCGGCGTGAGAAGCGATGAGAATAGCCAGGGACAGAAGCGTCCGCTTTCTTGAAACTTAAACCATTCCGGTGAGAACACCAGTCCAGCCGAAGAAACTGCCTGAAGCGTATCAACTAGGTGTATGAGCGTGCTTGCAGCCTCCAGTGACTCCGATCTCGACCTGTCTTCGCTACATACCTGGCTAAACCTGCACCTCCAAAAGCGGACACGCGATGCCACGTGCTGGGTATGTGGCGGTGCGCAAGTACAGCAGTATGTGGGATGGCGACCCTTAACGGGAATGCTTGACACAGGTAGCGGTCTCTTAATCTCTCGCTCGCCCTCGCACCCTCGCAGTAACGCCCCAACACTCCGAATCCTATACCTTCGCCATCTCCTCAGCGTCACAATTGGTGAGCCTTTGACGCGAACGTTTTCAACCATTATCTGACCCCGCGCACAGACGAACTCGCCTGGATCAACATTGTGCCCCTGACTCTTGTGGTGCGTACCATCTGTAGCCGCAGAATGTCACAACGCTGAAGCCGTAATCAGTTCGAGCGTTTTTCACCCCCGTCTGCCACATCTTGATGGCTTCTACTACTCCCGTAGAAGCTTCCGCCGGGCCACTGACGCCACTCTGTGTCAATATGGTCCGTCACGCCAACCGACCGTTCGCGCCGATACTGAAGTCGGGAAACTCGGCAGGCAATCTCATCGGCCGATAACTGCAACGAACATGCAACGGACAACCTGACTTGCCTCAGTCCTCTCGCCGCCTGGTTCAACGAGAAAAGTTCTCGTACCTGGAATAGCTCGCTTCAAGGTGCTGACATATCTATCAAACATGAACAGAACTACCATAAGGCCAGAAAGGTTCGTAATCAATGATGATTCTAGAGCCACATCTTGAGAAGAGCGCAGCGTGTTGTAGAGGCCGTCTCGTCCGTGCTCGGTCCTGCGGCTAGTTTAGCCCATGAAGCGCTCTTTTTGGGCGTGGACTTGCTTCAGTTTGCTCCTGTACCTGCACTAGACGTTGCCGGGCAGGTTCTACTGAGTATCTGGGACGCAGTAGAGATGATGGAGGCAAGTGGCCGGACGCTGTGTAGGTCTGAACTACTTCAGACACCCTTTTTGTTTCCAGACCAATCGTCTCTCGTGCTTGCGCCTTGCTGAGAGGTGTGCCGAGCACCTATTGGCTATCTGGGAGGAGGTCGTTGCAAACGGCGAGGGCATCGCCGACGAGCTTCGAGACCCTGTAACTCGACTGCACACGTGAGTATATACGTCTACTACCCATTGTTGTACTCATGTATCAAGTCAGAGCTTTCGCAGACATCAATGACTGTCTACAAAAGCAAGTACATCGTCCGTTCTGGGTTCGCTATGTCAAGCGCGAGGAGATACAAAGCAACATCAGTCATTGCGATGCCCTACTTAATGACGCCCTCCGCCTGTTTGATGTGCGTATACCGCGTGTGTGATGCAGCGGTCAAGAGCGCCGTTGATATTAGTTCCAGATCCGGGTTACCATACGCACGTTGAAACTTGTGAAAGCAACGGACACACGATTTTCTCACGCAGGGGCGGCAGACGGAGATACGCCCATACCTGGGTCTGGCCTTGACTCTGTCGCTGTAATTGAAGACCCCAACAAGCTGCACCACTCTATTGAAGTTCACAAAGCACTCAACAGCTACAGAACTTCGCAAAACTCCGACGATCTTGCCGGCGACATGGCAGAATTGCGGCAGCTTCTCTATGCCGCTGTTCAGGCAGAAGATGACGTCAATATGATGAATGTGCTACAAGTCGGTCGCCACGAGATGCCACAGGCCATCAAAGTACTGCAGCATGCTCTCAAGCGAGAGTCATGGTCTGACCTGTCGTCTCCGTTCCAAGCTCGAAAACCTCTTCCGCAAGCGTCGAGTGATGGGAACCCCGACTACCTGGCCCAAGACTTCCTCAGGAGCGGCATCAAGGCGCTCAAACGCCTCAGTTCAGGGGTTGACTTCACTCCGCTCATTAGGACGACAGCGGACGCAGACGAGGATACGAGTGAACCGAGCCCGACTTCGGGGGATATTGTGCCTCCAAGTGGTGCATTGTTGGCGGAAACAGGGCCCGAAGATGGGGACGCTCGAATGTCGCCGTTGGTGATCAGCCGGGATGCCGGTTATTGCGCTGCCATCTACCCTTACATGACAGAGCACATAGGCCATCTCGATGTCCTTATGTGCGTCTTTCTCCTGCAGTCCTTGCGTGTTTTTCTCATGGTTGGCCGTTAGTGGCGATATGTTTGTGATCATTTCCCGCGCCACCGGATGGTGGCTTGTTCAGCGCGACCTAGAGGGCAAGGGGAACATCATCGACGCCTCGAAGTCCGGCCAAGGCTGGGTTCCCACAAAATGCCTTCTCGAGACGCGTCTTCCTGTCCTCTACGCCCTCGCCTTCAAGTCTACCTTTGCCGGGTCTCTTACGCTAGACTCGATCAACACAGTGCCACGTGAGATCACCGCGCATACGCCGATCCTCTTGCGTTACATCGTGACCTCCAGTTGTCGACGATATGCGATCGCCGATCATCGTAGAGCCAATGCCACGCAACTCGATATATCCAGAGGCGACGTCTTGCGCGTGTTCAAGAAGTGTCAGACTTGGGCATATGCAATGAAGGAAGATAACGGGGAACGTGGCTGGGTACCAAACTGTTATATGGCTAAAGAGCCACCTTCAGATCGATGACCGGGACCCCTCACGTACCAATTTCCATCCCTCGCGACCCGGTATATTTCTGTCACATTGGGCAGGTGACCCACGTGGCCTCGGAATCATATAGCGAGCCCCGTGTGTACCGCAGAAGTAGATCATCTCATACCACCATGACCCCGTGGCACCGCGACACAGCCCGGGTCCTACGCCCTAGTGCAACATTGTAGATTGCTAGACCCACAGATAGATCTCTCGAGAACCACTAACACTGCCTATTTTTACGTTCTATTGCCGCAATGTAGTCGATGACATAAGTAGCAGGTGTCTAATTTCCTATATGCACATACAAGAAGCCGTTTACGCCGACTCACAGGATATCAGCGAGCGGCTGCCTTGACACCGCGGTGGAACTCCTGATCAGCCTACAGAATGCACTTGTCATATTATGGATGGGTTACTATGGGCGACCGAAGCGCATACCGAGTCTTCCCATCCCTCTCAATTTCCTGATTGATATGAACGACAATACCAGCAGAAGTATTGTGGTCCGTCGCCCGGCCGAACATGTTTGCTCCGCTCACAGACCCCAGCTCAAGAGTGGAATGGGTTCCAGCGGACCGACCCGCAGATGATTCAAGAGAAAGGCTGAATGAAACTAAAGCTGTGACCCAGCATGTTCAAGTTGTGGTCGACGACCAACCCCGGCCCAAGGCCAGCCACAGTCTGCAGCCGTCCCATCACATTCCCACGCGTTCCTCTCCGGACTGATCGGGATTCGGCGCCTTCGCCTTGCGCATGTCCCTCATGTCCTTCGAGAATCGAGATGTGCGAGCCTTATATGGCACGGCTCAGGAGGAAGTAGTCGCGTTTATTGCGCTCTCTATATCTTGAAGCCCTGCCTGCTGCCCTGTCGTTTGACCGGAACCCACATCATGGCGTTCTCTGGCTTTACCTCTCTTATGCGGTCGGTGTTCGACCAGGGTATGATGCGCCAGTTCTATCCGCCTACTGCCACTTTCGAGCCCGAACGCGATATCTCTTCGCAGGCTGGTCAGGTGCGCAGAGCTTCTATGACATGCGTGGCGAAATTGACCCCGCGCTAGGTTGCACTTGTCACGGGCGGCAACGGCGGGATCGGCTACGAGACGTGCAGACACCTCCTGCTGAAAGACGCCAAAGTATATCTGGCCGCCAGGAAGCCCGATGCTGCGCAGGAGGCGGCAGTCCGACTGTTGGAGGAGACAGGACGCGCGCCTGAGATTCTCATCCTCGACCTGGGCGATCTGGAGAGTGTACGCAAGGGTGCTGAGGAGTTCAAGAAGAGAGAGCCATTGCTGCACCGCTTATATAACAACGCGTACGTCTCTCGGTTATCCTTATCGAACAGGGACTCAATATAAACACACAGTGGCGCAGTTTGGGTGCCTACAGATATGCTCACAAAGCAGGGTTATGACCTTGCCTTCGGCACAAACGTCCTTGGTCACTACTTCCTCACGGTATGTTCAAAGCCCACTTGTCCTCGTTGTGCCCGTGCTAAATGTGATGGTCAGACGCTGCTCATGCCCGTTCTTGAATATACATTCGACGTCACAGATGTTCGCCCACGTATCATCAACGTATCATCGTCTGCGCATGTAGTCTCGTACGGTGTCACAGGCATCACCTGGCCTTCTATCACCGACTCTCCGGAACGCCAGAAGCTTGCGCCCAGCATGGGGTCTTATGCCCTCTATTGCCAGAGCAAGTTCGGTGTCATCATGCTCTCGTACCTCCTTGACCGCCACCACGGCGAGAAAATCCTTTCTATTGCGCTGAACCCTGGCAACTTCGAGTACGTGCCTACACGGCCTAGAATCCGTGGAGGAGTACTCACAGATTGCCTCTTTATAGGTCCGGGGCGTACCGATACGTGAAGGGCATGCAGAAGAGTACCGTAAATCTGGTACTATACACCGTCGAGGACGGCTGCAAGACGCAGTTATGGGCGGGTACGGCGCCCGAGGGTACCTTCAAGGGAGGCGATGTGCGTCTTCGTCTGATTCCTCATCGGCGCACTCTAACCCTCTTCCTTGTGGATAGTATCTGATCCCATGGGCACGCGAGGGTACATCTGACAGTCGCACGCACAATATTGGAGTGCAGGAAGAGCTATGGAAATGGTTGCATGCGCAGTGTGAGAGGTTCTAGCTACATGAGCTGATCGTTGCGCGACTATGCACCCGATTGCGTTGTCGATAAGATTATCTAGTGTAGTATCCATATTTTTTTGCTCGGTCGCAAGACAGTACGCGAGAGCCGATTTGTGATGCATTGAGCTGTTCAAGCAATATATAAAGAGGTCGTTTGGCCTGTCTGCCATGCGCTGGATAGTGATTGGGCAACTATAGCCCAGAGAAGAACCCTTTATCAGCTACATCGACGTCGTTCCTACCCTTCTTCGCAACCCGTCCCGAGAGCTTGTCTTTCTTCTTGCGCTTCTTCACTCGTTCTTTCACGCCTTCATCCGAGTCCGAGTCCGCATCCGCTTGTGGCTCTTCTTCCGCGACTGGAGGTGCCTCTTCGTCATCCGAGTCAACGTCAGGATCGATGGCGGTGGCTGGAGCAGCAGCGGTCGCGGTGTCTTCGTCCGACTCAGAGTCGGAGTCAGACGAATCGGCGTCGAGCGCGGACGGCGCGACAACTTGTCGCCGAGGCGAAGCGAACTGATCTTCTCTCTCGCCAGCCTCTTCTTCTTCGCTCTCGTCCTCTCTCGCATCCGCATCTCCCTCTTCACCATCCTCATCCTCAAACACCTCCCTCAGATCCGTCATCCGGAGTACATCCTCATGACCAACACTCCCCACCCATCTTCCCTCGCCGCCCCGATCAATCTTGATCCGCTCAATAGGCCACTCGCCGTGATCCGCTACGACTCCCACAAGCTTCGTAGGAAACAGCTCTACGACGCGCAGGAGTCCGTCCGAGGAACCGGTGAGAATCGTGTTTGTCGAAGACGGGTATGATGAGGGCAAGGCACACAGCGCATCGACGCTATGTGGGTGGCCCGGGATACGATCGACGCAGTCGCCCCAGCCTTTTTGACGGGAGAATATGGATAGGACGCCGAGTTGGGTGCCTACTACAAACTTTGTTGCACTAGAAATGAGCGTCAGCGCCTGTAAGATAATGAGACGAGGGTTTGTAAACGTACCCTCGTATTGGTAGAATTGAGAGTAGCTCGTCTTCTTGATCTTCGCTATGCGCGAACGGCTCGATCTTCTTAGCTCGTACATCCATGACGCTGAGCGTTCCATCTCCGCTACACCACTATCAGTCCCCACTTCCACAATACCATCGGCGAGAATAAACATACCTGGTTGCAACCAACTGCTTCTTATCCTCCAACCACAAGAAATCACTGACGAAGTCGAAGTGATGGGTATACTCCCGCGTCGGCTTGCTCGCGTCTGAGAGTATGCGCGGATCCCAGAGTTTGATGACACCGTCGTCGTCGCCAGTCGCGAGAAGTTGGGGTGTACAGTGTAGCATGCAGTTGATTGGGGCGCTAGGGTTGGCTGAACGTTATTGAGCTTGCACGGCTAGGGTGGGAACTGGGAGGAGGGACTGACTTGTGTGCCGAAGACAAGTTGGAGATCTGGGTCCCGGTTGTCGTATCTATCGTGCTAGGAGTATAATCAGTCGACGGGCGGACAAAATAAGGATATAGCGCGTACTGGATCGCCTTGGCCTTCCCCGCAGCGTACAACTTTCCACCATCGGGCGATAAAGCCAGAGCTCGTACAGAGCGTTTCGTCGGTCGGAGAGTGAAGCCAGCCGTCGAGTCTCCCGTAGCATCGTCATAGGCGAAAGAGTGGATCGAGCCAGTCAGATGCGCGGTGTAGACGACCGAGGAGGTAGGGTGAAACGCGAGATCGAATATCTGGCTTTTGACGGAGATATCCGGCATCTTTGCAAGTGACTTCGCTTCACTTCAAGACCAAACTATGTGACGGGAAGGCCGAGATGGTAAAGCGTACAACCAGAGAGTTGGTAGACGTCGAAGTCAAGTGAACTAACAAAGAAGCATGAACCTATCCGCAAAAATGATGGCGGGCCACGCTGATCGTGAGAAGGCATCGGGTCGCGCCGCGTTGAGCGTTCGGGCGCGGTGAGCAGGTCAGTCAAACCACCACTCATCCCCATAAACCTAGACTCGATGGCCTCCCGTCTCGTCGCCAACTCCATCAAGGCGTCCGGTGCGTACTTATGAATCCGGGTGGAATTTTACTGGAAAGAATGGGAAGACTGACCGGAGTTTTGTATCCGACAGCCGCACGCGCTGTGCGCCCGACGGCCGCGGCGGCGTTGCCCCAGCTTGTTCAGACGTGCGTGTTTTATCTGATTCGTATGGTCAAATACTGACGAAGACCTTTGCATATTATTTCCACCACACGACTGTTGCCGCCATTCCAACCTGCACTTTGAACTTGACACCATGCAGGCGCGCCATGTCCTCGCAGCCGCCAAACGAGAAGGCGTCTGAGCTCATCAACAAGCTCCCCTCTCAACCCGGCCTCGTCTCCAAGACTGGTACCGCCATCCTTGGCTCTGGTCTTATTGCCGCCGCTATCTCCCAGGAGCTTTACGTCTTCAACGAGGAGACCGTCATTCTCGCTGGCTATGCTATCTTGTTCGCGTACATTGGCAAGGTGAGATTCTGTCTTCAATACACGATGAAGCGTGTCGGAGTGTGCTGGAATTAGAAGCTGACACCCAGTCAACTGGGGCACGAGACGCGTTCGGGAGGTATTGAAAGCATGTGTGCTGACTTGCGTTTTGTAGACTCTCCAGGGCCCGTACAAGGAGTGGGCTGAGGGCCACGTCAACCGCATCAAGGGTATCCTCAACGGTGCCCGCGCTGAGCACACACAAGCCGTCAAGGACCGCATCAACAACGTCTCTGAGCTCAAGGACGTCGTTGCCCTGACTAAGGGCCTCTTCGCCGTCTCAAAGGAGACCGCACAGCTCGAGTCTGACGTCTTCGTTCAACGCCAGAAGGTTGCGCTCGCCAGCGAGGTCAAGGCCGTTCTCGACTCTTGGGTCCGCTACGAGCAGCAGGAGAAGGAGGCGGAGCAGGCACAGCTCGTCAAGAGCGTTATTGACAACGTCATGAAGACGCTTAACGAGGAGAAGACGCAGAAGGATGCGTTGGCATGGGCTGTGGCCGAGGTCGAGCGTGAGTTCTTTTCATTATGACAGCGAAGTTCGATGTCTGATTGGCGCGCGCAGAGCTTGTCAAGAGCAAGGCGATCTAAGTCTGCGGGAAAATGTAGTGCTGGCGCTAGGATAGATCATCTCCATGTGCTCGCGAACCTAGTATAAATCACACACTCGTGAACACTACCATACATATACCTCCAGTATTGTTGTGCCGAAAGCCGAACGTAGACGAAAGGAAGAGTGTGAAAGCGATGGCCGGCTGAACGCGTCGTTCGGGAAAGAACGCGACGCGACGTCAGTGTACGGTCACAGTGCCAGCTGCCGTGGCGACGCGACGCGCCTACGAACTTTTGCCTTAACACCAGCACGCGCTTCATGCCATTGCCCTGCTCTCAACTTCCATAACGCGTCTTTACTGCCCCTTCACGAACCTGCTCCTTTCTACGAAACCACATATATAAACGAAGAGACACGCGTATAAACTAGACTCCGTGCATTCGCGCCCATCATGGATAGCGACCTCATCAAACTCGTGAACAAGCTTCAGGATACTTTCAGTAACCTGGGTGCGTACCAGAGGCGTCTATGTCTTTATGAGGTCAGCGGACTAACTGGTGGCATCTAGGCGGGGAGCTGGACATGCCTCAACTGGTGGTCGTGAGTACTTGACGTGGTTGAAGGTAGACCCAATTGCTGAGCGCGTCCGCGTGCAGGTTGGCTCCCAGTCGGCCGGCAAGTCCAGTGTCCTAGAAAAGTATGCTCTCTCCAATTGCTCTACTGCCGTACTCTGAATATGTATAACCTCAGTATCGTCGGCCGCGACTTCCTCCCGCGAGGCCAGGGCATCGTCACGCGCCGACCACTCGTCCTCCAACTCATCCACAGCCCTAACGACGCCGAACACGGCCAATTCCTCCACCTCGACAAGCGCTTTACGGACTTTGGCGAGATCCGGAAAGAGATCGAGGCGGAGACGTTCAGGGTTGCGGGTCAGAATAAGGGCATTTCCAAGTTGCCGATTCATTTGAGGATATTCAGCCCGAATGTGTTGGATTTGACGTTGGTGGATTTGCCGGGGTTGACGAAGGTTTGTGGTTCTGACTGGTGGGTGGCGTGGAGGGAGAGCTGACGAGTTTCGTAGATCCCGGTGGGCGACCAGCCGAGTGATATCGAGAGGCAGATTCGAGGATTAGTGTTGGAGTATATCTCAAAACCCAACTCGTATGTACAATCTCGCCTCCGCCGTGCCCCCGGGCTCGAGTCCTTATGCTGAAACCATACGCTCACAGTGTTATCCTCGCTGTATCCGCTGCAAACGTCGATCTCGCCAACTCTGAATCCCTCAAGCTCGCGCGTTCTGTCGACCCGCAAGGTCGCCGCACAATTGGTGTCCTGACCAAACTCGACTTGATGGACGCCGGCACCAACGCTCTCGACGTCCTCACAGGCCGCGTCTACCCTCTCAAGCTGGGTTTCATCGGTGTCGTGAACCGCTCCCAGCAGGATATCAACGCCGAGAAGAACATGCAAGACGCACTCTCCGCCGAAGAGGAGTTCTTCCGCTCTCACCCGGCGTATAGGAATATCGCGCACAAAAACGGGACAAAGTACCTCGAGAAGCAGTTGAACAGCGTCCTGTTGAACCATATCCGGGATAAGCTGCCGGATATGAAGGCGAGGTTGAACACGCTCATGGGCCAGACGCAGCAAGAGCTGAACTCGTTCGGTGATGCCGCGATATACGAGGACGTTAACCAGGTACGACAACACTCAATGCTAGGACGACCCCGCGCAACCGCACTGACTCGCGACTTACAGCAAGGCGCGCTGATCTTGCGCCTCATGACGCAGTTCGCGCGCGACTTCGTGTCGTCTATCGAGGGCACCAATGTCGAAGTCAGCACGAAAGAGCTGAGCGGAGGCGCGAGGATATACTACATCTTCAACGACGTCTTCGGGCATGCGCTTGCGTCCATTGATGCGACGCACAATCTCGACAACCAGGATATCCGCACGGCGATCCGGAACAGCACCGGCCCGCGCCCATCACTCTTCGTGCCCGAATTGGCGTTCGACCTCCTCGTCAAGCCACAAATCCGTCTTCTCGAGGCACCGGCACTGCGCTGCGTAGAGTTGGTATACGAAGAGCTCGTCAAGATCTGCCACAACTGCACCGCGAGCGCCGAGCTACAACGCTTCCCACGCCTTCATGCTCAACTCATCGAGGTCGTCTCTGAGCTCCTCCGCGAACGCCTTGGTCCCACAAGCGACTACGCACAGTCTCTGATCCAGATTCAAGTGGCGTACATCAACGTCAACCACCCGGCGTTCATCGAGAACTCGGCTCGCGCGGCTACGCAGAGGATTCAGCAGCCTGCGAAGCCACCACCTAGGCCGTCGAGTGCGGAGCCGTCGCTTGGGAATGGAAGCGTCGTCAACGGTGATGATGGGGAGGGCAACGAGTTGGAGGAGCCCATGAGCGCACCTGGTTCAAGAGCGGTTTCAGGCGTACACGACAGACACTCCTCCCCCCGTAACTCGCTCGCCATTCCCACCGGCAGCGGTACCCTAAGCAAAGCGCGCGCCCTGCAACGTCCGGCATCGGCGCACCCTGCTGGCCCGTCGGGTTCACCCCCCGGTTCAGCTCGCGAGACGTTCTTGAACTACTTCTTTGGGCAGAATGGGCCGGGGCCTATCGCTGGGAGCTCGTTGGATCGCGCGGCTGCCGGTGGACCTGGAGTGGGGCATAGTGGAAGGGACTTGCAGGGTGCAGATGCGGGTGTTGGTGGGGGTTTGTTGACGCCGAAGAATAATGCGGCGTATGATATGAAGAGTCTGGGGAGGCATATCGAGGCGGTATGTTCATTCTATAATCACATCGCGAGGAAGGCAGAAACTGACTGAACGTTGTTTACGCAGACTGCGGCAGATGGCGGCGCGCACCTCTCCATGCGCGAGGACCTCGAGATCGCCCTCATTCGCTCTCTCATATCCGCGTACTTCGGCATCGTGCGAGAGTCTATCCAAGATCTCGTACCAAAAGCCATCATGCATCTCCTCGTCACCCATACCGCCCAGCACGTACAGAACAGGCTGGTAGCGGCATTGTACAAGCCCGATCTGTTCGGGGGACTGCTACACGAGGACGAGAGTATTGTTGCGGAGAGGGCGAGGGTCAAGGCGCTGTTGGATGCGTACAAGGATGCGTTCAGGACGCTCAGTGAGGTTGGGCTGAAGCATACGTAGAGAAGAGGGAGTACTGTAGATGATTGTTAATTGTTTCTGCATCGTGCGCTGTGATATGCTTTGGAATACACGGGTGCTTGGCCCTTCTGATTCTGCTTTTGCTCTTGGTGCGATGTGTTGGTAGAGCCAGACATTTGTGAGATGGGCCGACCGCGGGGGGAACAAAGCCGATAAAGGGCAAAAAGCCATGTGATCGCGTCATTCATATGTCAGGAGCGTGAGCTGCAGGACGAACTCGATGTTGCGGCTGATCATCATCATCATCATCGCGACGTCGAGCGCCTGAACGTAGGACTTTCGACAGGACTCGGTTGACACACATGGCAGTCTTGCACGATCTAGCGCCCGAGCTGGTAGACGTGATCTTGTTCTTCGTTCCACCTCGACAGCTCCCCGAAATCTGTCTGTGCAGCCGGTGGCTCAACGACCTCATCTCGCGCTCTTCTCTCGCACAATACCGCATCAAATGCACTGAAGTAGGCGTTCTCGAGGATATACTCCCCGGACCTTCCTACCCAGAACGATTGTCTGCTCTTCACCGATACCTAGAAGCATGGCGCACTCTTGAGGTGCAAAGACGCGTCGAGGTGCAGATACCATCTCTGTTGGCGATGTTGTACGACTTTACGGGCGGCCATCTGGCCTTGTTGGACTCGAACACAGCTCCTTACAGCTACGCAACGGTGAAACTGCCCAATGCGAGGGAGGGTGCGGGGAGGTGGACGCATACTGAAGTGCCATACGGGATACTGACTGAGTTCGCTTTCTCCGTCGAGGACCACGATCTGGCCGTCGCCCTGACGTAGTGTGTGCTCATACCGTTCTTGATGGAACTTTATACTTGTGCTGACAATATACAGCAGAGGTGGGCTTCAAGCGGATCCTCCTCAAACAAATGCTGCCGGTAGTGCAATCTGGGTACGATTTCACGCGGGAATATAGTTTGGTCGCTATCGCTCATCAATCGTCTCCGTATTTAGGTACTGCGGTTCGAGTTGCACTTGCACTCTTTGTCCGGCGGTGATGCGCATCCAGCCGCCATCTTGCCTATCGTCCCTGTATGCAACGCCTTCAGTTCCGCGACACTACCATCCGCGTCTGTCTTGGTAGCGGGCGAGTGTGTGCTCATCATGCTCGTCCATGAGGATCCGGAGCCATTCGACAACTCGGATGACGTCCTATACTCTGTACACTGGAAGACAGGTGCAGTTCACGAGGTACTGTCTAGATTCTGCTTTGCGTATCTTATAAGTCTCTGAATCACTGTATAGGTTGCGAGATTTCCGAGGAAGACTCACATGGGGCTCGTATTTCTACGCCACGATATCATACTGTTTTGCAACATGGAAACGAAGGCATTGGAGGCCTACGTGATCTCATTCGACCCACACACACCACAACTACCCATGTCGCTCGTCTTCTTATGCTCCTTGATCTTGCCCCTTCCTGGCGTCATCAATGGCTATCAGTGTCGCTCAGAGCCCAACGTGCAGTTCCCCACGACGAGTGCATCCGAGCACCAAACCCGTTACCGGCCCAAGATACGCAACGATCCCAAATATGCGCTCGTACACTTCAGCATTCAACACGATGCATCTGCGACTAAGCTCGTCGTGCACCGGCACAAGCTGCTCGCCGCAGCCCTCGTGCAACAGGGTAATCTCATGGTCCCATACGAGCAATGGGGCTGCAATATCTGTACATGGCTCGAGCACAGTATCGGTGGATGGATAACGAATGTCGACGCTCAGCGCGTGGTTAAAGTGGAACTAGCAGTTGGCGCCCATCCGGCCGGCGGTCCCTGGAATATCAATGTCTACGATTTCAATACTTCTACCGTGCGGCGTACCAAGGAGGAGCTCGGGGACGGACGAATGGCCACGCTTTGGAATGGAAGCATGATCGAGGTCCACGAAGGGACGAGCGTGCCGATGCCGCTGCCGGATGCGCCGGAGCATAGGCTCGAGTCGCGAGTGCCATGTGTTCAGACGACGTTGAAGGATGCTGTGCGCTATGTCGATGTCATGATCGATGGCGAAAGAATATTGGGACTATACCGAGGAACTGTACGTTGGTTTATCAATCTCTTCGATTGTGCTTCTGCTGATTGGGCTCTGACAGGCAGCTGACTCGAGATTTACCTTGTTAGAAGTACTGGCGTTTGCGTAGATGCGTCACGGGTGTTCTACGACTACGGCTGAATATCAGAACGAGACGGGCTCCGTAGCACAGTACACTACTTGGTTGCTCCGGTCTGTCTACAAGATCAGCTAAAACAACCTCGCGTCGTGATCTTATCATGAGGCCCTCTATAATATAGTGACTAACTCATGTGATCGTGTTCGGCGTCTGTCGTGATCTATCGCGACGACGCGTCCACCGCTGCGCACCTCTGTTTACAACCACCATCGGAGCCTGGCCTCAACACCGGAGCTGCATGCATTTCACATTGGGCGATGAATCTCACTCCACTTTGCGTACGAGTGCGACAAGTGCGAGACATTCGCAAATAAAACATTCGCAAATAAAATCGTAGTCAACTTGATTCCGGGCGCGGTCCCGTGCCATGAACTCGGAGCAATAATCGACGCGACTTCGGCGACGCGGCGCGACAGGTTGCTCTCGTACCACCACCATCACCTTACCCGCGTGATAGGATGTCGTTCCCCGACCATGGCTGCTCCGAGTGCGGATGACTCCTTCGACTACTTCGGCTCAGAGGACAGCGCGTTCTTGCAAGAACTCCGAGTCGCCGAATTACCGGGCGATGCCCCTACCCGCGATACCTCCAAACCTCTACTCCTTCGGCCCACGTCAGACTCATATACGAGAGATGTAACATGGGATGGTCCTCCTCTTGCCCAACCTAGTAAACGGCGCCGTCCCTCGGATACCCCTCTCCAATCCCCCTCTCACGACCCTCCGCCCGCGAAACGGCCACGGCACTTCAATATATCTATATTTGATGACATATCGAGCGATTTAGACTCTGATGACTCCTCTCCCACACGACCTCAAATCAAGGCCAAACCCATATCCGCTCACCCACGGCCACAAGCTACGAGCTCGAAAAACGACAAGCTCTCAGGCAAAGATACTCGCCAACCCGCTACCTTCGGTCGACTACAGACTAACGACGATGAATATCTTGGAGAAGAAATATACGGCGCGGCTCATTTCGGCGAGTTTGGCGAGTATATGCGGCGCAAACGAGCCAAGCTCCAGATTCAAAACACCGAGCTGGAAGAGGGTAGTGGGCGAAGCCAAATATTCAAGGACCTCTCTATCTATGTACGTCACATCACCCGTATCGGGAAGTCCGCGCTCATGCTCAGAATAGATCAATGGACATACGAAACCTTCAATACAAGACTTGCGCAAGCTCATTGTCGATCACGGCGGTGTCTTTCAACCCTACTTGGACAAGAAAGTATTAGTGTGAGCTCCTTCCTGCGGATCATGTCTGCTCATGTCTCATGAAATATCAGAACGCACATCGTCACCTGTTCGCTTACGCCTGCGAAGGTCCGCGAGTTTCAGCTCATGAAGGTCGTCCGACCAGAGTGGCTCGTAGATAGCGTGCAGAAGGGCTTCCTACTCAACTGGCGCGATTACATCTTCCAATCCGGCGGGCGAGTCGAAGGGTTTGCTCAGGGGCGCAATGTACAGTCGTCAATGCACGGGTTCGCTCCGCAACCAGCACGAGCGTCTGCGCGCACAGGTGTCGCCGGTCCGTCCAAGGTTCAAAACACCCTGTACGGCGTCCAAACCACCAGAGCTTCAACATCAAGACACCCTTACGGGGCTTCCAAGCGTGCTCGGGATCCTTCTCCTGATGCTGATTACGGATACGACGAATCGTGGGCTGGCGGCGATGGCGACGACTGGGAGCGCAGCTTCGACGCGGACGATGCACCGATGGCGCCCATTCCGCGGCGGCCTTTCCCTCGTATTCCTGTATTGGGTGTCAAGCCTGGTCCCTCCACTCGCACGAAGGAACCCCCTGTATATGCCAAAGGGCCTAACGAGCACGCGGCTCGCGCGATGCAAGACCCGGCCTGGCGGGCTGCTCACACCTCCGTGGCACCAGGCTTCATCGAGGGATACTATCGCAACTCACGCCTCCATTATCTGTCCACATGGAAGGCTGAGCTACGCGCGCTCGTTGCCGATGCGCAGGACCGCGCCGAGAGGGGGGACGTCCCTGGCGCTGATGCTCGCAAGGCCTCACAAGGACTCTCGATGCGAGGCGCGAAGTTTACGTCGCCCAAGGGGAAGGGCAAAGCACGCGAAGGTAACCAGCGCGTGATCATGCACGTTGACTTCGACGCCTTCTTTGTCAGCGTTGGACTTCTGAATCGGCCGGAGATGAGAGGAAAGCCTGTCGTCGTGTGCCATTCGCAGGGAGGTGGCGGTGGCGCGAGTAGTACAAGTGAGATTGCCAGTGCTAGCTACGAAGCTCGTAAGTTTGGGATCAAGAACGGCATGAGGTGCGTGGGCGACTTTCTCTCACTCTGTATGACGCTTAACGTGTTGCCAGTTTGCAGCAAGCGCGGAAGCTTTGTCCTCATATTGCTACGATACCATACGAATTCGAGAAGTGAGTAACATATTGTCTGACGTCCGGCCCTATACTCATGCGCTCTCCAGGTACAAGAAGCTCTCCTTGAAGTTCTACACCATCTTGATGTCGGTCGCGGACGACCTACAAGCCGTTTCGGTTGACGAGGCATTGATCGATGTCACTTCGGCTGTCGAGCAAATGGCTTCATCAAATCCTGCGAAGGACTTCGCTGAATCTATCCGGGAGCAAGTGAAGGAAACGACGGGGTGTACTGGTGAGTTCTCATGTTCTCAAGGCTGCGAATTTTGCTAATCATACATCGGCAGTGAGCATCGGGATCTCGCACAACATCATGATGGCTCGTCTTGCTACACGCAAGGCAAAGCCGGCCGGCTCCTTTCATCTGACTAAAGACGAGATTCCTACGCTCGTGGCGACGCTCGACATCAAGGATCTGCACGGTTTCGGTTCGGCGGCTTGTGACAAGGCGAAAGAAAGGCTCGGTTCGACGAACCTGGGAGAGCTCGCAATGCGCAGCAAGAGTGCTTTGTGCGATGCTCTCGGCAAGGGTACAGGAGAGACGCTCTGGAAAGCCATCCGCGGCATCGACGACCGGAAGCTCGAAAGTGATAAGCCTCGCAAGTCCGTCTCCTGTGAGATCAACGTGCGTACATAAGTTATAGTTTGTTGCCTGCTTCATGGACTGACTGGTATTGCAGTACGGGATACGCTTCGAGAATGAAGAGCAGGCAGAGCGCTTCATTCATCAGATGGCGGAAGAGGTTACTCGACGCATGAAGGCTATCGACAAGAAGGGCAGAGCATTGACGCTCAAAGTAATGCAACGCGACCCGGAGGCTCCTGTGGAAGCACCAAAGGTTTGTACATACTACGAAGTAACGTGCGGCGTGCTAATTTACGCATTCTAGTTCATGGGGCACGGAATCTGTATTACTCATAATAGACAGTCGCCGCTTTCCGGACCTCTAGGTCGTGCAACGGACGACCCTGCAATCATCGGAACCCTGGCGTGGAGGCTCTTAAAGTCCGTGAGAGTTGCTCCACAAGAACTTCGCGGCATCGGTATCCAGATTCAAAAGCTCGAGGACGATACCGTTGTTATCCCACGAGGACAGGGTCAAATACAGTTCCAAGCCAAAGACACGACCGTGCCCGCAAATCACGGACGTCTCAATGATGCCTTGGTCGCTGAACCGGATACACTGCCTACCCCTGCTGCAGCACAGGCTCCTCCGGCTCTTGATTTGCCCACCCTATCGCAACTGGATCAGTCTGTCTACAACGCGCTCCCCGACGACATTCGTGCTGAGCTCTCTTTGGAATACAAGCGCCGGTCTGTAACCCCCGCCGCCGGACCGGCCGCAGCCGGCGAGTATGTGGCGGGTCCTTCCAACGTTAACGTTGGCCTGGACGGTCCGAACCCCAACCTGGCGCGCATCGCGCGAGCGCTAGCACCGCAGGGAAAACCGAATGTTCCCGTGCAAAGACATTTATATAAACTCTTCGCTCGACCCGCTCCGAAGATCAGGATCCCTCCTCCGCGCGTCGACGAAGCGGAACTGATCGCGCTCGGTTTCGACCCCGTTGTCTTCGCTGAACTTCCGGTTAAGTTTCAACGTGATGTGCTCGCAGAAGCCCGTGGTAATGCCTTAAGGCTGTCGCAGCGTCCAGCCGAGGCCGTGAAGCCGTTGAAGGCACCGAAGAAGCTCGGCGAGAGGTTCAGATATGTTGATCCGTTCAACGAGATCATTCCGCCGCCACCACCTCCGTTCGCCGTTCACGTCGTATTGCCGACGCTACGCAAACCCAAGAAGAACGCCAAACAAGTTCAGGAAGACGCGCAAGCGCTTCTCGGCCAGTGGTTCAGCGGCTTCCAGGTGCACGTCCCGCACAGACGCGATGTTGGACACTTTGCGAAGTACCTCGCGCTCTGCGTAGAGAGCGATCTCGGCATTGAACAAGCCACGGCGCTCATGCGCTGGTGGGGCGTGCTTTTGCGCAGATCTTTCGGAATGTGGGAACACATGGAACGCGACGAAGAGGTTCTGGAGGTGCTGGAGGAATGGGTAGCGGGTAAAGTCACCTTCGCGGACATCCGTCCTAGTGAAGAGTTGATGGGTTGCACTTGGTGGAAGGCGTTCGATGAGATCAAGTGCAAGATGAACGAGGTTGCGCGCAAGCGTTTCGGTGGATCGCTCTCGTATAGATGATCGGTCCAGATCGTTTGATCTGGGTATACCCTTCTCATGGACTCATGGAATCGACATAGATTACTTTTCGTACATGTATTCTTAGCAACCCCTCTGTATTCCTACACGTATCTGTTACTTCTCCGCTTTGGCATTTTGGCATATCATTGGTCACACAAGCTCCTGTATCGCTATCAATCGCGAATCGAGACTCCCTTCACCTGTCTACGTTGACCTCGAGAAGCGCTCGAACCACGCGAACACCTCATTGAAGTGCATCAGTCTAGATTGAGGACCTGTCAGCAACATCTCCAGGGTACGAAATGATGATGCATACATGTTGTTTCTGTTGGTAAAGATATGCGACTCCTTCTCAAAGACAATGAGACGGCTGGGGATACCTCGTCTTCCAGGGCGCAATCTAGTCAGCCTCGCGTTTCGGCGCTTGGGGATTGAACGTACTGCTGTAGCGCGTTGAAAGTGGCAGTCCCCTCCGTAATAGGTACCCGGTAGTCTTGATCTCCGTGCATGACGAGCTGCGGTATCCGCCATCTATCCACGAACTTGTGCGGACTCAAAGCTTCATGAAGACTTCGAGCTTTCTTCTCCCACGGCCAGCCAAGCCAGTCATGCCGCATCTACACGATCATGTGAGTTGTTGAAGGTGGGATACCATGTCCAGGATGGCACACTCACAAAGAATAGTTCATCCATTGTATACGACAGGTACTCGGTGTTGAATATCCCGCACAAGCTCGCTACCGCCGCGAACTCCAGGCCCAGCGTAGCTGCTTGTCCTTGGAGCAAGTTAATCATATATCCGCCGTAACTCGCGCCGAATGCAAAAGCGCGTTTCGGGTCTATCTCCGAGTATGCTTTGAGAGCACCTTTGAACCCTTTCGCGATGTCGCGAAGTGGTGTTCCTCCCCAGTCGCCGGTCACGGCATCCGTGTACTCTAATGCGGGGTCAGTTTCTTTCAGATTAGATCTAACAATGATGCAAATCTGACCTTGTCCGAAGGATATGGACCCGGATGGGTTGATACAGACGACGAAGTAACCTTGTTCGGAGAATATCTGCGTATTAAAAGGGGCCGACCATGCATCGCCCCACACCCATTGCGGTCCTACCCCAGGTCGTTCAGCCCCACATGTACCCCTCAATAAGGCGACATGTACCTCCATGGATGAGTAATACTACCGGCCATTTTCTCTCTGGGGTCCAGTCCTTTGGCTTCAGCACGTAGCCATGTATCTTGCGTGAGTCGCCGTCGAACCAGAACTCCTCCATCTTGGAGTATTCACGCCGAGAGTCCTGTATATTGGCGGACGGATCGACTATGACCTGTTTTGTGAGAGTAGAAAGATCGGAGAGATCTTGTGGGACGCTGAGTAGATGGATGCTCCCGGGACTGGTGAGTGTCGTGTATGTGTAGGCCAATCGACTATCTGGTAGGGGACGAAGTCCGGTAGCCTCTCCAGTTTGTGTGAGCTGGATGGGAGTCGCCGTGTCCAGGCCAGCAGAAGACAACGAGAAAGCAAAGATCTTGACGCGCGCGGCATCAGGAGCCGTCAGATACAACTTGCTGGAGTCTGACGAGAACTTGTCAAGTCAGTCATAATCGTGATGAGATAGTGAGACAAGACGAACTACGATAGAGCTGGGTGAGCGATCCCATTCTCGTAATACTACCGATCGAGTTCCCGTCTCTATATTGTACAAGACAATCTGGTTCCTGATTCATGTAAGTCACGCAATGATATGTTCAATCGAGTTCGGAACAAGTACACACTTTGCGTCAAAAGTCGCATCACTTTCCTGCTCCAGCCATGCGACCAGTTGGCCGTCTGGGCTGAACACAGGGGTGAAGGCCCCGCCGTGCACACCGGATGTGAGCTCACGGGGAGGAGAGCGACCGTTGATATCAGTCACGAAGATCTGGACAGTATCAGTCTGCTGCAGGCGCTGGACAGAAGGGTGTTCGCTTGCATTCTTCTTGTATTGAACGGCCTCGCGAAGACTGGCGTCTTTTGTCGTATACACCACTTGCGAAGCCGAAACATCAAAGTCATTTCCAGGAGTGTCTTCGGACGGTACTTGCTGTAGATCCATTTCAGGATGAGGACATGTGCAATATAGGTGCGGGATGATGTACATGCGTCGTGCCTTTCAATAGGTCAGTATAGATACCGCCGAGCTCCCATTGTTCTCCACGCGCCAAGAGAGACGTGGTGAACAAGGAAGAACGCATAGGGCCAGTGTAGTGACTCCAATGCCGGACATATGATTGACCGTTGTACGCGCGAGCCGTATCTTTCCTGCCGTCCCAAGCGCGCTCCTGGGAGACAGCGGTTGCCAATTCGCTGTCTTGAAAGACTTGCGCCGTGAACACCAAGGTGTGCGCATCCGGAGAGTATCGGAAGTTTCCTGCGCTGTCTGTTGGTAGTCTTCCCACTAGCTCTCCGATCTCGTTCACAGTCGTCGCCACCTTCTCGTGCTGTCCACCACGTGCGACGGGACATGCATAGAGCGATGTTGTATGCTCAGATGCATCTGTGATAGGAATTACAAGTGTATCATCATCGTACCAGAAAGCATCGCCCGGATTTTGTAGACGAATCTCGTACAAGACTGCTTCGGACTCTGTCGGTGCACTGATCAATGAGATGCGCAAGAAGTTCAGCTCGCTGAATGAACAGTCACTACATTGATCATGACAAAAAGCATGACCAATACCTACGTATCTCTGTCATGAGACCAAACGGAGTATGGCAGGGCGAGCACTGTTCCAGCCGGGTTCGGAAGGCTGATGCCTACGGACGGCAGTTGAAGGAGATCCTTCGGCGTGAGCTTAGCGCGGCTTCGGTCAGTCTCCAGGCGACCATTGGCGTTCCGGGAGGAGAGAGGCGCCCTCGCTACAGCGTCTGGAAGTAAATCAGAGAAAAATTGCATCTAGACGTGCTGTACAGTACACCGGGATGACCGTTCGCGCTGAAACGCTTGCGCCATCGGTCAGCGTCGGCCCCGTCGCGGTGACTCCGTGACGTCACGGCTAGTAGTCCTGGCACACATTGGACGAACAAGGGTTTTGATTCTGACTATCACCACGGGTGCAGACCATGCGCTACTAGTAGCACACACGTCATGCGTGCATATCACATACGCATTTGTCCTACACCACAGCCTGCACTTTCTCGCTCACAACCTCACCCGTCTGATCGTTCTTTTCTGCCAACCTCGATCTGGCAGCATCTACCTACCCATACACCCAAGGACGCGGGTCGCCGCAAGAACAGAGCACCCCCTGAGACAAGACATCCTGACTATAGATTTGGTCGTCTCAGTGTAGATTGGGTTGACTTTGAGAATAATATGTCGTTCGCCCAAGCCACAAGAGGTATGTTGAACATCTAAGCGCACGAAAAGTCGCGTTGTACGACGGCACTGCACAGGGCCGGCGGTTGCATCATTCACGCCAATCCGTACGAAGTCCGGGACAGCAGACCTTCCAGAGGGCATCGTACGCGTCTTTCGCGAAACAGCACAGAGAGCGCCGGAGGAGCCGCGAAGTCCTTCAGCACAGAGCGAGCCCTTTGAGTCGCCCATAGCTTCCAGAGATGTTCTCCTCGAAGGTGCCGATGCAGATGGTGTCACGCTCGGTGTACTCGCCGTACCTGCTTGGATGACAGCATCAGACTTCCTGACATTCGTCGCGCCTGCTCAAGAGGGTATGGCACATCTACGCATGATTCGGTGCGCGGCTCTTTGTCTTACCTCCTCGATCTCGTTATCTGATAATAGCTCCAGGGACTCTCAAGAGAATCGGTCTTTAGTTCTCATCAACTTCCGCACAGCAGAGGCAGCGAAGGAATTTGCGGAGGAGTATAATGGACGCGCATTCAATTCACTCGAGGTAAGCGCCATCTCTATAGCAGTCGTATGCGACTTACGCAGCCTAGCCAGAAACTTGCCATGTTGTACGCGTCGCTTCAGTTCGCATTGATCCCACGGACTCCCTCGCTCAGAGCATCGCACGTCTCGGCAGTCAAGCACCGGTGTATGAGCTACCGACGTGTCCTGTCTGCCTCGAACGAATGGACTCCGCCGTGACGGGCCTGGTCTCAGTGCCCTGCTTACACACCTTTCACTGTGCATGTCTCAGCAAATGGGGTGGCGGACGCTGCCCTGTATGCCGCTACAGCCAGACACTGCAGGCATCGCATCCCACATCCTCTTCAACACGCACGAACGTGCCCATTCCCTTCGCGGATCCAACCAGTCCAGCGCTGTCGCGCTGTGTCGACTGCGGCTCTACGGGCAATCTATGGATCTGCTTGATATGCGGCAATATCGGATGCGGGCGCTACGGCCGAGCTCATGCTCACGCGCACTACCTCGCAACGTCGCATTTATATGCTCTAGAGCTAGAGACCCAGCGGACATGGGACTACGCGGCCGATACGTATGTGCACCGGCTCATACAGAACAAAGCGGACGGAAAGCTCGTGGAGTTACCCTCTGCGTCCATGGCCTCCACCATATCCGGTACCACGCAAGGCGGCGGGCCCAGCACGGCCGATGGTCTGACAGCCGAAAAGATAGAAGCCATAGGCATCGAGTACAGCTATCTTCTCTCAAACCAACTGGACACACAACGTGCCTTCTACGAGGATCAGATGAGAGCGCTGCGTACACAATTGGATGAGGTTCGCACTGCAGTCTCACGCCTGGAGAACGTGGCCGCGACTGCCGCTACTGCAACGGAGACAGCGAAGCGCGCTGCGGAGGAAGCAGAGGCCGCGAAGAGAGAACGGGATCGTTCTGAGCGTAAAGCTCAGAGATTGGCGGAAGCGGCGCGCGCTTTCGAGCGCGAGCTTAAAGGGGAGCGCGCGGTAAGCGCCGGACTCATGGAGAATCTTGAGGCTGCGAAGGCCAAGACGTTGGCAGCCGAAGAAGACAGGAACCTTCTAGTAAAGAAGGTTGCCGAATTAGAGGACCAAGTGCGCGACGTGATGTTCTTCCTAGAAGCTAGAGACAAGATTGAGGGCGGAGAAGGCGATGTAGCTGAGGCGGCAGGAGGGAGTTTGGAGATCGTCACGCCCCAATCTGATCAGAGGAGTACACCAGGGAAAAAGAAGAAGAAGCGTTGATCAGTACGCGCATAGTACAAGCGTGTAATCCAGATCCAATCATGAATAATAGTGTATGAAACCGCCGTCAGCGGGGAGGCCTTTTCCTAATTCGATGAAAGCCGCAACCAGCGCATCTCGCGTGGCACCCATCCTCAGGCCGCTATCCGTGGATCCGGTACTGTACTAGTAGAGGTTGGCACGGCACCTTACAAACAAACGGTGGTCGAGTTGGCTAGCGTTTCCTTGTACAGGCGTACAATACCATACAGGATAAGCATAGTAGCATAGTACGTAATAAGAGACATATACATCCTGATGCCAAGTTGGAATACACAAGTCCCATCCTCACGCCGTTTGAGATTGTTGACCGTCCGGTGATCCCTCGTCGTCATCATCGTCTTCAATGATCACGATCTCCGGTTCTCCTGTGTTGGCAAAGTGCGTGAGTGCAACCAGCTCCCTCTCCTCCTGCCGCATCTCCAAGATCAATGGCAGTCTGTCGACGATCCAACCCCACGCGGAGCTCGACCCAATGCTGCTTCCAGGGCTACCCGCATCGGCCATCGGTGCAATCGCGCTCTTCAAGCTCGTACCGGGGCGGAGGATCCGACTGAGGAAGCGTATTACTTCACCGCGACATCCCGTCAAGAGCGGAGAAGCATGCAGTTGCAGATGCATACGGGCCGGAAGAGCCGTTACAAGAACGGGGTACTTGACGTCTGCCGATGCGTTCGCGTAGAGCGCGAGACTGTGTATACGCGGGCAATGGGATGATATGTGGATCATGGAGAGCAATGTGAGTGCGGGAGTCCCTCTTGTACGGGGTGCAGGGTTTAGAACGAGCCTGCGAAGACCGGGTAGACGAGAGCACATGTAGCGCACATCTGCATCGCAAATGAGTAATGGCTGAGCGTGCACGACGCTGATGCGCTGTAAGTGATGTAAGGTTGCGAGTGGTCGTAACGTTTCGATTGTGAGCGGTTCGGCGTCCTCATCTTCGACCCAGAATATGCTGTCCTCCTCGGGAGTTGCACCCGGAGTGGATACGGGGCTTGCTGGAGGTGTCATCAATAGGAAGAAGTTGGTCAGAAGGCGGCATCTGTCAACGAGTTCTTTGATGATATCACGGGTGTCAGCTTCGCTCTCTGAGCGGATGCCTCGTATGACTAGCTCGGAGAGATTGCCAGTAGGGAAATGGGGGTCTGAGAATAAGTCGTGCAAGTCGGTCAGGCGACCACAGATAGACAATCGGCGCAACGCTGGAAAGGCGCCCTCTTCAAGCTCGGGGCGCAAGAGGGCGACGTCGTGCGGATCGCCAGCGTTGTCGGTAGAGTGTCTCAATTCTGAGAACTCGAGTGCAGCAATCTGGCTCGTCGAGAACATCGAGAGCACCGTGGATGTCAGAAAATATGGTGGCAACTTCAAGACTGCGAGCCGAGGGAGATGCGCAGGAAGTGCGCCTATGGCTTGTTCGTAGTTCCTCGCGCGGTGGCCCGCGTGCTGAGATGCTACGAGGGAGAGAGAAGTCAGACCTGGTGCGCCAGCAACCAGGTCTTCGAGGAAGTCTCCTAGAGTATGCCCTGACTTCTCAGTTGGCATGCTGGCGTTGAGGCTCGTGAGGCTGGGGGAAAGGAGCAGCGTCATGTACGCGTGGGGGAGATTCGTCGAGACGAGATCGACGTGCTGCAGGTTTGGGAAGATGCCCTCAGGCGGTCGCGTGACAGCGATGTCGGAAAGTACAGCGGTAAGGGATGCTTTGCATTTCGTTTCGCTGCGCGAGCTCACTTGAAGCACGCGCACGCGCGACGCGATAGGTGTGAAACGCCGCCAATCGGCTTTCGTAGGTATGCGCTCTATAGTCTGTGTATGGTTGAGTATATATCTAACGCATATGAACCGGTAACGCACGTGTCCATTTGACTGATGGGCCTTCCCAGGACAATGAACGGGGGCAAGTACCCGAAAAAGCTGACACGGCGTCTCCACAACGCGCCAGATATGGTCTTGCGCAGGGCCAAGCCAGGTCCTACAGACAAGCGCGAATCTGGCGATCTCCTTCCGAGTGCAAACTACGAATATACCATCCAGAAGTTCCGGCGTCGAGAGCACGCGCATGCGCGACATATTATCCATCCCGGTCATAGAGTGAGTGATGTCGATGCGAAGGGTTGAGCATGCCCCTGCACTATCGTCAGTGGCGTGCGCAATCTGCCATACTACGGGGCGTACTCGTTGAAAGCACTGGTACTGATGAGCCTCCAGATACTATTTTGAGAGGACGGGACAGCAAGCGCTCGGTGCACGCCTGAGACGATGGCGGTTGAAGCCAAGCAGCTTAAACACAAAAGACCGACTCGCGCGCGTCGTGTGGCCCGCCTCCATTCATGCTCTCACAGACGCGTTCTCAGTCCGCTCGTGGCGTTTTAAGATTCATATGCATATGTATACAGCGTACAAACAGTCTAATATCAATGACAACACGGAATGCGATCTATGTTAGAGAGTGCCCGGCGCCGATTCAGCCCGCGCGGGTGTAGGGGATTCAAGGCCAGACTCCAACCTCGGCCTCTTGCTGGAACGCGTGATGGGACCAGCTACCGTCCTGATTCCCGCGAGATCAACATCGGCGTCGCTGTCTTCGGCCTCCAATTGCTCCTCATCACCACGCCTACGCTTCCTCGTGCGTTGTTCGAAGACAAAATGGTCCTGTCCTGCGTCGTTGTCCCGCCAGCCGTCTGCTGTGAGCGCTTCGTTGAAGAAGTGCTCGACGTAGATAGCGGAACCGACACGTTCCTCCTCCAAGTCTTGGACCTCGTCTTCAACTACACCTTTGAGGGTGTAAAGAGGCGCGAAAAGATCACGGAGATCGGAGATGAGCTTCGCCAGCGGAGGGGGTATACGAGTCTCGAAGTCGTTAACGGCGTGGGCGATATGCTCGTTTGTCGGGTGATTGTCAGTGCCGAAAAGAAAATGTTTCTTGCGCTCCCCTCCTTTGGGCGTCGACTCGCCTTCCTCTTTCTTGTCGTCAAACAGGTAATGGACATAAGCTTGTACCTCCGCCCAGTCCATGTACGTTACTTGACGTTGTGGCATTGTTGGTCTGGGCCGCTTGCTCTGCTTGTTCGGTTTTGTCGACGGAGGTAGATTGAGTTTTGGAAGTGCCTTCGCCTGCGACTTGTGGGCAACGGGTGCCTCCAAGTGAGGGAGGCGATAATGGTAACGCAGAGTCTATGACATGATCAGAGTATGATTCCGGGAGTTCAGCGCGAGGCGAACGTACCGCATAAAGTAACAGCCACATAAACGATTCCAGGTCGTGGCGCAACGTATGCGTGGTACTCCTGGGGCTATCCAGAAGCTGTGCCGCGATGAACTGCCAAGTCCCCTATGGCACGCATTAGGAACAAGAGGGGCAGTAGAAAGGTGACGACTACTCACAGTCCTCCATGGAACGCGAGGCTCGTTCTTGTCCAGGTGTTTGCACATATCCCAGTCTATCAATAATCCACGCCCGTTTCTGATGAGTATGTTGTTGATACTAGCGCAACGTCAGGACACAGAAACTTCTTCATAATGGGGAGACAGTGAGACGCACCTGATATCCCTGTGCAGTATATCGCCGTCGTTGTAAGCGATGGTATGTGCTAAATGTGTGATTTAGCAGATAATACCAATGATGTGTGCGAAATGTGTACCTTTCAGCGCATCCGCCATCGCCTGAACGAGCTCCTTCGTATTCTTGAACGTCGTCAAAGGCCGACCGATGGTCTTGAAGACGATCCGATAATGCACGTAACGGTGAATATTGTAAGTGTGCGCGGCCCAGTCGGCACCGACGTGGTCTTGCGTCTCCGTCGCTTGTTTCTTGCCCTCCGAATCGCGGACATCCCCAGCGCACAAGACTTCAGGGATCAGACCCTCGATGCCCTCCAGCTTCGTAAGCTTAGCATATGTGTCGCCCTCCTTCTCAAAGCCATCCACGGCGATACGCCAGGCATCTTTCATCCAGCACACGGAATTGGTCTCCGGGTCGTAGGCGGGGAAGCTCAGGGTGTAGCGCCCTAGCGGTGAGAACGAATGCTGTACGGACGGCGCCACGATCAGCTCGCGCGCCGGCGGCGCCTCGCTCGGAGCACATGTGTACTCGTCCCATACGATGATCTTACGCAGTGGTGTCTCTGGCGTAATCACATAAGGCAACTCGTCCTCCGCGTTTGCAAACGCCTGGCGCGCCTTCAACACGACGTCGTCGTCTTGCGCGAGAGGTGTGACCGACGTATCGACGCCCGCCTTGCCAGTACCATCACCATCGAGAGCACGATCAAACCTCCAGAGGAACTCCGTAAAGAGGTCGCCTTTCGTGTAATCGAAGGCTTCCGTGACAATGACACCGCTGTGGTCGGTGCGCAAAAGGCGTGCTTGCAAGCCGAAGATCAGGACGGAGAAGGCATGCGTACAGTCCTGGTGCTGGAATTGATGTAGAGTGTACGACGAAAGTTGACCGCGAGCTTCAATCGCCTCCGCAGTCTGATGTTCAAAGCCTTCCTTCTTGCGCTCTTCGGACGTCTTCCCCGTTGGGTTCACGACGATATCGACCGCAGGAGGTTTGAGTTCGATGGGTAGACGAAGCGCTTCAAAGGAAGGCTTCGGTACAGACCCGGGCTTCGTACGGATGAAGGCGCTGATGTCGACCTTGCGATCAGCCCTCTCGCTCTCGGGAAAGGAATCGAGCATCGAGAGCGGAGTGTCGGACGTGTTTTGGAAGTGAAGGTTGCTGAGAACCTCCGAATCGTTGATAGCATCACACTAAACGAAGTCAGCGTAGTTCAGAATATCCGAAGGTCATCGAGCAACACACGATTTTGTCCTCTGCCGTCTTGCCGCGAACACGCTTCTTGAGCTTGAAGTCGGCTTCGCGCACGGCGATACTGATATTAGGACAGTTACGTTCCGTCTCGCAGGGCAAGAATCTCTTGAGGAATGTCATGACCGGCATCGGGCCCAAGAACATGCCGCGCATCTCCTTCGCGAGACTCTTGTACAAGGGCTTGGCCCGTATGAAAGCGCGGCCAGAGTGGTTGCGCATGTAACCAGAAAGCTTGAGACGTTGAGGAGTAGACTCAGAACCGGTAAGAGTACGATCGGGTAGAGCAAGCTCTGGGTCGTCGGTATTCGTGGAGGTGACCTTAGTGAAGGGCGGAGGCGCCATGGTCAGCGCGGCGGGTGGGAGGAGAAAGCGAAGTGCGAACCTGGCAAACGCGTGTTCTTAAGGAATCTCAAGAGTGGTTGCCAAGCACGTGTAAGCCTTCTGACTCGGACGAGAAGCGTTAGGAGGCTGTGGGAGATGGTATGGTTGGTGTTTGGTGGTTGGTGGCAAGTTCGACTTGATGGTGGTTTGATGTGACCGCCATGCAGGTAACGCGCCTCGTGTTGCCATGTGATCGCGTTTCTCCCACGCCCGATTAGATCATGATGAGGCGAGCGAGAAAGGGTGACGTTCCAAGCATTTGAATAACATGATAGAAGGAAAAAAGAAGAGGAGAGTATACATTGTCAAGAACGCAGAGAGAGATGAAATCTCCGGGAGCAGATGCAGCGAGCGAGAGATCTAGCGTCTCAAACTGAGGCGGAGAGCGTGCCTGAGGCAAATACGCCGCGGGAAAGGGGAGGAATCAGATTAGATTGCGCGCGGCGCTTGGCAAATCAACAACGGGAGAACGCACCTCATGATATCAACCAACCGAACACCGGCCTATATAGCATGGGGACGGGTCCAGATCGTGATGCCCTCCCCATGGTCGTCGTATGATGTCGCGCGGGCACGGGGCACGATTGGTCGTCGTGTGTGGTGGTGAGAGATGAGAGGATGAGGTGGGTGGTGCGTTTCGGGTGGAAGAGAAGAGTGTATGTGAGTTTGGAAAAAGGGCGGGGTGCGTCCGGGGTGTTACCCATTCTTGGAGATGTACTTAGACATGATCGGGCAGGAAAAGCATATGCTCTTTCATGTTGTGCTTGTCGTAGGATAGTAAAGCTGTCATCGAGATACCCAATGGAACCGCCGAAGCGCAAACACATCTGCTTAGTAGTGCCGCGGTGCCGGGTCGCATGGCCATCTCATTTGTACATCAGCGGAAAGTAGTCTCGCACTCTTTAGCACCGCGTGAGGCAAAGTACTAAGGTGTCTTATAGGTACACAGGCAGTCAATACAAATGAATACTAAATAACATACGCCCATGCATCCGAGACTTAAGCAAGACTCCACTGAGGTAAACAAGAGGTTAACGCGGAAGTCCGTTCGATCCTAATGCCGTAGGTGCAGATTGAATATGACTACTACGTGGCCCTGAGCCCTCACCAACAGAAAGCGCCACCCTTTTTGAGCGGCGCAGTAGCGCTGCAACACCGGTAGACCTGGCTTTGAGCGCCTCCGGCTCGCAGTCGTCGTACTCATCCTCTTCCCGCTCCCTTTTCGGCACACGAGAGCTCTCAGGCTGGCGCGACGGGCTCTTGAAGACGAAGTGGTCAGGCTCCGCAGCGTCATCGTCGAGCCAGCCTCCACTCTGCAAGGCCTGGTTGAAGTAAGCTGCGAAGAGCTTGGAGTTCTTGAAGGCGTTTTGCGCATAGGCCACGTCGTTATCTTTGTACACCGGTCTAAAGAGTTGGCGAAGGTTGGCAACCAGTTGCGCAAGAGGAGGCGGCATCCGTCGCCCGGCGTCGTCCACGGCGCGTCCAATCTGTGCGTCGCTTGGATGGTCCGGTCGGTCGGGACCTCCGCATATGAAATCCCTTTTCCTAACTCCGCCTGTCGGGACCGCCTTGCCTCGTACAGTGGAGTCGTCGAAGAGATAGTGGACATAAGCTTGAAGCTGGGACCAGTCCATATGTGAGCCCGATCCCGCTGCAGCCGGAGGATCGAAATCGTCGTCGTCATCGTTCTCAGACGAAGCGTCATCGTAGAGAGAGTCAACGAAGCCTTCGTTGATGGTGGGAAGTGCGTTCTGAGCACCGGGATCCTCACGATCGCTGTCCAAGCTTGGAAGTCTATAATGATAACGCAAGACCTGCGGATATTGTTAGGCGATAGCGAAAAGGAGTCAGTCGTAATACACACCACATAGAGCAGGAGCCAGAATATGGACTCGAGATCGTCGCGAAGCCGGTGCGTCGTGTCGTTTGGCTTCATGAGGAGCTCGACGGAAATGAATTGCCATGTCCCCTGTGTATCAATGAGATTGACTTCACAGTAAGGTGATGACGAGACGTACAGTCCTCCAAGGCCGGCGAGGGGATTTTGTGGCGTCCGTGCGTTTACACATGTCCCAGTCAATAAGTAGACCACGCCCATCCTTCCCTATGAGAACGTTCCCAATCGAGATATCCCGATGTAAGATCTTGCCAAACTTGTACGCGATGTAGTGAGCTGAATGAAGTTGCGTCAATCACAGTTACTGGTACATACAAGGTGTGAGTAACGCACCGTCCAACACGTCTTTGAGCACCTGAATGAGTTCGCGAGTGTTCTTGAACGTCGTGAGCGGCCGACCGATGGTCTTGAAGACGATGCGGAAGTGAACGTAGCGGTGCACGTTCTCCGCGAGAGCGGCCCACGGCTGTCCCAGATAGTCCTGTGTCCGCGTCACCCGAATCTCGCCCTTCTCGTCGCGGACGTCTCCTGCACACAAGATCTCCGGTATATGGCGCCCCATGCCGTTGAGCTTAGCTAGCGTCGCATACGTCTCGCTCTCCTTCTCAAACCCCGGTTCGTCCAACCTCCAAGCCTCCTTCACCCAGCATACAGACTCCGACTCCAGGTCGTAAGCAGGATAGCACATAGTGAAGCGTCCGACCGGAGAGTTCGAATGGTGATGAGCAGGGGCGGCGATGAGCGCGCGCTTCTGCGGTATGTCGCCGGGCGCCGTCACCGTGGAATCGTCCCAAACATACACTTTCCTGAGCGGAGTTTCGTCGGTGAGAGGATATGGGATCTGCTCTTTCTCGACAGCGAAGGCCGCGCGGGCCCCTTCTACGTTCTCGGAGTCGTCCTTCTGCAGGGGAACAACAGACGTGTCGACACCTTCGTCGAGGCCAGCGTCGCAATCGAAGGAGCGGTCCAGCCGCCACAGGATCTCGGTGAGCGTGGACCCGGTTGTCCAGTCAAAGCGCTCGCTGACAAGAACGCCGCTGTGGTCGAACCGAAGCAGACGTGCCTCAAGACCAATGAAGACAAGAGACCATACATGCGATCGCTCTTGATGCTGGAAGTGTTGAAGAGCGTAGTGTGCCAGCTGTCCACGCGCGCGGATAGCGGCCAGAACCTGGTGCTCAAAGCCTTCGGTTTGGCGCTCTTCAGGCGTAGTGCCCCGGGGGTCTACCACAATGTCCTGAGACTCCAGCTTCAGCTCAACTGCGAGGCGCAGATTGGAAAAGCTGGGGATGATCTTCGATGGGTCGACGTCGCTAGACGAGCGATAAACAGCCGAGATGTCGACCTTGCGGTCCGCAGCCTCCGGCACGCCCTGCGATAGACGGAGGACCGTGTTATGAGTATCTATGAAGTATAGGTGCTTCAAAACGCCGGACCCGTTGATCGCTTTACACTGCCAAAGAATCAGCTACCTGATAGATATGGCAGAAGTGGTAGGCACTCACGATAAGGTCCTCAAGAGCCGGGCGGAAGGGAGCATCGAAGTGGTGGGCGGTGACGCGTATATTGATATCAGCGCATGTGCGCTTCTCCTCGCAGGGCAAATGTTCGGATAGCATATCCACCACTGGCATAGGACCTAAGAACTGGCCGCGCATCTCGTTAGAAAGTTGATCGTATAGGTCGTCGGCCAAAGATATTTCCGGGTCTGAGAGGTTCGGCACAATGCTTTGCAATTTGAGAAGAACGGGAGTTGACTTTGAGACACCCTTCACAGATCCAAGGTTGGTGTGCTCGGGGCGTTTCGCCGTGGTGGAGGTCGTTCTGGCACGACCCATGGTGAGCGAAGGGAAGATGGCGACAGGGAAGCAACGTCAGGCAAACCTTTTATACGCCTCTTCGTGATTGATGTCGCGTGCAGAAAAGCAAGCACGTGTAGGAATTGAATCGTCTGGTTGGTGGTTGGTGGTTGGTGGCAAGTTCGACTTGATGGTGGTTGAACGTGACCGCCGTGCAGGTAACGCGCCTCGTGTTGGCATGTGATCGCGTATTTCCCACGCTCTGCGCCACCTCTGCAACCATTGCCAACATCGGAGTTCGCTTGCGGGATGAGCCGCGTTCAGAGAGATGCCTTGGTTCATTATCACAAGTTGTTCTCACTGATTGCATTGACTCAAGTCCCACAACAACACCGGTCATCTCTCCGATCTCAGCGCCAGCGCTATGTAGGTCCCCCCAATCTTGCGCCACAGCAAAAGGCATAGAGCAGAAATATACGACACTGCGAAGGTACTTTATAACTGAGGCATCTACATACTAATAGAGTCGCAACAAGCACAGCACGGTCCTCCGTATGGGTTTACAGTAATGACGGCGAATACTCCAACACCGCCTTAGGACCCTTCTCCGAGTACTCCGATTTGTTGACGAAGTTCTTTCCATCATGGAATGTGATCTAGAATTGCCACTTAAGTATCCTCGACTGGCAAAGCGAAAGAAAAAAGTACAGACCTTGGCGACAATGCTGGCTCCGAGGAACGCGGCGAGACCATCACCGCGATCGCGGAACTCGGCGAAGTAATCTGGCACGCGCACTGTGCGCGCTTGAACGGGCTGCACGTCGTTCATCTGTGCATTCTCCTGGTTTGAGAGCATGTATGGGGCCAGACGCGCCGTCAGTGTGGTACCAAGGCCTGTGGTGGAACGAGGTAAGTTCGTGCTAGGCGCTGAAGATAAGAAATCACCAACCCTTCACGTGCGAAGCAATATCGCCTGTGACCAGTAGCCCAGAGTAGATATCGCGACGCTGGTCGACTTCGCACTCTCGTACAGCGTGTACGACGGCTTGTGGTATCGTCATCAACATCCCCTTATCCACCACAGCTTCCCGTTCGCCCATGGCAACCAATAGGCCCGCATCGAATAGTGGCTCGCAGAAGCGATGCCTCTCCCGACCAAGTGTAAGCTCGACTCCGCGGAACCTCGTAGTCACAAGGTCGAGCGCCTCAATCTCCCTTGCGCGTGCCTGCTCCTCCTTCGTCTGCTTCGCTGTCGCCTTCTTCTTCATCCCGCTCTCGATCACCGCACGCTCCTTTCCGGCAACGACGACGGCTGCTATGTCCGTCACACCTTCATCCTCCGGAGCGGGCTGATCCACGGCCCCAGGTGCGCGAACAAGTCCAGAACGCCATGCATGAGCGGCGAGCTCTTCAAGCGCCGCTTGACGCGCGGGTCCTTGGATGCCCAAACCATCCAACGCTTGCGCTACGCTTGTGTTCCCACCCAAAAGCGGTACAAGGTATCGCGCGCACATCTCCGTCCCAAGCGGAATAGTGATCCGCGCATTATTGATCGGAAGGCCGTCGTAAAACGGCGTGATATCAGTGTGCGAACGACCGATGTCAACGGCGACACCCGCCAGTGCATTCGCGGCGTATAGCTGTGCTGTCGGGCGCTCAAGGATTGAGAAGCCAGCTACGTTCAGGCGCTCGAAGAATATTTGGCAGGTATGTTCATATGTTTCGCGGCTTAAGCCTGGAAAGAGGGTAAGGAGAACGGGTGATTCATTTTGGGCGCGTCGCAGGCCAAGACCGTTGAAGAGGACGTGTTTCCTAAATGAGCGTCGGTTATGGCGGTATCCACGAGAGAGCAGAGTTAAGATGACTTACCATAATGCTTCTGCCTGGGTCCAGTCACTCACTGTACCGTCTGCAAATGGCCAATATACAGCGATATCCTGTCCAGCCGCAAGTGCTTCATCGAGCGCGGTGCCGACAATATAATCGTTGACCCTGGCACCCGGAGTCGGCCCTTGGGTAGCCGCGCGACTTGTTGAAGCAGCGGGAGTGCCCTCATTTGCCTGCCCAGAATTGGCGCGAGACATTGGAGGTGCCGCTAGACCGTGTGCATGCCCATGGCGCAAGCCAACGCGCGCTTGAATTTCCTGCACATTTTATATAGAGGATTCAACAGTGTTTGTATGAGAGCAGCGTACAATAGATGGGACATGCAACAGGTCTCCAAGTCCGAGTACACCTTTGACAGAATCGCGAGAGGTATCAAGAATGACGACAGATGAATCCCGGAAAGTGACCATGGTCGGAGGAAATGAACGACAGGTCGCGTTCGACGCGTTCGAACAGACGCGCCGACGCGGTCACGCTCCTTGACAGCAACTCCCACAAGAGTGGTTCGATGCAATATTATTGTTGTGAAGCTACTTTGGCTCTTACCGTCATCTGCTATGTGGCACCCGCTTGATATTCCGGAGGATGCGAGCAAGCCGTGGACTGACTATTCGCGCTGGCGAATGCAGGACACGCGGGATGGCGCCCACATCTGGGAGTACTTACGCACCGACGAACAGGTACAGGCCTGGCCGCAAACTGACGCGGACAAGTACTGGACAGGGCAAGCCCTGGTAGGCATCATACACACGGGCTTTCATGGCCTCGTAACTGAAACGCATGCATCAGAACCTGCCTTCCCTACCGAAAGCACGTACTCCATTGGACGCCGCTCGTAATGGGTACGACTTCTATAAGCACCTCCAAGCAAACGACGGACATTGGGCTGGCGAGTATGGAGGACCGATGTTCCTTGTGCCCGGTCTCGTCATTGGCTCTTACGTCTCCGGCATGAGTTTCAAAGACGAGGAGCGCCTCGAGATGATCCGTTACCTCTTCAATCATGCCAACGAGGACGGTGGCTGGGGCTTGTAAGCACGAGCCAGGTGACGTCGGGATGGTGCTACGTGCTTATGAATAGCTGGTAGACACATTGAAGGGCCTTCGACATGCTTCGGGACGAGCCTGAACTACATCGCGTTGAGATTGCTTGGATGCCCTGCAGAGCACCCAGTCACGATCAAGGCGCGTGCATGCCTGCATTCGATGGGTTTGTCACCGTCACCAGTACCCCGACGATCCTTGACTAATAGACTCTGTACAGGTGGCGCGGTAGCTTCTCCATCGTGGGGCAAGTTCTGGATGTCGATCCTTAACGTCTATGACTGGGATGGCAACAACCCGATTCCGGCAGAAGCATTGTGAGTGTGTCTCACTGCCCGTGCCCACATACTTTGAACCGACATGCTTCCTTAGACTACTACCCTATTGGCTGCCCGTGCATCCCGGTCGGTGGTGGGTTCACTGCCGTATTGTCTTCATCCCGATGAGCTATCTCTACGGGGTGCGATTCACAGCACCTGAAGACCCTCTCATTCTCTCACTAAGAGAGGTGAGTTCTCACATGGCCTACTCACGAGACAGAAAACGCTAACAGCGAAACAGGAACTATATGTCCAACCATACGCCTCGATTGACTGGCCCGCTCAGCGTAACAACTTCTACCATGTGGACCTCTACTACCCCCACTCCAAATTGATGGACCTCATCAACCTCTTCCTCGGCGCCTACGAATCTAATTGTCCCTTCCCGCCCTTGAAACGGGCTGCATTAGCGCGCGCCTACGAGCTCGTCGTAATGGAAGACGAAAACACGGGTTACCAGACCATCGGCCCAGTCAGCAAGATGATGAATCTCGTTGCTCGGGTACACGCCGAGGGCCGCGAGAGCGACGCGTTCAAGATACACGAGAAGAAGCGCGCGGACTTCCTGTGGCTAGGCGCCGAGGGCCTGATGATGTGTGGCACGAACGGCTCGCAGCTCTGGGATATCGGCTTCGCGACGCAGGCGCTTGTCGAGACCGGGCTCGCGGAATTGCCTGAGAACCGCGACAGTTTGGTGAAGGCGCTTGAGTGGCTCGATCAATGTCAGATTCGCGAGAACCCGAAACATTATGAGAGCAACTTCCGGCATAGGTCGAAGGGCGCTTGGCCATTCAGTACGCGTGAGCAGGGATTCACTGTGAGCGACTGTACAGGCGAGGGTCTCAAAGCCGTTCTTTACCTTCAAAACCAGCTTGAGTACGTGTCCGCCTTTCAGCGCCTCTCATCAAAGGGTATCTCATGTTTTTCGCCGCAGTTTTACGCCAAAACTTGTCTCGGAGGAGCGCATGCGCGACGCGGTCGACACGCTGCTGAGCATGCAGAACCCTGATGGCGGCTACGCGAGCTACGAACCGGCGCGTGGATCACCTTGGCTCGAGTACCTCAACCCCGCCGAGGTCTTCGGTTCGTCTTTTTTGCCACTGGTCATGAGATGCACGACACCAATATCTCCTTAGGCAAGATCATGATTGATTACAACTACGCGGAATGCACGACAAGCGTGATTACTTCTCTCTCAATCTTCAGGAAACACTACCCTCACTACCGAGCCTCTGAGATTGAGTGCGTTTGTCTCATCCTTTCTTGCGCTCTGAGCTGATTGTGGGCATGAAATCAGCAAAACTATCACATCGGCCGTGTCGTTCATTAAGCGCATCCAAAAGCCCGAAGGAGGGTGGTACGGGTCATGGGGTATCTCGTTCACCTACGCGACAATGTTCGCTTGCGAGTCTCTCCAGCTAGTTGGCGAGACATACACCAACTCAACATGTGCGCGCCGAGCGTGCGACTTCTTGTTGAGCCATCAAAGAGAAGACGGAGGCTGGGGAGAGAGCTTCAAGACCTGCGAGCTGGAGGCTTGGGTCGAGCATGAGCAGACCCAGGTAGTTCAGACGTGCTGGGCTGCGCTTGCACTGATGAATGCGGAGTACCCGCATCCGGAGCCCATCGCTAAAGCCGTGAAGCTCGTGATGAGTCGTCAATTACCGGTACGTTAATGTCTACCCATCTTTCTTTGATATTTTTGCACGCATCAGTGATTGGTCTGACTTTGTTGATTGTAGGACGGTAGCTGGCCGCAAGAGGCCATCGAAGGCATCTTCAATAACTCCTGCGCAATCTCGTACCCCAACTTCAAGTTTGCGTTTACGATCTGGATGCTCGGGCGTGCGCACAAGTATTTGAAGGCACGAGATGCGCTGAACCGTGTTAACGCTTGATGGGAGGTGCACCGCACGGTAACGGGGATGAGCGTGTCCGCGCTGAGGTGGAGAAGTTAGACCGTAAGTAGTCATAGTGCTTGAATCTAATGCCGTTGGGACAGTGCATGATCTAGACAGAGACCTGCTGCCCAAGCCTATCTACGCGTGAACTTCACCTCGCACAATCTGTACCTATCGGAGAGCCGGGCGGCGTCTTCTTGCAGTGTATACGCTGATATCGACCTGTGCCCTCCTTCGAAACAGGGACTTCGAAGCAGTTTGGGCGCACCGGGTCCATCGGTATACATGGTCCGATCCTACATGTCTTCTTGTCCGGATCTTCGAAGGCATCTTTCAATCCGGCTTTTACTCAGCCTCGGAAGTTCCCCACATCCCCAGAACCCTACGCGCTTCTCCTGTCCCCAGATGATAGGTACGGCAGGCCTTCCGCACGTCCCCCATGGGACCCAGCGCCCAGCGAGAAGCCGCAGTTGGTTCTCGCGCGGAGGCCCGCATCTGGGGATGAGAGATGAAAGATACACGCGACCCTCGACGTACATCTTTCAGCCGGAGGATGCTAACATCAGAATTCCTGATTTTACAAATGAAGAGGCACAGAGGAAAACCGGAAGCATGTTTTCGCGGATGCTGCCGTGCCGATGTGGAGGTCGATACCACAGGCAAGAGTTCTCCCTGGTCGTTGCCTATATCATCGCTGATATACCTCTTTAGTGTAGTAGTTTCACTATAGTACTGAAGCACCGTCTACCTATATCCGGATGTTTCATAGTCGTGCTACAAGGATAGTACGTACCACGCGCGCTTCGCGATGAGACAGTCCGGAACCTCGCGCCGAACTTCACCGTCGTCTCCGTGCGGCGCTTGATCCGCATCCGCCCCGGGCACGGACGCTGACTTTTCTGCGTGTGCTCGTCATCCGCCGGCACTTTTGGTCAAGCTTTTTCAACCCAGGGTTGCGCGCCTTCTGCGTTATCTACACTATCCTTACCGAGCTCAAAGCAGGAGCAGGGTATAGGGATGTCTGTACGTCGATGTTCCAGTCGCGGCCATCTCCACAGTTCACTCAGCGCTTCTTCCTCTTCTGCATGCAGCTTCTTCTTGGGCCTTGCGTTCGGTAACGAACATGATCGGGCGGTGGAGCCGGTGACGTCTCACCTGCGGTTTACGGCGCCCGGAGCCAACCACCCGATACTTTTCTCGCTGCTGGGCCGACGGTAAGAAATATATTGCCCCACAGGTCCTCCAGTTTAAAAGGCCCTTAGCCTGCCCGCATGATCACCTCGTACCTCTCCCCGGGTCTGCTGACTGCTCCTCCGCCCCTTGTCTTTCCCTCGGCATCCCAAGATGGAAAAGGACTTGAGCACGCTTAAGCCCGACGCGGCGGCAGATCACCACGCTATCACGCCCACTACGCGCTCCTCCTTGTCTGACCCCGCCGAGATCGACAAGACGACCCTTGTCAGCCGCTTCAACCGCTCCATCTCTTACTCCAAAGCACGAGGCGACGGCAAAATCGAGCTCAAGGAGACAGATTGCTATGAAGTTACGGGTTACAGCTACGCGACATGGAAGAAGTGGTGGATTCTCTCGTGTGTATAATTTCTTCGTGCACTATCGCGGTGTACTCACCTATTGTCTTTAGCGTCGTGTTTGCCGTTCAGGTCTCCATGAACCTGAACGCGAGTCTGTACTCGAATGCAGTCTCAGGCATTGAAGAGCGCTTCAGCGTCTCCAACGCTGCCGCGCGCGTTGGCCAGATGATTTTCCTTGTCGCTTACGCGTTCGGATGTGAGCTCTGGGCACCATGGTCCGAAGAGTACGGCCGTTGGCCCATCATGCAGCTCTCGTTGCTCTTCGTGAATAGTGAGCGTCTATACCGGTCGCCGGTTGACATATCGCTGATCTCGTCTCCAGTCTGGGCTATCCCTTGCGCCGTTGCGCAAAACTACGGGACTATCATCGTCTCGCGCTTCTTCGGCGGTATCTGCAGCGCCGGTGGTGGTGTCACCCTTGGTGTCGTCGCTGACTTGTTTGAGCCTGAGAACCAGCAATGGTACGTGGGAACTTCAATCCGGGGTTGCGCCACTCGCTAACCCGACCTTGCAGGGCTGTTGCGTTTGTTGTGCTTTCGTCCGTCGGCGGTTCTGCAGTCGGTCCTATCATCGGTGGCTTCATCGAACACAACCTCGACTGGAGGGTACGTACTTGCTATCCATGCCATCGAACCACTCGTGTGCTTACACGTTTCTTGCAGTGGAACTTCTGGATTCAGCTCATCATCGGCGGTTCCGTGCAGATCGCCCACTTCTTTACCCCTGAGACGCGCTCGTCGGTCCTTGTCACCCGTGAGGCTAAGCGCCGCCGCAAGGAGGGCGAGACGCTTCTATACAGCTCCAAGGAACTCGAGGGCAGCGTTCTCAGCGTGAAGTTCGTTCTGACGACATGGGCACGCCCCTTCGTGATGTTCGTTACCGAGCCTATCGTGCTCTGCCTATCGTTGCTCAGCGGTTTCTCGGATGCGTTGATCTTCATCTTCTTGGAGGGCTTCGGACCCGTGTTCGCGCAGTGGGGCTTCAACGACATCACCACTGGCCTCGCCTTTGTCCCGTGAGTTCATTATGCTTGATCTTCGCTGCCTTTCAAGTACTGACCGATTCTACCCAGGATCATGATCGGCTACTTCCTGGCTTACTTCATGTTCCTCGTTGTCATCTGGCGCGACATCCGGGTCAAGCGTGCCCACCCCGAGAAGTTCACCCCCGAGTCCCGCCTCTGGTTCTTACTGTTCAGTACGTTAACCCTTCAATTCACGCGTACCCCAGATCCTGATAAACGTGTAGCTGCGCCTCTTGAGCCGATTGGTCTCTTCGGCTTCGCATGGACAAGCCAAGGCCCTCCCACGACCCACTGGATTGCACCCATGATCTTCTCCTCGCTCATCGGTATCGCCAACTACGCGATCTACATGGCCACCATCGACTACATGGTTGCCGCATACGGCCCTTACGCGTCATCAGCAACAGGTGGTAACGGCTTTGCCCGTGACTTCCTTGCTGGTATCGCCGCGATGTACGCGACCCCGATGTACACCAACATTCCCGGCAAGCCGCTCGAGTACGCCTCGACGATCCTCGCTTGCATCGGTGTGCTCGTCTGCATCCCCGTTTACGTCTTCTACTTCAACGGCCCGTACTTCCGCGAGCGCTCCAAGTTCGCGTTATCGCTCGCGGCCGAGCGCGAAGAGCACAAGCACATCGTCGAAGAGGTTCAGCGCAAGGCCACACGCGGCGATGTCGAGCAGATCGAGGACATTAGGGAGAAGGCATGATCTTCTGCCGGGTGACTTTCTCATGACCGCACGACTATGTCCCCTTTCGGATATTCATGACATGGATGTATACCTCCACTTCGGTGTTGTAATCGGTATACCTGTATTACTAGATACGCTTCGCTCCTGTAGAGCAGCCTTGATACTATTAGAGGCGCGTTTTGTCTCCTACATCCAAAATATATGTTTCTTCTAGAGCTCATGCAAGGTGTGTTGAGCGACTCGGAACCTGTACATGTTGTACGGATGTTGCGTCGGCAATACTGAGTCTCGTGCGCTTTCATGAGGACCTATAGATGGAATAGATGCAGCAAGTAAACGACAAAGTGTAGCATGTGTCATGGTACCAGCCATAGCGAACATCGTAACCTAGCATAAGTAAGCATCCACGCTTTCTCCAGTCCGCATCCGCGACCAGGTAATATCATATCCGAGCACTGTCCGTTCATCAAATACCAGTCACCACTGAGAACTCCTACTGGACAACGTTGTCCTCCGCATCACTGTCCATCGTGCGGCGTGCAAGCGAACCACGAGAGCCCGTCAGGCTGGCGCGCTTGTTGTCAGAGATACCAGAGATGGGACGGCGTGGCGAACGCGGTGCGTCGGTCACCGACTGACGGTTGAGGTTGGAGACCATCTGGCTAACGCTTCCGCCTCCGCCTGTACGAGGAGGACGCGAACCCCGAGGGCCACGAACGGCCCTAGCAGCTTCGTTGGAGCCGGTACGCGACACAGATGCCTTGCCAGACGTCAATGGCGCGTCCGGGTTGCGCAGCGGTGAAGGACTGCGTTCGCCACTCGGCGAGATGGGCGACTTGACGGTCAAACGGGGGCTACCGGAGCGCGTCGGCGATAAGCTTCCCTGCCTGGACGAGAACACCGTAGGGTCCCTCTCAGGCTCGTCCCCATGCTCGGGAGGTGGGTCGGCAAAGTTCGGGCGCGGGACCGGGGTGACATCGCTGAGGTCAGGCTCACGGAAAGCAGGGGGACGGGGCGGCTGATCATCGACTTCCGGGGGAGGTTCCTTGAATGAAGGGCGGGGCGGCTGGTCGTCCTCCTCCGGCGGCGGTTCTTTGAATGAGGGGCGTGAGAGCTGATCGTCAGCTTCGGGTGCTGGTTCCTTGAACGCAGGTGGCGGGGGTACGCTAGAGAAGTCCGACTGTGCCGGTGGGGAAACCGGTTTGGCCGCGGAGGCAACACTACTTGGGGACTCTGGAGCAGGAGAGTTAGCCGCTGCTTCGGACTTGGGCGAGATGACCGATCCGGGCTTGGATTCAGGTTCAGACGCTGGAGCTGCAGGCGCAGGGAAGGCTTCGTCCGTGGTAGACGTATTAGACGCTGGGGGAACGGGAGTGGCGATCTTAGGTACAGGCGGAACCGGTGCAGGAATTTTCCCGCTTAGACGCTGCTGAGCGAGCCAATCTCTCGCCTCGGTACCGACGGACATCCTACTACGGCTCATGCGCAGGTCGATGGGAGCGGTGCGCTTCCTGATGGGCATCCGGCGCTCGGTCTCATTCTTCTTCTTCGCGATGGTCGGAGGGATGAGATCCTGATAGAGGTCGACGAGATCGATGAAGAACATGGCCGGGTGGCGGTCCTGGAGAGAAACCGGGGACTCATGCTTGGGTCGAAGAATCGCTAAAGAGCGATGTCAGATACGAACGCGACTCTGAATCTCAGGGACATACTGCGGCCGAGCGTCAAAGACAACTTCGCGATATAGACCTTGTTCTCTTCATCCGAGTTGGTGTTCTCGATCAGACTGAAAGCGCTTAGATCGTGCACGAACATAGGTTACGGGTGAAGTACTCACGTGCGGATATGCGAGATCAGGGCATCCAACGCGTAGAGGTGAACCTTGGGGAAGCGCTGGAGTACGGCACGCAAGGCCTCTTGATGCTCTTCGCCGGTTGGCGCGCTCTTACCCGAGCCCACTGTAATAGTGGTTAGCGCTCGTGAGCGCCTAAACAGGCCGAGCACGCTTACCACTAGGATATATCTTGCGAATGTCATCCCAACCATCCCACATGGCGAGTGGTGGATCCAGCTCGAGCAACCATAACTTGATAGTGCTGGCGAGCACGGGTGCGTCGTACTTCGTCAACAAGTCTGGCGGGATAGGCAAGTCCAGATCCGAGCCATTGAGCGCTTCCCGAGCATGATGCACGGCGCGCAAAGGCACCTCGTAGATCCATGCCTTGCGCCTCTCTATTGACAAGATCAGCAAATGATTTGAAAAGTTGCGAAGGAGGACAAACCTTCATCATTGGGCAGCTTCGCGTATGCCTGCGTGATAGCGGTGAACAGGGCAGCGAAGACGGGATGGACAAGTTCCTTCTTCTCTTCATTCCCGGCCAAAGCACCCCAGCCACCATCGGCCCACTTCCTGAGATCTATGCCAAACACAACATCCGGCTCATCATGCGCGATACTTTCGTAAAGCTGTGGCACCGGGCGGAACGGACCGGTCCTGTAGCGCTCAATGAGAGCGTTCAGGTCGGTCTCCGGGATGTATGCGGCAATGTGTGAGCCGGACAACTCCAATGGGCCCTCGAGTGCTTTCGGCAGATTGGAGAGCGTGCCGTGGAACTGAAGCAGGACGGTCTTCACAGCACGGAGGCGGTCCATTTCCATCCTTTGCAGGTTCTTGAGAGCTTCTTCGATACGCTCCTCGAGTCCAAGCCTCTGGCGATCAAGCTTGCGGATAGCGATGCGGTATGTGCGATCAGCCGCTTCGGCCTCCATCCGAGCGCGAACATGGCGCGGCTCGTTGTCGTTCGCCAACGCTTTGCTAACGACATTCAGGAACTTGTTCGAGCGCTTGAAGAGGTCGTCGGCGCCCTGGGTGATCTTCAAGGGGGACGCGACACTGTCCAGTGTGGATTGCCGCGCTGCAGCGGGTTTGCCCAACTCGAACGCCTTGGGACGGAATTGGTAGAACGCCTCGTCTGATGGCTCGAAGAAGTTACGGAACTCCCCGATACGACGGAGAAGACCCTCGCGCTCAGTCAAGTCCTTCGCTGCGTCTTCAGCCCGATCCCAGCTACCGCCCAGCCCATCGACGTTATCCCTCAGCCATGTTGCGAACTCCTCTCCAGTAAAGCAGTCGGGATACTCTCCAAGCAGGGGGAACCGAACAGGGCGGAGGGGAAGTTCGGACTGAGCCCGCCGCAAGAGATCTGAAACGGCAGATGGAGGTACAGATAGACCAGCGAGTAGCATGGGCGCGGGCGGCATCGGGGGCATCGGCGAACCAGGTGTCTGGACTTCCAGTTTGGGCGGCAGAAGCGGTGACATGGGGAGTGGCGATGCACTCTCATCCGGAATGGGGTGTTCGTCGTGTGCACGCTCCTTGCCCTTGTCCAACTTCTCCTTCTCAATTAAAGCTTCTTTCTCTCCGTCGTCTGCACCAGTGGCCGTAGCAGTCTTCTTCTGAATGTCACGCAGACGTTGCGCAATGCGTTCAGAGACACTGAAGCCGCGCTGTGGCGGTGCGCGACCCTCTTCGGTAGTCGCGTCTACTGGCCGAAGACGCGGAGAGGTAGTGTATTTGTCACTGCCTACTTCACTGCCGGGCGCGAACTTGGCACTATGAAGTAAAGCATAAGCATCTCAATTATAGCCGCATAAGTCCAGCACTTACTCGTCCTCGGCTTCATCCGCCTTGCGTACTTTGTTGATGTACTGGTTCTTGAGTTTTGCGACCTATCTCCCGTAAACATCGATGCTGAAGGTACGAGACGGACGGCATATCGCTCACTTCGACAGCAGAACCCTCATACGCCCGGATATGTCCTTCGATCAAAGTGTTCTGGGCCGAGTTCAGCCTGTCCTATTTACAGATCTCAGTATGTGAGGGACAGATCAATGATATATTGGACATACACGATGTCCCTTTGCCCATTCTGCAAATGGGTCGGCGACAAGGGTGTCAAGTTCGTGGGCTATGTTCTTGTGGACGCCGGCTTGTTTCTCCGTCTCCGCTTGAAGCCCACGGAAGGCCATGAGCAGCGTAGCACCATCGTCGGCGGCGAACCCAGTAGCTGCATCATATTGAGGACTGTGTGTGCACTGGCATGCGTATGCTGCGCACCATTTGATCCTGGCGATGCACTCTGCGACAGAGCAGCCGCAAGGTTGGCTTCAGCTACAGCACGCGCCTGTAGTTGGGTCAACTAGGGTTGTGGGGCAACCTGCAAGACTGGCACTGACCCTCACAAAGCTAATGATCTCCTCGTTCTCGACCACGCCCTATATATATTTCAGTCTGTGTATTCAGGAGACGACCAAATACGCGCATACCTGTTGAAGTTTGGCGAATATGACCTCAAGACCGCGGCGATAGTCCTGAGTCCAGAACGAGTTGGTGAACGAGAGTGGAAGTGAAAGAACAGCCATGCTGCCCAGAACACGTCGTGTGAGCACTAGATGTGCGTAGTATGGGGACTTGGAGGTGGTGGAGGTTGGAAAGAGAGAAGGATCGGCGCTGTACTCCGCGCGTGGATTGCACTGCCCGGCGCTAACACGCGCGGGCCACTGCCTTTCCAGACATCAATAAGGCACATCGGGTTTGCCGGGCTCAACTGCGAAGATACGCTTGGCCATATGTCATCACAAGGAGTGCACAGAGGTCATAATGAGACCGATACGATATCTGGGCAAGTGCAGAAGGCCGGTAAACTTAGATTGCAGCTCCCTGTAGACATATATGGGTCCGTGGTTAATTGGCATCACTGATGGGCTTTTACGAGTGGCGTCTGTTGACGATCTTTGGCTCTCGCTGTCATCTGCGGCGAACGACGAAGGAACCAGCGGACGCAATAGTCCATCGATACTGGCCGTTATGTGGGTGTACAGTACGAGTAAATGCCCATGTCCTTTCATCTATGCGATGCGTGAGTCCGGTGGCCGCGGGCTGTGCCCCTCAGTCGTTTTTATCGCATGCTCGTGTCCCACTCCAGCTCACCCTCAGCCGTCGGCCCCCTTCTGGCAGCTCATACGGCTCTTTCCACTCTCCGTGAGCACAATGAACGCTGTCGTAGACAGATGTCTGTCTGATGAATGCATTGACTGTTGATGCGGACCGGGCATTCGCAATTGCGTGTATGCCAATCTGTCTTTGTTCTGTTAGATGCAACGGGCGCTTCGCACATACCCCGCTCTGAGCCTTCCTCAAGCATGAACCACCTTCGTACTCTCTCACAGAGTGCCTCAGTGCCGTACAGTGCTACTCGGTCCCGCACACGTTCGTTATATGTCGACCTATTATAGAACATCCGGACCGTGATCGCACTGGGACTAGCACTACCACCGAGCTTTCCGAATCACAGTACCGTCAGTACCGCGCGGTTCCTTCTATGTATGCAGCGGCTGACATAAACCCGCAGGTCACGTTCGATCTCTCCGCTCAGTGCGAATGGCTGTTCTGTAATCTATCCGACTGCGGACAATGCGCGTGCTCGTGCTTCTCGCTGGTCTTGTCCCCGTCATAGGCACGGCACCGAGTTTCGAGATGAGCGCTCGTCGCGATACTATAAAGCCCGCTTTGTCGACCATTCCTCCGCGGGCTTTCTGGTCTGGTCATCCCTCCCGACGTTTGGCGGAGCTTACGACCCGGTCGTCATGGTCGCCCTCGTTGCCCTCGCCGTCGCGCTCATCCCGCATGCGCTCGCTATCTCCGTTCCAGCCAAGCGTCAATCGATCACGCCCTTATCTACGGCTCAAATTGACGCTTTCACCCCGTACTCGAACTTCGCCGCCGCGGCGTATTGCACCGCGGCTCAGACAGCGGATTGGGATTGTGGACGTACGTATACCGCCCATATCTTTGGGTTATCTGGACCCGTCTGACCTCCTGCCCTATAGCACTTTGCGACGCAAACTCGGGCTTCGTAGTCCAAGCATCCGGTGGGGATGGCGATGGTACCCAATTCTGTATGTGCCTGTATCACGTCGACACTCTACAGCCTAACACCTTTCGTCAGGGTATGTTGGCTACGACCCCTCTCTCAAGCAGGTCATCGTCGCGCACCAAGGGACCGATCCAGACCAAATCATGTCCGACCTGACCGACGCGAACATCATTCGTGGAAAGCTGGACTCGACTCTCTTCCCTGGCATTTCATCTTCCATCACTGTGCATGAGGGTTTCAGGAATGAGCAGGCGAAGTGCGTCTTCGGCTACATTCAGTCATAAACTCCGCTCATGATACCTGACTTGGTCATAGGACTGCCTCCAGTGTTCTTGCCGCAGTAAAGGCATCGATGTCTGCGCATGCTACCAGTTCTGTGACCATTGTCGGCCATTCGCTCGGTGCGATATGCATATCGTAGTTTGCGGTGCGCGTCACTCACACGCTGCGCAGGCGCTGCTATCTCACTGCTTGACTCCGTCTACCTGTCCCTCAACTTGGGTTCAAGTGTTACCATCAAGTTCATCGGCTACGGTCTTCCTCGGGTCAGTACATCAAGTCAAGCTTGTGCAGAGCTGAGTTCATAGCGTGCTTCTAGGTCGGAAATCAGGACTTCGCCGACTACCTGGATGCGAACATCGATGTCACCCACATAAACAACAAGGTTCGCAGCATCATCACGCTGAATGCACCGGTCACTTCTCACCGCCTGTGTGCATACAGGAAGATCTTGTTCCCATTCTCCCCGGGATGTTCCTTGGTTATCACCACCCTTCTGGGGAGATCCACATTTTGGACTCCGGTGCTTGGGATTCGTGTCCTGGTGAGTGCTGTGATTCATCAGCGTGTCGGTCAGATCTGATCATCTGTACGCGTAGGGCAAGATAACGAATCGGACTCGTGTACCACTGGAGACGTTCCGAGTATCTTCCAAGGCGATGAGGTGAGCCATCATGTAGAACAATAGTCGTGTCGCCCAATCTGACGCGCTTTTCAGGATGATCACGACGGTCCCTACAACGGTGTATCGATGGGCACAATCGCAGCCGACATGTGCACATAGACCTACGACCTTTCTTATGTAGCTCTTACACCGCTCTTGTATAATTACACTTTCGTTCTATACACGAGGATCACTGTCAAACAAACTCACCAAGATACCTTAGCTGCGATCACCAAGATGAATACACGCTCACGTGGGATTATGTTCACTTCTCCGGTCCTCCGATCCCGAAGATGATCCCGGGCGCTCAAGCGCTCATAGCCTCATGCGCACCGTAAACACGAGGTGGCCCCTCAACTTTGCTTCGATCCACCACCACCAGGTCCACAGCTGCAGCTGATCATGGCCGGCTCGCTGCATCGGCCTCGAGCTCTACCCGCACCATGCGGCCGACGCGTACTCAAGCCGCCAGACATGCGCGGACTGGCTTGCGCACTGCTGCTCATGATGTTCGTTGAGCTTCCTACGGCTGTGGACGCCCGAGTGCCTATAGCGTCCCCTATACCTTCTGCTAATGACGCTTCATCATCGTCTGTGAAGCCTACTTCCACTCAAGTGCGTGTGGTAGTCATATGCCGTCTTCCGCGTCTAATACGTCCTCGTCAGGTTCCTGTTCTGTATGTTGTGCGTATTTCTAAGAACTTCATGAGACCTCCAATACTGAACATACCTCGTAGATCGCTGTGTATACCGTCGTATTATTTGGTTTCTGGACTATCCCCATCGCTCGTCGCATCATCGTCCCTCTCAAGCTCTTCGCCATCGGCTGGCATGAGTGCTGCCATGCCTTACTCGTGAGTCACATACCCACTCTACCCGGATCTGAGACCTGATACGGCGATTCTAGGCCGTTCTTACCGGCGGTAGCATCTTACGAATATCTATAGACCCCTTCCTGGGAGGCTGTACCATCGTGGAAGGCGGTTATCCGTCTCTCATCTTACCCGCGGGATATCTAGGCTCCACATTCTTCGGAGCTGCATTCCTACTCGCGGGCTTCGACACCCTCATGGCAAAGGTCATGAGCTTCATTGCCGCAATCGGACTACTCGCCCCCTTGGCCCAGGTGCGCGACAAGATGTGCGAGGTTTCGTGGAGCGTGCGCGTCCGAATATGTTTTCTGACGATCTTTCCAGCACCATCCTTCTCACCATCTTCTACGAGGCGCTGCTGATCGGGTTCTGGTTCATTGATCATGGGTGCGCGCATAGCTACATGGGCGAAGATGCTTTATTGAAAAACTGCAGGGAGGCGTTACGGTGGTATATGCTCCTCTTGGGCGTCCTACAGTGCGTTCTCTTGAAACCATGTGTTTCATACCAAGAACTGACGGATTCATCTTCCACCATTGCAGTATCTTCTTTGCAGTCTGTACGTGTCTTCGTTACCCGAGTAGTGACGCACGATGCTGACTTCTCACCAGGGGATGTGACCGACGAACGGATATTCCGCAAACCCAACGACTCCGACTGCACGCAATGGGCACTCTTGGTTCCTAGCGTTCCTTCACATGTCTGGGCTATCTTCTGGATCACGTTTGAAGTCGCGGTTCTCATCGCGTTTGTCCTGGTCGGCATCGTCGCGTTCAAGCTCACGCCCGAGGAACTGCAAGCGCAAGCTGGTGCGTAGTACCGGCACAGCCCACCCGCTCTTGCCCAGATCAACTGACGTTTTTGTCAGATACGTTCCTTCCAACACGATAGGTCACCGCATTGGGCTCATATCTCTGCTGTTTCATCCGCGTCGCACGCCATCTCTACGCTCTCCTCACGTCCCCGTCACGCTATCATTCCTCTCCTGTTCCACTTGCTCTCTGGACATTCCATACTGCTTTGTCGGTTATTCCATTGTATGTACATTCACGAACGCTGCTCGTAGCATTCCATCGTTCTCGTAGTAGCAATCACTATACCTGGATCGAGACCCTAGATCATCATCGCCTGTACTATAGACAATACACATCCATACATCTGCCTTCTCAAGTGTGCGTGACGCTGAGATTGCGAATCTTGTAGGTCGTAGTGCCTGTCGGACCTGGCGATCCGGAGCTGCCCTCCATCTGCAGGTCGAGGATCCTATACGCCCGATGTTAGTATGGAGCCCTGTGATAGGGCATGCCAGGGTACGCACAACCAGAGCGCCTTTCCGACGAACCCAGAACCGTACTGTGTTGCCTTGTGTACACCGTCCATGGAGAAGTCGATCTTCACGGTGGTCCCGTCAGACTCGGCAGTGAGGACTGCCTGCAGCGAGTGGAAAGAGAGATCGGTGGGCCACGCCACGAGATCAGAGCGAACGACGGAACTGGTGTTGAACTATGTATGCCACCTAGAGTCAATACACGTCTCAGTGATAAGCCTACATATGCTTACCGTATTGTACCAGCTATTGGCGGTACCCTTCCATTCACCAACATCAACCTCGGGCGGCCATCCACTCACAGCCGTCAACCAGAACGCGGGCCACGTCCCAACAGCCGTCGGCGCCGAGAACTCTCCGTACACAGTATAACTGACAGTCTTCGTGACGGTGATCTGCGACTTGGCGTACACGGTACCACTGGCGTAGTGGATTGCAGGGTGGGGGTCAGCTGTGCTTGTCGGCGGGCTCGCGTTGGAGGTGGGTGTGGCTATGAGCGTTAGGGTGTTGCTGGCGGCGTTGATGTGCGAGTGGTCGCTGGAGCTGCCGACCATGCGCCCAGCTGTATAGTGTCAGCGTACTGCATGTGTGGACGATAACGAGAAGGATACGAACAGCCGTTGTGGTCTGAACCCCATGGGTAGAGGTAGTTCCAGTACTGCTCGAGAGTCGAGATGCTCGAGAAAGAGTTTGACGGAATGACGGTCGTCACGGCGGATGTACCGAGTACGGCGGCAAGAGCGGAGAGGGCAGCGTTGTGGATACGCATAACGAAAGAAGGAAAAACCCAACTGGGCCTAAGCTGACCCTCCTCGAGAAGATAGGCAACACCTTATGTACTGTCCTCTATAGAAGCTCGAGACCGGCTACAGTTCCAAGCTTCTGACGCCATGTGCAGCAAAGATCGCCTGGACAGTCAGACTTGGGCGGGTATAATTGTCGGCATGAGGGGAACGGTCAAGTGAGGCCAACGACTAACCCTTCGAATGACGCAAACGGGGCAAATACCCAGGTAACTCCCGGCTTCTTCTCGAGGCTAAAAGGCTGTTGCGGCGTACGCACAAGGCTTCGAACGTTCCGAGGAGCCACTGAGCATGCGTATCGCATAGGCATGGGCAGTCCAGTGCCGTATTGATTGGCCTATTGGACGGGCCGGGTACCGTAGTGGGCCGCTCAAGCTGGTATTGATACCGGCTTTCTTGTTCACTAGTTCGTGAAGCGCGATGCGTTGAATCTCATGGCCTGCCAAGATCAGCTACAAGACAGTCATATTGTATACCTGGAGCCCTAAGTAAGATACATGTCGTAGATCGTGACACCGAGCCAACAAGTCCGTGTGCGAAAGCATTGAGGTCGTGAGTGGTGAATTCATATCTTCATCGTGCGCTAGCAAGTGCGGGCTGTACAAGCGCATGTAAGGCGATCATATACGGTTATTTGCGGGCAGCTCTCCGTACGAGACTAGCCGCGAGTATAGCGGCGACTGCGGCTGCGCCACCGGCAATAGCCATTCCCATGTATCCCTCTGAATGAGGACCATCAGTATTATAGTCGATAATGAGAGTACGGAACGTACCTCGCTTCACACCCTGGTCAATCAGACCATTCAGTGATTGTGCTTGCATGTTTGCGGGCTCCTTGTCGAGCAGGATAGCTATACGACGTCATCGCTCGTATGGAGACAGCTTGGACTTGAGGCGGGAAGGGACGTACCGTTGAACTTTTGTGCCTCAACATAGTTGCCCATCTTGTAGTACCCTAGTGCGAGGTAGTACAGGCATTCTCTCCTCCTTACAGGCTCGTTGCGGTAGATGTCTGCGGTTGCCAGGTTAGCAAGGATTGTGGGCAATGCCATATGTTTACGCACCCTGTAGTAACCGTACACCTTCTACTTGATGGTCTCGTTGCGGGCTCTTCACCAGTCCCCATGCATAGTTGAACTTGGACTGCACTGTGACATGTCCCGCCTGAACCTCCTTCTCGTACTGCCTTTTCAGTACCTGATACCCAGCGTCAGTGCCGCATTAAAGTCGAAGGATACTGTACTCGTACCTCTAGCTCATCGAAAGACAGAGACATCTCTGCATCTGCCGCATATGGAATGTCAGTAGTCATAGTTATCGAGTGTGCGGTGGTGGTTATGGGTTAAGTTGGTATTCTGTCATGCGGGGACGCGGATCCTGGACGAGGAGACGCGCGCAGCCTCCGGCGCTTTGCCGTCTTGACGCGTCTTGAAGTTGCTTCCAGCCTCCATCATCTTCAACACCAAGACTATGGCCGAAATTACTGGTAAGCCGCTTTTACATTACTCGCTTCCTTTCCGGGTTCGAATAGTGTTTTGCCAGGTAATTACCGGGACGAGCGAGGTGAATAATACAGCTTCCACGTCGCCCGCTTAGGCAAACAAGTAGCTCAAGAGCCATCGTTTTCCACCTCTTCCCATACTTCTTTTTCAGCTAGCTAGCCCATGTTGCGAATCAAGTTGCCCGTCACCCCCCTACTAACCGGACGACCTTAAAACACGCTACTTACACAGCTCCATTCGCTCTCTTTTAGACCGCTCTCACCGCTCTTCGCGCGACGACCATCGGCGCCACGACGACCGCGGCTCATCCAGGCACGAGGACCGCTACTCTCGCGGAGGCGACAGGGAGCGCAGCTCACGTGGTGGCGAGGAACGCTACTCGTCGCACCGGGAGCACCGCGGCGACCGCAACGACCCGCGTGGCGGCGGCGAGCGCGGAGGGTACGCCAGCCGCGACGATAGGGGCTACAGGCGTCATGAGGATGATAGGCGCCCGCCGCGAGATGCGCGCCCGCCACGCGACGACGCCGCGGATGGCGGACGTCGCGGCCGCGGCAAGGAGAGGGAGAACCCCGGCGGCTTTCATGAGGGCCGTCGGTCCCCGACGCCGCCGGGATGTGTGCCGCTTTCGCAGCGCAAGCGCAAGGCCAGCGGTTGGGATGTTCACGCGCCCGGATACGAGCAGTACTCGGCTATGCAAGCAAAGCAAACTGGTATGTTTATTTGCTGCATATGTTTCGCTCATTTGCTAATATCTACTTCCTAGGTCTATTCAACCTTCCTGGCGCCAACCGTACTCAGATGCCGCCCATCCTGAGTATGCCTGGTCTACCTCAGCCGATGCCTGTTCAGCAGTTCGGCATGGGCATGGGTATCAACCCGGGTCTCTCGCGCCAGTCGCGTCGTCTGTACATTGGCAGCATCACTCCCGATATCAACGAGCAAAACTTAACCGACTTCTTCAACGAGAAGATGGCGGAGATGAAGATTGGCACGGGTGGCCCAGGCAACCCGGTTCTGGCTGTGCAGTGCAACTACGAAAAGAACTATGCGTTTGTCGAGGTACGCTTTCTTCCCGGCGAAATACTTGTTAATCGGCTGACTGACCCTGTCCACAGTTCAGGAGCGCCGAAGATGCTACGGCTGCCATGGCCTTCGACGGCATCATCTTTATCAACGGTCCTCTCAAGATCAGGCGTCCCAAGGACTACGGCGGGATGGAGACGGGCGCACCCTACCATGTCGCCGGTGCAGTCTCGACGAATGTGCCGGACTCCGAGCACAAGATATTCATCGGCGGTCTCCCTGCGTACATCAACGAGGAGCAGGTTATGGACCTCCTCAAGAGTTTCGGCGAGCTCAAGGCGTTCAATCTAGTTCGCGAGCCCAGCACCGGCGCTTCGAAGGTATGTGAACCCGCCGAGCCATGTCTTCTCACGCTAAACGTCGTGTCACAGGGCTTTGCTTTCGTCGAATACGTCGATCCGGAGGTCACCAACGTCGCTATTGAAGCCCTCGCGGGTATGGAGATCGCCGACAAAACGTTGGTCGCCCAGCTCGCCTCCGTCGGCGCGAAGCAAGGCACGATCCCGGAGATGCCGCAACCCGGCGAGATCCCACGCCCCATCATGCCCGCAGGCGACGTCTCGTCCAGCGACGCCCGCATCGTGCTCATGCTGAACATGGTCACGCCCGAAGACCTGATCGACGACGCCGAATACGCCGAACTAGTAGAAGATATCCGCAGCGAGCTCGACAACTACGGCGCTGTTGAAGACCTGCGTATCCCGCGTCCCGTGCGTCGCGAGCGCAATAAGTGGGGCGCGCCCACGGACGGTGTGGACCCTATCGTTGCACAACGCCAGGACGAAGCTGCCGGTGTTGGTCGTGTGTACGTCAAGTACAGGGATGGAGCCAGCGCGGGACGCGCGATGCAGGCTATTGCAGGCCGTTCGTTCGGTGGGCGGACGATCATCGTTACGCTGCTCAGCGAGGATATGAACGTGACGCCGCCGCTGGAGCTTATCTTTGCTCCTCAACCGGAGGCACCGCCGCCGCTCCCGGCCGCGCCTGCCCAGTAGAGCGCTCCCTGATTGCCGGTATCTCGCGTTTCCTCTGCTTACTGCCTGTCATTAAAAATACTGCTTTGACTTTGCTTTTGCTGCACTCGTGAAATGCATATTGAGTGTCGCCATATCTATTTGCCATACCTGTACGAGCTTGCGCTTCGGCAGTACGTAGTTCGACCATATATAGCCGCTCGATTGCACGTGATACGGCAAACTAGGACATTGTCCGAGCCGGAGCCATGACAAGGTTGCGCGGCAATTATGCGCTACCCATAAATGAGAGTATGGATCACACGAGACGTCCTGCAGTACGTAGTCGCGCCTTGCTTCTTACTTCCATCTTGACCGGTATCGCTACTTGAAGCCGGCCACACACATTACTACTCGGCAGTGTGGCGTAATACTCGCTTTAGAGGGGCTTTCTTGCGCATATCGTTCAGCATACCTGAAGTGGTCCCGTACTGGTAGCCTCATCCTGCTATGTGGCCGTTCTCTGGTCAACCCCCCGCTGTGGAGGCGAAGCTTGCCGCTCGAGACGCAGCGCTCTCCACTGCAGGCGAGTTCTCGGAAACTGAGCATCAGGCGTACTTGAACGCTACAGGTACGGATCTGAAGGTTTGTCGCTTTGCCCCTTGCTACATGCTGAAGCTAGACGCAATGCTTCAGCCACCGAGATCGTCAGCCGCATAGGAAAGGGCGAATGGACAGCCACACAGGTTCTCGAAGCGTACATTGCGAGAGCCGCACAAGCCCAGAAGTTGACGCTTTGCCTCACCGAAGGTGACTAGTCTACCAGAGGATGGCCCACTTCGGTTCTGACCTGGTTGCAGTGCTGTTCGAGCAAGCTCGCGCGGAGGCGAAGCAGTTGGATGAGGACTTTGCGCAGACGAAGAAGCTGAAAGGACCTCTCCATGGTGTTCCTGTCAGCTTGAAGGACATGTGTAGGTGATTCATCTTCACCTTTGGTATAACACAGTAGCTGACAGTCTTGAAGTCCAGGTTTCTGGCGTCGATAGTACTATCGGATATACTTCCTGGATCAACAGGCCTGCTAAGAGCGACGCCCTAGTCCGTGATTCCCCCTTGCGTGACCATATAGCCGAGACTCAACCTACATGAAGCTAGTGAGGCTGCTCAGAGAAGCTGGCGCTGTGCAATTCGTCAAGACCAACGTGCCGCAGACATTACTCGCATTCGAGTGCAGCAATCCGCTCTGGGGAAGGGCACTCAACCCCTGGAGCGCTGCTCATACACCCGGCGGATCGTCAGGCGGTGTGTATATCGTTGCGTTGGGATGTACCCTGAGTAGAGCTCAACGAGATCACAGGCGAGGGTGCACTACTGGCCATGGACGGATCAGCGTTGGGAGTTGGTACAGATATCGGTGGCAGCATCAGAATTCCGGCTCATTACTGCGGTATCTACGCGCTGAAGCCAGGCTGGGGAAGGTCTTCAACTGAAGGGACCACGAGTGAGCCTGCAAAGGCCCAGGCGAATGCGCTTTTCCGGTACTAATGTGATCATAGGTCCCAACCCCGGTTTCGAAGCTATCAGAGCCGTTAATGGTCCAATGGGAAGGTCGGTGTTTGTCTTACCCCCTATGGAGTTGACCTCACAGCTGTCCTTCAGATCCGTGGAGGATCTCAAGATCGTGGCGCAGGTCCTGTTCGGGCAACGCAATAGCAACTACTTCCCGGCTCCCGTTCCTTACCGCGAGATTAGTCTGCCGAAGAAGCTGCGCTTTGGATACTACACCTCAGGTTTGTCTCGTATCGACTCCTATAAAGCCTACAGCTTACGGCATATATCATCCTGCACAGATCATTTCATCAAGGCATCTCCTGTCTGTAGACGTGCCGTACTAGAGACGGTCGAAGCTTTGCGCGCGCAAGGGCATGAATGTGTTGGGTTCAAGCTCCCTGGACCTGGTAAGGATACGCTTTGGCTAGACTCTTAGACCTCAGGCTCACAAGAGGCTGATAGGGTATAGCGCTCTTTCTCTCTTCACAGCGATCACCTCAGCAGACGGCTATCAAGGACTGCTTCGACATCTTGGACCTGATCCGAAGGTGCGCAATGAAGTTCAACCTGGTATTCACTCGCACTTGTACTCAAGGCCTGTGGCAGGAGTCAGCCATGTTCTTAATCACTCTCGGTCCGAAGTTACCAGGTGAGCCAATTCAACCTTGCGTTGCGCGCTTCAACGTCTGAACGGTACGCTGCAGGCTTCTTACGATGTCTAGCCGCCTGGGCTATCAGCTTCTACGATCCTATCTTCGCGCATCTGCTCACTCAGTCGCGGCACAAGACTGTCGGAGAGTTCAATGACTATGTTGCGCTGAAGCTGGAGTACGAACGCGAGTTCAGGAAGCTCGCTTGGGAGGAGCAAAAGTTTGACGCCATCATCGCCCCTGTACAGGCGATTCCAGCAGTACCACATCAGTACGTGCATTCGCTCTCCACATCCGCGAGACTCTGAACTCATTCATGCTGACCGAAGCGGCTGCGATAACCTATCGCCTTTGGCGGCATCAACTGTGCAGTACAACATCGTCGATAGCCCCGTTGGCATCGTACCCGTCACCCGCGTCGATCCTGCGAAGGACGCTGTGACTGCGGAGTGGTTCACTGGCGATGACCACGGCTCGAGGATCTGGGAGGATGCGCTGTATGGGAAGAAGGCCGTGTATGACCCGGTGAAGATGCAGGGCCTTCCGGTGGGTGTCCAAGTAGTCGGCCTGCCATGGGGAGAGGAAGCAGTTCTGGCCATGATGGATGTGGTTGACAAGGCTCTTGGCCCTAGAGGGTTTGGGCCGGGAAGCTGGTCTCCAGGGGACCAGAAGTCGGGTTGATATCTGCGCGCTACATACTATAGCTCTTACTGTAACTGTACTGGATTCCGCATGCTACAATTAGTAACCCTCTGCTCGTACAGTTGGATCTGCGTCGAACTTGCAGATATCATGACCGTCGTCGCCGAGCCACCCGGAACAGCGGGATGAATGCCGAGAACAGTCACGGTGGCGAACGTGAGCGCGCCGCCCACGACCGCCGCCTGAAAGCGCGGATATCTGTGCCGGCGGCTGATCCCAAGGCATGGCTTCAACGTCCATCCCGCTCACCACACTCGCTGGACCCTCTCACTTTCTGCACGAACAACCGCCGCCACCTGACTCGCCGACGGATATACAGGATGTCTTCTCTGATGGACCTGGAATCCTAAGAGGTTCTGCTTCCGGAGAGAACGAACCCATCACCACCACGAGCTCACGCGCGCCTGCGTGGAAGCGCGAGCTATACGCGCTCCTTGAGCACCCAACTTCTTCACCTGCTGCTTTCGTGGTCCACATATTCTCCACTGGTTTGATCTTGCTGTCGGCTCTGGTCACGATACTCGAGACTGTACCACAATTCCATGAAATATCGAGCGGGACATGGTTTGGGCTGGAAACAAGCTTGGTTGCGCTGTTCACTATAGAATATATCGCTCGATGTGTCGCCTGGAGTCTATCGTGGAGAACGTTGGCACAATGGGTTGGCTGTGAGCGCTCCTGAAGTCATATGTGGTCTCATGCGGTACTGATAACACGCAGCGTTCTTCGGTATCATCGACCTGCTTGCCATTGTACCTTACTATGTCGAGATTGCTTTGCATCAAGATACTGTGCGTGTCACCCATCTTTCATGAGGATTCCGAGCTCATAACTTCTAGTCTTCCCTATTCAGGTTCTCCATCTTGAGAACCTTCCGTCTACTCCGTGTCTTCAAAGCATTCCGTTACAACAACGTACTGCTACTGTAAGCGATACTCCGCCGAGTGTCGAGGTTTGTAACTGAATGGCTCTTCAGGACTATTGAAGTCATGTTTTTATCATTCCGACGCTCACAACACGCCCTGCTCGCCCTAGGTTTCTTCGTAGGAATGGTCTTAATCGTGTTCAGCACGTTGCTGTACTTCATCGAACGCGGCACTTGGGATGAGAACCTCGACGCTTTCATCAATGCCGATGGAGACGTCAGCCAGTTCGCCTCCATCCCAGCCGGTACGTCGTTTATCGTCTACGGTGTCATCGACAATGGACACTCATAAGCATACAGCTGGATGGTTCGTGATCGTCACAATCACTACAGTAGGATATGGGGAGGTGCGCATGCCACACTCTACCCCCATCACGTTGCTGACCGGACTGTCAGTAGATCACGCCACGAAGCTTCCTCGGGCGCTTGATCACCCTTCCATTACTAGTCTTCGGCCTACTTCTTATCGCGTTACCGAGCTTCGTGCTGGGACGCGAGTTCAGCTTAGTATGGAACGAAATGACGAAGGATTCTGATGTCGTATGTTCTTACAGTCTCTCCAAGTTTGCCTCTAGCTCACCGTACACAGTTCCAGACTACGCCACCCCGTTCTCCCCGTCTAGTGCCGCAAACTCCGCCGGCACCGTCTCGACGAAGTACAAGCATCGATCCCAGATCGGCTTCCCCTCAACGCGGGCGATATGGCGATCGACTTACGCCGCGCGATCTGTCAAATCGCAAGCTTGCGCAGAATCAGACGGAGCTGTTCCAGCAGATTGCAGATCTGAAATCTGTCATCGAGCAGCAGGGCGCGATGTTGCGCATGCTTGTGGAACGAGAGAAGGCGGAAGGGCGGACGTAGAGGACCATTTGAGAGTTGACTTTTGTATGGATGTAGGATATCACATAGGCAATGGCGCCTTCTAATCATCAAGATTGTATTGACGCTATCTTTGCGGCTCCATAGATGATCAAACATCTATCATCATCGGCGTCTATGTATGGCAGTCGGATTCTCAGTTGGCAAATACTAATATCGCGTCAATGATTGCTCGGGGCACCGGCATCTGACTGCTTACCGAAGTCGGGCCGCATCTGCAGAAGCGGCATAACTCGACCAGGAGCAACATAGACGATGCCCAGAACGATCACGTCGTTCGTGTTGATATATCCCGGGCGTGTTCCGATTTTCCACTGTTTGCCCGTGCGTTGAGTCTGAGCCTGGTTCTTTGACTCGCAGTCCTGATTCCCCGCGCGTCTAGTTACCGGTCTATGATGAGAGTATGGCAGAACCTGCAGACATAGCATTCAGAACGGCTCCGGAGATCAAGAACACGAGACCACGAAGGGAAACATTCATTTTAGCTTGACCTGGACTAGGTTTGCCCCGCAACTGGATCTGCTTCTCGACGGGGTCATAGTTGCGCCACTGAGGTCGGAGAGGTGAGTTGTTGTGCACAATGTTTGAATGAAGAGCCTCACGGAGAGAGCAATCTTCAAAGACGACGCCTCTACTCGCGTAGGACTATCGGGTATACAATCGAAGTTGCCAGAAGCAATGGTTACACCGAGAGTCCCGTTCGTCTGCCAGAACCGGAGTGGGTGCATGTCTGTTCTATCCAATGAGTACATGAGACAAGCACTTGAGCAAGATGTTAACCCTAATGAAATCGTATTCGCAACTCGGATTGAACGAAGGACGCTGACAGTTGCCTTGGCTGTGCCGATGCTTCTGACCCGCTCATACAAAGCTATACAGTATCGATATACGGAAACCCACGGCTAACCATCTTGAAATTTGATGCACTTAGGAGAAGATTGAAATCATGGGGAGTATGCATGGTAGGTTTCATCGGACACCGTAAAGCGTACATGTACAGGCGAGCTCGGGAGTACTCCTAGCATTCCTAGGCGCAACTCGAGTACATACGACTCGTGCGGCTCGGCACAGAAACTGGGCGGCTAATCTGCTGGCCATGGACATGGTGGTAGCTGGTACTGTAAGTCCGAGTCTATCGTCGGCAGCCTTGATCCGATTCCTCAGTCGCATCAGGTGGTGTCGCGTGACGCGCCACTTGCTCTTGACGTCCGTCTCGTTCAGCCGCTGGGGTCTATTTTCTCGTACACCTCCAGTATAAATGAGCTCAGAGTCAGGGAGAGGCTCATGGCAGGCGAGGCCAGAAGACTACAAGGAGACGTTCAAGGTGCGCCGCATGAGATATTCATTGCGTTTACATCCCGGGTTTCTGACCGAAACCGATATACAGCGTCGAAAGTACGACGGTGAATTTGCTGAGTGCGTCATATCTTAGCCTTGCTATCAGTGGCATGTACTGATGGAAGAGTACGCAGCCCATGTGCCGAAGCTAGCAAGGCTTCTATGGATTGCTTGAACCGCAATGACTACGACCGAGACAAGTGTCTCGACTTCTTTCGGGCGTATAGGCATTGCAAGAGTGCATGGGTGCGGGGATACTCTTTGCGGCCTCTCGAAGATTAATTGCTCACGAATGGCTTGCAGATGGAGCAGAGGAAGGCTGACCGAAGAGCGGGGAAACAGATATATAGCACTCCTCCGCGAGAGTGAGCTTTCGCCTTCACTTTCACTGTACAGTAAACCCACTCGCCCTGCTCTCTTGCTCTTATCTGGTACTTCATGATCACAAACAACTGTCTTTTACTGCCGTAGATGTTAACTCGACAGGTGCCGTCACTGCTGAAATCCTAAGCCCACGATGAAACGCGTATGTGCGCACCCTCGTCATTCAATGCATCTTGCCTACGGGCCCGCTGGACCCGTATGCATTCCGGTTCGTGCTTCGCCAAGACGACCTTGCATTCAAAGCTACCTATGATGTTCGTTCACTTTCCAACGCGGTGTTGCTCTTTCCTTCGTCTCCTTCGCTGGTCGTGAGGACTCGTCATGAAGTTCGGCTTATCCCTGGCGTGCGCTATCGGCGCCCTTCCATTCCTTGTATCGGCTTATGACGAGAAGATCTACGGCGTCAACTTGGGTTCATGGTGCGTAGGCCCGAGTTCGACGTTCAGCTTTGGATCCCAGTGCTGACGTACGTCTCTACAGGCTCGTGCTTGAGCCCTGGATGTTACCAGCAGGTGAGTCTCAACCCGACGCTCAGGGATATGGTACTCACGACTGCAGAATGGAAGGCCATGGGTGGACAGACCTGCGACGACTGCTCACAGTGTATCGCAACCGAAGGGTACGTCTGCTACCGCTGCTCCACTTGAGACCCATGCTTACTGTGCGGTGGCAGCGCATTCGCAAAGGCGTATCCCGACTCGGTGGATCGGAAGTTCGCCAAGCACTGGTGTGTCATTGTTTCGTTTGGTGCCCTTACTCTTTCTCACGATGTGTACAGGTCTACTTGGTTCACTCAAAAGCACGTCAAGCAGCTGAAGGAGTACGGTATCAACACCGTCCGCATTCCGGTGCGTTCTATACGCCCCTTCGCTAAATCATATCGTGATCCTCACATATCCCTAGCTCGGCTACTGGATAGTCGAAGAACTCGTCGACCGCAAAACAGAGCATTTCCCCCGCGGCGGCCTTCCCTATCTCATCAAAGGTCTGCAATGGCTCAACGACGCCGGCATTCGCGTCATCCTCGACCACCACGCCCTGCCCGGTGCACAAGCCTCGATGCAAATGTTCGCGGGTGTCTGTACGAAGACGCCGCAGTTCTTCCAGCCGAAGAATTATAAGCGCGCGTTGACGTGGTCGGCGGTTATGACTGTACTTGCGCATGTGCATCCGGCTTTTGCGAGCGTGTTTGCGTTGCAGGCCGTGAATGAGCCGCTGATGGACGCTAGTAAGACCCCTGGGTACGGAGAGTGTACGTCGCACTATGTACACTTCCATGTGCTCCGTTACTTACGAATACGTCCGTATAGTCCAGGTGAACTTCGTACAAACTGTCCGCGCGGTGGAGTCCACACTCGGGATCAGCTACGATACTGACGTCGCCAGCGCGCTCGAGTCCGATCTGGGTCTGGACAAGTCGTACGGCAACGCTCTACCGGACTCGGCAGGCGATGTCGTCGGAAACCTATTCGGCGGTGTCATGAAGAAACGCGCGAAACAATCTGCCTCAATAGCGCCGTCGCCACTCACACCCTCCAAACCAGCATCAGTACCGTCTCGTCGCACTGCGATGGCGACGTCGGGGTCGCGACGACCGGTGTTGAGACGCAAAGAGGCAAAATGCGAGTCCAAGCGCAAGTCGGATGATGACGGGCCAAGCAGCAAGGCCGCAAGGGATGCTCTGCAGGATGCCATTCCGATTTTGAGCCGACTCGCGGACTCGTTGGGGATGCCTGAGCTCGCAAGCATTGGTTCTGGTTCAGCGCCGGAAGTGCGGGGAGCGGGCGAAGCTCTCTCAACGAACTTCATGGACGTGAGCTGGCAGTACAACGATCCGCCCAATGCAGCGCAGGCGGCTCTGGGTCCGCAGACGTATGATAACCACTTGTACTACCTGTGAGTACCCATCTCTGCTTTGCTCTCCTTCGAGACCGTTGGCTCATGTGTATACTGCAGGTATGGCGGTGTAGCGGATGCCAACGCCGGAGCATACCTCGCGAGTATCTGCAACCTCGACCGTATCAAGAACGCAAAGAAGTCAGCCGATACTCCACTCTGGTTCGGCGAGTGGTCGCTGGGCACGAACTTCAACGCGAACGACACCTTCACTCGCGACTGGGCGGATGCGCAGAAGATGGCGTTCTCGCAGGGAGCCGGCTGGATCGTATGTCGCCGCCTCGTGTCTTGCAATAGCGGTAACTGCAGTACTGATGGATTTCTACTCGCAGTTCTGGAACTTCCGCGTCGAAGAGAGTAAGGAGGCCGGTGACCTTGGCAGGGTCTGGTACGTGCTCCTCGTATCACTCAACGGAGATTTCATCGGGCGCTGATGCATGCTTATGTGCACAGGTCCTACTTTGAGGGCGTTAAGCGCGGCTTCCTCACTAAAGACCCGTCTGCGTACTTCAACTCACACGTTTGCGACTCTTACCGAAAGTAGTTATCGGACTGCTCGCTCGCCTCTGGAACCCCTCTATACCGTCTTGATCTCACACACTACACCACCACCTGACGCTCCCAACGACATTCACGACATCTTCTATACCCCCTCAGCAAACTACATACACTCTTTTCCCGTCTTGTATTGTATTTCTTAATCGAACACTGTAACCTACGTACTCTCACCATACGAACTGACCATATCATCCTGGCTCAACGCAACGCCGCATATATCAAATGTCCTATAGCTGTGAGCCTCGTGCAACGCGCCTACCATTCTAGGCTAGCCGCGTTCGCGAGCCTCGTGTCCCGAAGCGGCGAAGCGCGCGTTCGGTCGCATCATCGTCGCATTCCGCGAACATTCCAGCGTTCCATCCCCGCGGCGCTTTTGATTCCGGTCCACCACGTTTCCCTTCCTTTGCGCCTGTAGACGACAATGGCTATGGCGGCGTCGACGTCGACTCTCTCGGTCCCTCTGCCTGACCATGTTCATCGTGTACGTTCTTTGGTGCATACCATGCACGCAAGACTTAGAATATGCCTGGCCAGCCTGGTCCGCCACCGCCTGCTAGCTGGCAGGCTCAAGCCGCGCCGGGTCATAAACCAATGCGGTATAGAGACAAGTGCGTTTAAGTAAGCGCGTTCGAATATCGCAATGGACTTATGTGCGTGGCGCGCGCTAGGTTTCTCGCTTTGAAAGACCAATATGAGACTCTTGAACTCGTGCGTCGTATCTTTGCTCATTGTACTGATCAGAGAAGCTGATGTGGCGAGAGATCACAGGTCCAGAAAGACCGTAAACGCGAGCTTGAGCGCGCGATGGACAAGGAGCGCAGGATGCAGGATGAGGTCAAGTGCGTTTCATATGGATTCTGTCTTTCTGTCTGGGGTAACTAACAAAACTACATTTGTCTTCAGTATGCTTCTAGATGCCGCTGCTCAATCCTTCCCGCACGACTTTGGCCACCCCGTACCGCCCCCGCCGCCACCGGCCCAACAGGCGTATGAGCCTCCCCGCACTCGCGAGTCGTACGCACGCGAACCACCCTATGACGCGCCGTCTCGTGACACATACTACGAGCAACAACGTGCTGGGTACGCGCCTCCACCAGCTGCGTACCGCGATGAGAGGGGACACAGGCAAGAGGAGCGACGGCCGGTATACGACGAACGACGGCCAGTCTATGACGAGAGGCGCCCAGTCTATGAGGAACAACGACCTGTACAGGACGAGCGTATGCCTGTGCATGATGAGAGACGTCCTGTATACGACGCACGAAGACCTGCGCACGATGAGCGCCGTCCTGTATACGATGAGCGGAGGCCAGTATATGACGAGCGACGTCCAACCCACGACGACCGATACGCGCCGCCGCCACTGGATACGCCGCAAGATAGCCGCCGACCGGTATACGACGAACGCCGAGTTCCGCCGTCTTCTGCTCCCATCTCACCGCACGACGACCGTGGCCCACGTCTGCCTGTTCCTGAAGGACGCAGGCAGGTTTATGATGAGCGTGTGCCCGTATATGATGAGAGACGTCCTGTATATGACGAGCGGCCGACATTGTCACCTATTGATGACCGTCGCGGGCCTCCAGTTGACGATCGTCGCGTGGTACCCGTCGATGACCGTCGGGCGCCTTCTCTTGACGAGCGCAGGATACCTTATGACCCTGCTCGGCACTCGACGTACTCTTCGCCTCCACCACCTCGATCGCATGCTCGTGGGGAATACAGCCCACCACAGCCGCCACGCCAGCCTGTATATGCTGCTGCACCCTCCCGTGAGCCATCATACGGGGCCAGGGAAAGAGAGACATCGTACGCACGCGAAGTTCCTCCTTCCTATGCCGGCGCACCTTCGCTTCGCGAACGGGAGATGTCATACCCTACCGCGCCGCCACCTCCCCGGGATCGGGAAACTTCCTACCCGTCATCAGCCGCCCGAGAAGCTTCGTACCCTTCAACGCCTGCCCGCGAAACGTCTTACTCCCGCGAGCAGGCGTATGTAAACGGAAACGGGGCTGGGAATGGGAGTGCGCCTGGGCATTCGAGGAGAGGGTCGGTTGGAAGTATACATGGGCCTACGAGTGCGAATGGTCATGCGCAAGCCGGCGAGGGATGGGCGTCACCTGGCGCGCGGTGAGATATTTCCGGTGACGATGTGTACTGTACCGGATGGAGAGAGGGACACCAAAAGAGGTGGCAGATGTGACCAAGCGAGCCGGCGCTGTTGACGTGGATATTTGCCGGTCAAGTTGCACCCACTCGGCGTCTTCGCCGCGGCTCTGCGGGAGATCGCTGTCTCAGCGCCCGCTGTCATCGGCACGGGCGTATCGGCCCTACGCGCTACAAGCTCAAGGCCACACCGTCGAGCGGATGTGGCCAAGATTTACCCTGGGTTTCTCTATGGACTGTTGTGTAATGTAATGCTTTGTGTACGCTTGTTCTCCTTGCCCTTTGCAAGTTGCTTGCTCGAATGCTCGATTGCTTTGTTGTCCTTTCCGGCGCTTGTAGTCGCCGGTACAACATCGCGCAATCACGCCTTTCGTTCATTGCCTGACTGCTTGGATATCGTGAGGATGATATGTGATATGCCCCATATGGCCGCAGTCCGGGATCTCATCGCGCATCGTGGTGACGGGTGGTCTGGGTCGTGATGGACGACGGGCGGCTACAGGCCAATAGTAGTTTATATCTGATCAAAGTGATACTGGCTCTGTGACGGGCGCCTGGCGGGATCGCCGAGTGCCGACGAGGCCGCAACGATCTCTTCGGACTCTGAGCGGAAGTAACAAACGGTCATCATCGTCATCTTGAGCCGGCACGGGGTGTATTTGGGATTGGTTCCGCGGGCAATATTGGATAGGGGTCTGGCTGGCCAATTGGCGCCGAGGAAGGCGAACAATGCGTCCTGGGCGTGTTTTTGTCAAAGAATGAGAGATGTCAAAGGAGGTACTGCGAGGGAACGCGCTGGGCGTGGGCAGCTGTCCAGGATCTGTTGATCGGCAGTGAATAGGTCAAGCGCGGAAAAAGGGAGGGAGAAAAAGAGGGTGGGACCGAGGGGCGTGATGTGCCGTAATGTTTGCGGAAGAAATGGGACGGGATGGATATGGGAATCGGTTCAGAGGAGGAGGAAAAGGATTGGAGGGGGGGCTCTTTAGCACCTCTATCGTTACCTAACTGTGATGGACGCTTCATCGACAACGCCCGCG
>UWZB01000279.1:79665-119177 GCA_900536885.1 Peniophora sp. CBMAI 1063 | reverse complement strand
TGGCGAAGGAGGACAGCAGTGGCTCGAGGGCGGATACCAGCAGCCGTACCTCTCTCTCAATTTGTCTTCGCTCTCCGTCGCCTCGCCGAACAACCTGAGCCCGATCGGCAACGCGTCGACGGCAACGTCGGGCATGAGCCCAGTAACGCCCATCTCCCCGGCACAGACTCCCTTTGCGCACCAGTACATGTCCTACCCGCCGCCGCAACCGCCCCAGGCTTCGCTTCAGGACGACCGCTCTCGCTCGTCATCAATCTCTGAAAAATCGTCGGTACCCCGCAAGCGGTCTTTCTCGGCGGCCACGCCCCTCGCGCCACCTCCGCCCCAGGCGTACGCAGACGAGGTCGACATGAACGGCAGCCCCATCGACGGTTCGGACAGTGGCCAGGATGATCACATGCGCGGTGTGGTGGAGCCGACGCCGCCCCCGTCGTCGCACTCGCTGCAGTCTTCTTCGATGGGCGTCATCGGCAGCAAGCCCATGACCACGAACAACTTTGTAACAAAGTTGTACCAGTACGTATGCCCGCATGCTGCGCCGTGCCGTATACTGACATGCATCCCTCGCGCAGGATGATCAACGACCCAAAATCCGCGCATTTTATCGCATGGACAGAGCTCGGGACGAGGTATGCATTCCGTTCCTTGACGTCTTCCCTGCTAGAGCGTTTTCCCCTTCCAGCTTCGTCGTTTCCAACGTGGGCGAGTTCAGTCGGAGCATCCTGGGCTCGCACTTCAAGCACAACAACGTACGCGCCTCTCGCCTGCCCTTGAACGCGCGCGTCAATTGAGCTTACCGCGCGCTTCCTTCCTTCTCCGCAGTTCTCGAGCTTCGTCCGGCAGCTGAACATGTATGGCTTCCACAAAATCAACCGCGTGAGTGCACCCTCCCAATCCGGCCGTGATCTTGATTGTGCACCTAGCTATTGCGGCATCCCGCATGCTTATGTTTATCCCCTTTCGCTGACTTATACTACTTCTGCCACTCGCGTTGCGCCCTTTGATTTCCTGTTTCTGACCGCGAACTATGCAGACGCCCCGCGCGCAGCGCACGAGCACCGACGCCCAGACGTGGGAGTTCAGCCACCACAAATTCCTCCGGGGACGCCCAGACCTGCTGGACGAGATCAAGCGCAAGGCGCTCGAGCCTGACCCGAGCGTCAAGCACCGCGTCGAGCTTCCCGGCGAGGTTCAGTCCCAGCTCAACCAGATGCGCGACGAGAACCGTCGCGTGGCTGCTCAGCTCAACGCAGAGCGTGCCAAAGTCGACCGTCTCGCAGCGCTCACAAAGTCGCTGTACGAGGTCGTCGACAAGAACTTCCCTGGCTGGCGTGAGTGTCCATCTGGCTCTAATCTTCGATACCATATCCCCCCTTTCGTTCCCGCCTTCTCTTCTCGTTGGCTCCACGTCGATGCCATTGCCACAGCGTCTACCTCCCCCTGCTTCTACCGTTCCCATCACGCGGTCACTTCTAAAGCCGCGCGAGAAATGCCGTGTTCCTTGACGTCAAACCGCACCGATACACTTTGACTGATACTGACCGGTCCCTGCACAGTGCCGACACCTTTCCCTGCCGACCTCGTCGACAATGGCCCGGATCCGTCACATAGCCCGAACATCTACGTCTCGGCGCCGTCAATGTCGCTTCAGCACCCGTCGTTCCCGACTCCGCTGTCCTCAGCGCCATCTCTCGCACCGAGCCTGCATTCGCTCTCGCCTGCATCGAGCCCAACGACCGCGGACTTCCACGGGCATCATCTGCAGCATCAACATCAACATCAGCAGTATCCAACCTTGTCTCGCCAGCCGAGTTTCACCGGACCCGGAGGGTACGACGACTTCAGTGGCGCTAAGAGGCAAAGGACGCAACCGCCGCCTCCTGCTGGAAAACGCGCGCGCAGCGATAGTGCGCCTCTCGGATATGGGTTCGGGCAGGGAAACTGGGCTGCTACACGCCCTCGCAGCGGATCTGGTTTGGCGAGGCGCGATGAGATGGTCAGCAGCATCGCGGGCGGGAGCATGTCTCGACATGGCGGCCAGTTGGGCTTGCCCCCACCACCGAGCTTGCCGACGCTGCCCAAGCCGTCGCCATGAATCCCGCGCGCAGTAGGCGCGTACCAGTAGTTGCACTGCTGCAACATTGTGAATATCATTGTAAATTTGGACACTCTCTTTGCGGTATCGGTATCGGTCTTATCGTGTCGCTGCGCGCTCGTTTCTCTCGTCTTGTCTAACCACCAATACCTTGTCCATGCTCGTTGCTCAAGGACCACTCCTTTCGGTACTCCATCTGCTCCCTCCACTTGTGATCTATCCCCAACCGTCGTGCAGTCATTCGACCATCGCAACCCTCCGCAACTGCCTCACACTCCGCCCCATCGCTCGTGTGCTATATCCCCATCCCGCTCCACGCTCATCGCAGCTTGTATCTTGTTTTCGCGTCGCACCACACCGCACGCATCCGTTCTCGAACCTCTATCTATCCGGCCGGCTCACGCTCCATCGCCACACTACATGATCGTGCATCCACCCACATTCTTGCTACCATGCATCTAGCTGTGGCGCGGGAGGGTTGACGCCGTGCTGCTGACCCTGTCCTATCTAGACTCTCGCCTCGCACCCATCCCAAGTACAAACACCCAGAACCACACACAAACATCTCTTCGACCTCCCTCATCGTGTACAATCTTTCTCGATTTCGAATCAGGATTACAGGATGATACTCCTTGCTTCCCGGACCTCTCCCCTGTACCTGTGTTCTACTCCCCACCCTCGTCTGTCTATCGCGTCTTGTTCATATCATCTCACTCTCACCACACATTTGTCGAAAAAAGAAGTACATGTCGCAATACCTATCTCTGCTCCTCACTCTCGCGCTCCAAAGTCTTGGACTCTTGGACCGCGGTCCAAGTCCTTCTCGCACGCGGTACGCATGCAGGGTCCCTGGTCCGGCGCCTTCGTGATAACACAGGCCGCAATGCGCGTTCTCGCGCCTGTATGAGCGGATCTCGCAGAATTGTGTGAAGTACCGTACGGTACGGGCTCACTGATACGACCGTCGGACGTCCCGGCGTTGGACTGGATGCAGAGCATGAGGCTGGCGGAGATGGATCATGTCAGGCGCGTGGTGTGCGGCGGGCAGAAGCCCGAGCGGGAGTGGCTGGTGGAGGTATCACCGTGCATATTGAAGGTGCGGTACCGGGCGGCGCGCTCGGACCGTGCTCGGTCGTTGTTCGAGCGCGCCGCACAGGCCCGCTCAACGTTCGAAGTCAATTTTTCGAAGAGGCCAGGCTCGAGCAGCTGGTCAGGCTACTCGATGTGCATATGCGTCGCGGACGCTCTTCGGGCGCGTGAGGCGCGTCTACGACACACGTAAATCGTGTGACAGCTGCCACTCTCACCGTCGTACGGGATCCTCGCCCGCGACGCTCGCGTCGTCTTCCTATCCGATTTGAGTTAGGTTCACGACCCTGCAGTGAACCTTCGCGTGAAGTCAAACGGACTGCGTACGGACTTAGCCGTCGTATTAGTGTACGTGTACGTATACTATCTGAGCGCGGACGCCCGTACGAACGCGTATCATCTCCAGTTGTGGCGCTTCGTCGGCGCGTTGTTCGGTGCGAGGCGTGAGCGTGACTGCGGGGATTAGATCGGCGAGGAGTCGAAGGCTTTCTGAGCCTTGGCTGCCTTGGTGTGAGCGTAGTCAAGACGTCGATATGGGCGTGCCGAAGGTTATGAGACGGTGTATGGAGGCCTAGAGATGATCAGCGGTGCCGCATCCTATGGGCGCTCCGTGTACTAACAACAGATTTAATTGAGGCTGAAGCGAGGATCGTCCCGTATACCGTCGGTATCGGTATTGCCGATGCCTACCGATGCGCGAGTCCTTGTACATATGCACACGGCCAATTGACGTGTTGCCGGATTGGCAGCTGAAGAGAGCGGCCAGCTTCAATGTGCTTTCCATGTTTCTCCGCGTAAGATCGTTTGTCGCCTCGCACTTGCCTTGCATATTGTACAACATGACGGATTCATAGAGCGCGCACAGGGAAAAGCCGGCACCGCTGCGCCGAAAGCTGGTTGAGCGCGGGAGCTCGAAGGAGGTGTGGCGCGCGCTAGCCGAATGCGGCAGTCGCGTTGCCTCTTCTGCGCAAGTTGCGAGACGGATGCCAGCGACGAGTGGAGAAGGACAAGAGCGCTGCTTAGCAGTCAAGGCAATGCTTGCTCTCGACTATCATCTCTGTCTCTAGACGCAATAGGTAGACTGAGTCGATCCTTTTCGCTGTTTATCGATCTGAGTATCTCAACGTTAGACATGGTTGTGCTTGTACCAGGCGCCCCGCCTCTGCTGTTCTCGGGATCTGGTAAGCCGCGAGCACTCTGGGATCCAAATGAGATCAGCATAAATGACACTCACAGCATGCTTCAGTCCGAGCGTCGACATCAATACTCTCAACGCATGGGGTAAGAAACTCGTCTACAGAACCGCGCGTCGAGACACAATCGACGCATACATGCAGCTCGACACGGCGGGTGTATTGCGCTAGACCTTCCCGAACGTAGCACAGCCGACTACTATTTCATGTGCGGGCCCAAAGATCCGTGGATGTCAATGTATGCGCATATATAACCTCCGTCTTGAGTTTATCGCTTACCCAGCGACAGATTGGGTGACAAGGGCCTTGTGGTGAGCCTTAACCGTCAAACCTATCCTCAAAGCGCTGAGAGCATACATACGGCACGAAACAGATCTTCGACGCGGAATGGATTGAGCGTGCTGTTGCAGAGCAATTCCGCATACCGATGCGCGCCTACGTATTGGATGGTGGGTATATGCGCCTCTATTACCTCTTCGTACCTGAACTGGCGGTAGATACGCTTTCCCTACCTTCTGTGCCGCAAGAGATGGAAGCCGAGCGAGTCTCGGAGTTCGCCGCGCACACTGTACCTGCTCAGCATACCGCGGTCCCCGCCACGCCATTCGTTCCTTGCGACGCGACTCCAAGCCCTCCACGAGCACCCAAAAAGCGACGCGTCGAAGATTTTCAAGACGTAGACTCTCCGTTACATCCCGTCCGCCCGCGTAAGCGAGCGCGCGTGGATGATGAAGAGACTCGCGAGCAGTCTCCCATGACGCCAGCGCGTCCGACGTCAGAGGGAAGAGGGGCGGGCCGCCCGCGGGATTCGGAAGACTCGACCTTCTCGCTCGACAGCGTTCTCGGCTTTGGTACCCCTTCGGAGGCCTCGCCAGCGGATAAGGAGGTGGTTCGCAGGCCTAAGTCGGTCGACCTTAGCAAGCTTGCGAGGCGCGCTGGGCGGGCGTCGGGTCGCCTCGCGCGCACGGTTTTCTCGCCATTCAGGTTTGCCTCAAGCAAGCCCGAGAGTGGTGACCGCAACGACCTGCGCGCTCCGAGATGCTCTTCTCCTGTGTCACTGGATCAACGCGAATACAGTCAAAGGTCACCAGAGGCGGCAATGGCGACGCCGCCACCAGCGTCAATCGCCTCGAACCCAGCAACTCCGGAACGTCTCGGCCTCCATCTCGTCGCTTCCGCGCAGACGTCGCCACAAACAGATTCATCCAGGTTCGATGATGTCCAGTCGACAGCGCCCGCGCCCGCCTGGACCTCCCCTGTGCAAACCCGTGCTGTGTCTAGGTTTCCGCGCGACGTTGAGGGTGTGCTCGCTGCACTGGAAGATGTCTCCATCCGCGATGTGTGCGCCCATGAGCACGGGAAGATGCATCGAGGTTCCATGCTTACTCTGGGAATGCGCGCGGGCGTCAGGCTTTGATCTAACGGTACTCGCCTGTAGTAGCATACGAGTCTGCATGGACCTTCGTGGACCATTTTCTGCAAGTACGAGGATCTGCGCCCGTGGAGGGACTAGATCCCCGCGGAAGGATCGATATTAGGATCGATACATACTCGTCCTAGCATCAAGCTTCGCCGTAGCATCCAGCTATGCGTTCTGGACCCGTGGGGTAGAATTGCGATGCATTGTAACGAAAGCCCGGTCTGGACAAGGTCGGTGCCCAGGCTCTCTCCGTCATGTCCTTTATACAGAGAACACCGCCCGCGGCCGCGCGCCCTCCCCCTCGATGCTTCCCGCACCGTATCCGATGCTGCTCACCCTCACTCTGCACCCCGACCCGCAGCCAGCGCGCATTCAGGCCGCCGTTGGCGGCCGCCGCGCGCCTACCACTTCCACCCGGAGGCGCGGCCCGAGAGGCTTCTGGGCCACTCGCAAGCCGGCCGCCGCCTGTGCAATTCAGCATAACCGCAAGAAAAAGCGTACACACGAGGCTGCATTCGACGAGGCCGACTCAGACCAAACGCTCTTCGACGACGACGACGACAACATCGCACTGGCGTGCCGTCAATCAGATACAGTGGCGCTCGGCTCCACCACACACCACCACATCCTGAAGCGCCGCAAGACGTCCGCGTGCGGCCTGGTGGTCCCGTACGAGGCGTGCGCGGAGCCGCCTTTGTACTCTACTGTACCACCTCCCCCGTACGAGGTGCAGGTAGAGCCGGCGCCGGTACGGCAGACAATGGACGCCTTGCTCGCGGATGTGGCGGCCAAGACCGACAAACGTGAATGCGATCTCACAGACTGGCAGATTCTGAAAGATCTGTGTGCCGAGGCGAACGAACGCTACGAACGTATGTGTCGATCTCTCCATGGTGTCGCCATGTACTCGCCGTACTGACTGCCAAATTCTGAGTAGGCGATGAGCTGGCATCTGCAGCCGAGCTGCTGAACGCCGTGCTGTCTGAGTGTAAACGCGTGCTGTCGATTCTACCAGACCCATCGCTACTCTTCGAGCCCGAAAGGCAGCAGCCTTACGACTTCATCACGCCAACCCAGGAGCGCCTCTACCCTTTCCGTGACTGGACGCTATCCCACTCAGATCTGCGCACTTCCCCCAACAGTTCTTCCGCGAGCTCACCCCAAGCTTCGTCGCCGGAACTCCCGACGGCATTCCACGCGCTACTCGGTACCGCCCTCTTTCTTCTCGGAAATATAATCGATCGCGATGCCGATGTCGTGCACTCGCAGTCGGCGCAGCACGAGCCATTGCAGCCGGCCATCGCGTACTGGCTTGCTGCTCTCGATGTGTTCGAAACGGCCGAGAATCTCCCTGCAGTGACGGACCGCGCCAAAGACTCAGAGAAAGAGGACTGGCGCATGGCGCTTGTCTGGGGTCGCACCCTCGTCTCTCTGGCTCGAGCGCAACTAGTACTCACACGGGAAGACACCTCCGCCCGATTGCCTGTAGGCGACCCGCGCTTGCCACAGAGCGTCGCACGAGGCTCAATTTTCACTATCATCGCTGCTATGCGGCCACCTGTCACACGTCGGACTTCACTTGCCCGGGCGGACGCCGCCGAGCTTCTGGTTCTCGCACAAGACCACTTCATGCGCGGTATACTGCATATGCCACATCCGCAAGCCGCCGACGCACCCGCCATTCCCGGCCCAACTCACGAGCAGACCGACCCTAATTTCTCGCGCGCACACGAGCTCTGTGCAGTGGGAATGGAGATGCTTAGCACTGCAGAGCGCTTGAGGGTGCCTGCCGAGCGTGCATACTGGGCCCGTCAGGCGGACTTTCATCTCGAACAGATGCGGGTGAAGAAGAGGGGCGCAGACGAAAGCGAAGAAGTCAATCTCGGTCTTGCGCGACGGATTCAGCGGGCAGAAGCGGCGAGAGGGCGCTGTTGGCTCATTGTCGGCCGAGTGTATGCGGCAGGTTCACTTGTCGGAGAGGCGGGCGGACTTGAAACGCGAGATGCGAAGAAGGCGCGGGACGCATTAGGCAAGGCTATCTCGTTTTTCGAGCAAGCTACTGGTCCCGACGGCACCGAAGTGCAACCTCTGGTGTGTATGATCTTCTGTCGTGACTTGATGCTTCTTCTCACATCTATCCAGTATACCGAGGCCCTCCTCTCGCTTGCCAGCTTGACACAAGATGAAGGGACACGTGAAGGACTCTATGCGCGCGTCGCGCTGGGGACCTCTCAACGATCTACTGAGCCCGATGGCATGAATGTAGATGGTCCCTAAGGCCTCGATCGTTTCTCGTTTATGTATACTTGTACCCGCGGTCAGCGCCCTCACCCCGAAAGCTCTACGCCATATGCCACGCCTCTAGCCGCACTCTCAACGCCAAACCTAGACTCCATTCATATTCGCACATCTGTATACTTTCATCTGGGATCTCAACTGCTATCTGTATCACCTGCTCAACCACCTGTTACCCTAGGATCCGCCCGTGCTCATACCTGGGCTCCACTATCTCCATCGGTTTATCTTGCATTAGGTCTTCGCACGCACTATCTTACTCTATCTTGATCTTTGGCACACGAGTATCACGCTCCTCATACCGGGCTTCTGACTTTGCACCGTTGTCGCTAAAAGTATTTCCCGGCTCAGTAGCTTTATCACCATAGACTAGGAAAGATGCGCGCGTTCTTGTACCTCTACATACACTCCTCCTTGGTCTACACAATGTCATTTATTGGTGAAACGGCGGTACGATCGCATGTCATCCACACAACACCAATAGGAAGTATCGAAAATGAACGGATACGCCCACTCAAGTACTCGCCTTACGAGAAAACAAGGCGCCAGACTTGGCCGGAGAGCGACGGCAAGATCTGAGATCTGAGATCTAACCGTAAACCCTGCCCCAACGATCGTGGACTCCCCCAACAGAGGTTGTAGAATATCTCTCAAATAGGTAGGTCATACATAACGATTGTACACCAATAGCTCGCCCAAAGAGACAACAACAAGTACAGCCCAACAAGTATACAATCAGCACCGCGCGCCGGCGATGCGTTTTGATCCAAACACTGAGTACAGTCCTACGCATCTTTCCTATACGCACGCACTGCGACCCATCAGCACACCCGAGTAAGGTCCATCGTGATCATCAATGTCTCCATCGAAGATATTCGACACGTCGCCGGTGGTGCAGAGATCGGAGGTGTTGTCCTGGCCGGGGCATGATTCCCAATCTCCATTGTCCTGGATGTGGATCTCGCCGGACGGGTGGTGGTAGCCAAGGCCCCTTCCAGGAAGGATGGGTACATAATCCTCCTGCAGCAAATTGACGTATGTCAGCACGAGCGTATGAGATGATCATCCAGGCAAGTGCCGAGACGAACCTTGTTGTTAATGTGCGTAACGCTTTGAGTGCTGTCGAGGTAGTCTGCCCAGTCCTGGTTGCCGACACGGGGGAGACCAAACCCAATCATTTTAATCGACGTCGACGAGGGCAGGTTCACTTTGAGATAGACAGCGTCGATGAGCGCGATCGCGGCACCGAGGGAGTGGCCCGTGACGGTCACAATGTTTGTGCCGTAGGTCGACTGGCCCTTTTTCACAGCAGCGAGGACAGCAGTCGCGGTGTCGGCTTGCGCATCCTGAAAGCCGTCGTGTACGCTCACACCGCTGGGTACGCCAGGGAATAGAGTTGAATCAAGCGCTGACCGGACGGCTTCACCGTCGGACAGTATTGATGTCCTTCCTTCTGTTTCAGAAAGAGAGTTGAGCGACGACCATGCAAATGCAACTCACAGGGAACTGGTGTTAGTGCCTTCGTGGGATACAACGATAGAGTCCAGTGTCTTGTCATAGCCGACAAACCCTTTGAAGCCTCCGTGTAAGAAGAGATACGGGGTGTACAGCTACGAATAAACGCACAATTTTGGACATCTGATCCGTCGCCGCCGGAAGCAATGACTTGGAAGCCGGAGTTGGCATTGCATTGTGCTACAGATCCGAACATGTTAGCCAAAGCAACGATCGAGGAAGGGCGATAATCACGTACATCCACAGGACCAGTTGGGGAACGTGCTTGAGGGACAGTACGCAGCGGCCGCGTAGTAGGCATAGGGCGTATACGAGGCGATTTGAGAAGCAGAGATTGCGCTCTGCCTCTTCAATGGTGTCGCCACAGCGCCAGATCCGAGCGCAAGGAGAGAAGCAAATAGGATGGGTATCATGATCGCTCAGGAAAAGGTATACAAAAGGAAGGAAGAGAAAAGGACGGGGCGCCAGCGAACCCGGAGGCAACTGGGGCTGTAACACGAGGGTTTCGAGTATCGAGGCATCCGCCTTTTGAACATCGCGAGCGGCTGACCGAAAGGGTTGGCGGGCAATGCGTGGCGGTGAACGGTACCCATGTCGAGCATGGAAGATGCTGTCAGAACGGAGGAGATCGTGGCTAAACGCAAGCGACCACACAGATCGCGAAGAAGAGCACATTGATGGATCATTCGGCGAATTCGATTTCCACGAGGTTCTTGTTCTCGGAAGCACGGATGCGTTCACGTTCGCAGTGCGATCCTGTATCAGGAACGTGCACGCGCTAGTGAAGTGCTATCGGAGGGACGCTGTGTACTGATGACATGCCGTCAAGCATATGGCCTACGACATGTATAGGTGGTCTACACAAGCACCATCAGAGCCGAGTTCTTTATGGGTTACCCTTGCGCGATTAGTCCATATGCATTCCGCCGTTGACCGATATCTACAGGGCTTTGAGTACAGCGCGCTTGTGGAAGAGAGATGTTCCCTACCGTCTGCCCCGTGATGTACCCAGCGCGCTCGCTTGCAAGGAAGGCAGCCAGCTCCGCCACTTCCTCAGGCGTACCCACGCGACCCGCCGGTATCATGTCGACGAACTACACCGCCGGATGACCCATAAGTGCCCAAAGACACACAAGGCTCAACGATGCACCGACCTTGTCAAAGTTTCCTCTCATGTTAGAGTCTTTGGACGCGTGTTCCGCCAGATCTGCCACTGATTCCAGGTGATGAAGGCGGTCAGCACGAAAGATGAGACGATGCTGCACATGAACATACACATTGGCGTATCAACTGCATTGGGAGCGTAGCAGTTCACGGTGATCTTATGCCTGGCCAGTTCTACCGCTGGATTGCAGGGTTACATATGCTCATCATAAGGAAGTTGAAGGTAACGAACGTACCCGCCGACTGAGTGATACCCCGTACAGCGAACTTGCTCGCAGTGTACGACAGCATGCCAGGTGTGCCTATGCATATGCAGTCAGCATACAATTACTGCTGGAAGCGCCGACACGCCGTGCCCACCGATCTTGCTGGCGATAGAGGCTGCTCCTGCGGTGATATAAGCAATTGGCAGAGCTTGTAGGCTATGTGGGTATTTACCAAGTATTCTTCCGCCTCGTCCTTGTTTGATCATCTCAATTGCGGCGTACTTGTAGCATAAGAGTACCCCTGTGACATTTACGGACATCACGCGATCAAAGTTTTCGAGTGTCCCTATACCACTCGTCAGGGCAGGCCGGAGTAATACATAGTACAAAGATACAGACCATCTACAAGTCTGTCAGGGACTGCAATTCCTGCATTTGCCACCATGATGTCCAATCCGCCTAGATTAGATACCGTGGCTTGTACTGCATTCTTCACGTCCTCTTCATTCGCAACGTCGGCACATATGGCCACAGACGAGCGACCGAGTGTTTCGATTTCTTGGCGGAGTTCATCCAAAGGGTCCTGTCAGATACGGTCAGCATCTGCCAACAAGTCGGACGAAATGACGATCGTACCGATCCAAGTTGACTAGCCGTAGCTGCGGATAGCGGTAAATCCAATATAGCGACATTACATCCGTCTCGAGCGAGCTTTAGAGCAATGGCGCGGCCGATGCCACGACGTGCACCGGTGACTACAGCTGTTCGCGTCAGGGTTCCGCCGGGAGTACTCATCAGGCCTGTGGCAAGTGAGAAGGTCTCTGCGATGATTCTTGAGGGACGAAGGACTTCTTAAATAGCCACTCTGTCCTGCCTCCACCTTCTATGGTCAGAAGCCTGGGAAGGTGATGGACCTGAAAACCGCCTCGTATGGTATCTCGGGCTCCAAGGATTAAACAGTAGTAGGCGGTAGCGCGAACCAGATGTTGTTCACGACAGTGCATCAATCCGATGCGCATGGAGTAGCAGGACGCTTATGTTCATAGATCCAACCACTGTATCACGCGTGCGCGTTCTCGTGCTGCTCGGACACCGAGGCCGATAACAGGATGTCCTAGTCTGATCTGACGCCGCAAGCTGGCCACAAGATTGAAGACAGATGACAAGAAGGCTGACTATCCAGTGCATTGCGAGACCTCGTCGTTGGCAGTCGGAAGAAATGGTGCATGTAATAGGGGAGGAACGCAGAGGGAATAATATTTCTAAGCCTCGTATTGATTCAGATATGCGCAGTAACCGCGGGAGATATACAGCACGCGAGATCGTCTTCAATTATTTTGAGCTTGCCACAAGGACGTCTACCAGATGGTATATATGCGGCCCCACGGCGCACCCGACGTGACAACAAGATGGTGGTTGAAGGCAACCGCTGGTGCCGCGTGCTGAGCAGTCGGTGAAGTTGCCGGATGTGTCATCATTGACCGCCGGCGCCGAACTCCGTGAGCCCGCCGCCTGCCGTGCCGAGGCGATCCCGTTTCCCATCGAGCTGCGAGACAGCGTGCTTATACCTTGCCAACTGCCATCATCGTCACCTTGTTTGGGCGCTTGTTCGTACGATGCGCCTGGCGTTGCGGGTGTTTGCTCTTGTCGCGCTCGGCAGCGCTCTGCTCGCCGCCGCCCACGAACATCACGATGAGCTTTCCGAAGAGGAGGCGAATGCACCTGTCGACGCTATACTCTGGGTTCACATTTTCCTACAAGCTGCGGTATGGGGCATCCTATTCCCCATAGGCATGGTGCTTGGATTGTCCGGGAGTAGATGGCATGTACCACTTCAGGTGGGTTGCTTACTGAGCAAAGTCGCTATGCACCGGACTGAATATGTGCTAGACAACAGGCATCGTATTGACTCTGGGAGGCTATCTCCTCGGTCACAAACACGGCGGTCGCGCATTCCTCAAATCTGTGCATGGCACCTTCGCAAACCTTGTCTTGATCCCTATACTACTCCAAGTCGCGCTTGGCATCTACCTGAAGCTCCACATTCATGAACGCACTTTGCGTCCATATGCTGTTAAAGCGCACGGCGTTGTTGGCAAAGCCTACCCGATCATTGGCTGGGTTCAGATGCTCTTTGGTGCCATCGCTTTCCGTGGTTACTGCCGAGGAGGCCATCTAGGACAGTGCCTCGCGCACTACATTATGGTACGTATGCTGTAGCTGTCGTATCAGACACGTTCTTACGTCTTCACAGGGAAGCGGTTTCGTTGCCTACGGAACCATCATCGCTATCATGTTGTTAGTTGGCGAGAACTGGGTCAGGAGAAGCGGCAAGAGCCCCGAGTGGTGGGACTCCTGGGTCATCCTGCTTTGGGGCATCGTGAATACGTTCACGGAGCACCATGGTGGCTCTTGGTCCGTCAAGGACATGCAGCACACCATCATGGGCGTTCTGTGGTGGTGCGGCGGCATCCTTGGTATCTACCTCGCGCGCAGCAACACTCGTACCGTTGTGCCATCGATCATCATCATCCTCACGGGGTGGGCTATGTCCTCGCATGCACAGGCTTTGATGATCAGCACACAGGTGCATGCCATGTTTGGATACACGCTCATGCTGGCCGGCCTTACCCGCGCGATTGAAGTCTGCTTCGTCGCTCCGCATTTCGCGCCTCTCGAGGTGGATGATGCCGGCTCGGAGCATACACTCGGCGGGGGAGAGGAGACCCCAGCGCAGTCGTCCGGACGTGCATTCAGACATCTGCCCGCCTTCCTACTGGTATGCGGTGGATTGCTCTTCATGAGCGCAACAGATGAAGAGTTGCAATATATTCATGGCACCGGCATGGATCATGTCACGTACATCTTGATAATGTTCAGGTATGTGGCGTTCCAAGTGCATATTGTATCTGTCGCTTACAAGCGTTGCTCGTAGCTTGGGCTTCCTGATCTACACCCACATCCTCTTCTGCATCAATCTCTACGCCACGTCCGGTCGTAATGCGCCCAGTATGGTTGCAGCCAAGCACAGTGCACTGGAATCACCAGGCGAGATTGAGCTCGCCGAGACGCCCATCACGACTCGCGCACCGTGGTATTCACGCGTAGCCTCACGACCAAGGGTCCAGGCGCATGATCGTACGAGCTCGAGTGCACCATTGGTCGGGCCAGCGCATGTCATAGGGGACGAGGATGATGAGGAGTGAGCGACCGGCCAGCGCTCAGCGATGTATTCTTCTCCTTTCGCTTTCCCCCGTGTCGTTTTGCTGTTGCTTCCTTGTTATTTCTCCTTGTTATAGTTTTGACACCCATATTGTATATCACTCCATCCTCGCGGAATATTTAGACAGATCTACACTCTCTGCGGTGTTTCCCCTCACAATAACGTCGCCTGCGGCTTCTTCCTCGTCGTATGCATGAGGGTATCTAATGCGGAGCTCTCTCAGACAGGCGTTTGGTATACGGACATCAGACGACCAACTCACGTACGCGCTCATCCACCACATCGACGGAGTCTCCTCTTCCCTCCTCGTTCGGAGGTCTGGCGATACGAAGGCGAATGTCTATCGTAGTCAGGTTAGTGAGGTCGAACCTCGAGTCATGGTATCTGAGCATACATTCGTGATCCGCATGTCCGAACAGATTTTGGGTGCACAAAGAGTGCTGATACTGACAGCTGACGATTGTCATTGAACGCATTGACGACAATAGACTGGAAGTTGGCGGCAAGATCTCACCAAGTGTCTTGAGAGCCGCAAGTTGACCCAAGCCATACCTATAACGCGGACGTGAGAGCATACGGAGGAGGACGAGGCGTCTTCCAGAGCGATCAGTCGAGAGCGCACCTTACTTCCGGTTGCGTTCTAGTCGTGTTTGGTGGGCCAGTCTTGTCTCCAATGAGACCTTGCCGCTAGGGCGATTCTCGACTCTGAAGTCAAGGGGCGAATGGCTGGAGGACTAGACAAGCGTCCAGTCCTTTCAACACACGGCTGGACACGTTGAACAGAGCAACGCCGCCTGGACACACTGCAGTCGTCAGTCAATGAGCACAGCTCAGCCACAGTTATATGGGGCCGTAGCCCTCATAAAAACGTAGCCCAGCCTGCCCATCAACTCTCGGACGCGCGCCGAAACACGCATATGACATCTCCGGAAGACCCATCGGAGATGCCTGCAGATACGCCCTCCGCCAGACCACACTCCCATACCAGAAGGTTTATATGGTCATGTGAACTACCATGACGGCAGGCTCACGCGCGTTAAGCGCATTCTCGTCCGGGGACGAGGAGACGATTCGTGGGTCAAGCCGACGCCAGGTGCACCCGCGCCAAACTACACCACACGCTAGGCAAGTGCCATCTAAGCACCGCCCGGACACACCACGGACCTCTTGCAGGCTCAAGTCACCGCGTCGGCGCTGAGCCATACAATGGAGGGTGACTTTCTAAGTCGACAACCAGCCACAGGTCTGCAGCGTTGGCTGGCAGAGACCCGGTCTGGTCCCGGAACGCGTCCATCGTCTTGGCTTTCGCCGAGTGGGATCTTGAGGGTGTGTAGCGTTTTGCATGAGCGCTTTATACTATTCGATAAGTGAGTATCACATGAAATGGCGTATCAGCCTGAGGATGAGTTTGGGACGGGGCCTTGGTCTACACTTGCGTTGCAACATCGTCGTCTAGACCAGATACAACACTGGACTGGTATCAATAATCAGGAGAATCGGCTGAGACAAAAGGAGTTTCCGATGTTTCAACCACCTTACTGACAGGTACAAACGGTGCAAACACTAAGCGAGTCCGGTGTACCCTCAGGGCGTTGCTCGTCGATAATCGTGGTACGCATACGGCCAGTACGAATAGCCAGCTGGACCACCCATGCGCTTGGGCTCGGGGGCCCTCAGAATTGGAAAGGCACACTCATTCCAGAGGATGTGAGGATACACCAGTCGCAAGTTCATATATATTTGGGAGCGTTGCATATCTGAGTCGATGTTGTGAAGGTATAGGGACAACCTGACGTCGCCAAGGCGGGCAAGATATCCGGTCGTGACGACGTGACGGTCACCGCATCATTCCGACGTTGATTCCGCACGAACCCGCATGAACGAGACGTGGACTACTCACGAACCGCCACCATCTTGGGCATCGTTCATCACACGATCCTGCCTCCTGGGATGGCAATTAAAAGGGTCTGCATGCTGTGTACATACATTCTATCTTGATATCGAGCGGCAGGCGCTCAACGCGGTCACATGAGCTTTCACCTCCTGCCTATGGGATATGTTGTTATGACGAATGGCGTCAGAGCACAGGCCATGGTGAAACTCCCATTGCCTTTACAAACGACTTCTTGCATCTCACATACCTCCAGATATCCGGTGCGATGCTCTCTGCATGTCAGCGCCGGACTCATACGGACGAGTGCGATGCCAATGTTCGCATTGCCGGGCCGGACCGCAAGTGCCGACCATGTACAAATGCGAACACCGCCCGTGAAGAGCGGGGTTGCCTTTTACCATCTCTACCGTATTCTTCTACTTTATTTCTCCACTTCTGCATAATGTCTGCTCAAACGTCACACGCGATCTTGGACATTCCAAAGGCTATGATTCTTCTCGCTCATGGCAAGAAATCCGGTTCGTCGGTCATATGAGATCTCATCAGTGCGTAGACTGATCCCCTAACGACTTCTACAGACGCGTTCCGCCATAGGATGCTCGCTGAGGTTGATATGGCGTGTGCCATGGGCGTGCGCGTCAGTCGTGCCGCGGACGAGATTCACTCCTTCTGTAACGTCCAAGCTCAGGCGTTTTATTATAATGATGACTCTCGGGTCTGCCTATTTTATTCCCATGATCACTGTCATTGAGTCACTGACAACGCATCAGCGCACACAACTATTGAAAGAACTGAACCCTCTCAAGAGGGTTACTGCTTCTTTGCTCAACGACGTGGCAGTGTGAGCCTGAATTCGTATGCTGAGACCCTCCGCTGATCTTAGAACAGGTACACATCGGCCGTGTATGCGCTTCACTGCTGTTATATGCTTACCCGCCACTGATGCGAATACGCTTCTCAGCTTCGATCACGCTGGCGGCAACTTCTCTCTCGAAACGCCCGCCGCGCTGTTATTTGGGACTGTATGTGGCACTTCGAAACCTTACTTCGCCTTGACTACTGACGATACTGGTATCAGCCTAGGTACCGCGACGTCAAGAAGTTTCTACCGAAGCCCTTAGTGACGCCTGACGACGAAGGTTCGCCTACAACCCTGCTCATTGTGTATTTGCCTGATCGATGTAACACCAGCCGTTCTTCGCCGCGAGAGGCTAGAGGCACAGACCAAGGCCGCCGCTCAAGGAACATCCAGCAAAGGGGCGTCTGGCTCAAAGAAGCGGCCTGCACCCGACTCAGCCGAAGATCAAGAGCCCACCAAGCGTCAGCGAAAGGATGCGCCGACATCACGTTGTTTGCGCCGCAGTGCACGCAAGCTGGTGACGGGCGCCGCTCCAGTGAAAGCCGAGCTGACAGAGATGGCTGTCGATCCGACGCCTACTCTCATTGCCCACTTCAACGAGCTCGGGGCCGCGCGCGGAGATGACTGGGAGACGCTCCTGCGATGGCATAACTTGCCCCTTCCGGCTCAGCTGAATGCTTGTATGTCGCCGTTTATGTCTTATGAGCATTGCGTTGATGTTGTGCCCCAGTCACATTCGCCGCCACTCTCGTCAAGGCATTCGCGGACATGAAGGCGGCGCGTCAAGATGACATCGAACGCTCGCTCGCTCGGACACAAGAGCTTGAGAGCGCGCTGGCGGTCGAGCGCGACGACAAGACTGCGGCCCAACGAAAGGCAGTCGAGATGGAGGCGCGAGCCGTTGAGTCGGAGAAGCGCGCGACAGAGTCCCAGAAGGACTACGAACGAGAGCGTAGCCGCCGTCAAGACGAGGAGGGCGACATGGAGTGGGTCGCCGAGCAGATTGCGCCTCTCTCTCGATTCTTGTTCAAGTGGCCACCCGCAAAGGAAGGGCCGGTCTCTGCCAGTTCTTCCCGTCGTTGAGTCATCGGCAGGGCGAGTAGACCATTCTTCCCTTCGGACTACCACACTATGTAGGTCTTTCCCCTCATCCACCCATAACCGCAAACTAGCACGCATATTCCTTTCCCTGGTCCTTAGATAGAGCGGGAGTTCCGCCCTTGTAATCATGCTACTCCTCTCGTTTCATTCAACACTTATTGTATCACCGCTCGTCGAGCATAATGCCACTGTCGTATTCTTCCAGACTTGATCTCACATGGAGCTCAACGATACGAGAGTCACGGGTCCGTCGTTCGCGCCGAAAGACGACCTAGCTGCCAATACTCGGCAGTATCGCGCGTGCAGTCGTGGCGCTACGTCAAGTTGATCCATTCGAGGACCTATTCGCGCATCCTGGCAGGGATGAACCGCCGCACTGTGACCTCGCGTACACTATAGCACTTCAACTTCTCCGGCCCATTCAAGCCTGCAAGCCGCTCACGCGAGGGTACGGTCACATACACGAGTATAAGGGTCTGATGCGGGAAGTTCGTCAGTAAGAGTAGGGTATCGGGACCAAACCAAGTACCTTCATCACTTGCGCGTTCACGCGATTGACCGTCGCAAGCCACTGCCAGCTGCACGCCTCCCCGCCCTCTCCACCCACACCAAGATTCGCGCCCGGGGTGCGCTCACGTTCATCCTCGTACGCCGGAATTAGAATGAGCGCGAACCTACATCGCGCGAGTGAGTATAACAGGGTGACGGGATGGAGGCAGATAGATGAGACGTACTCCGCATGACTGAACACTGGACCGCGTTTGTATAGCAGATAGTCCGCACAGAACTTGATACCGCTCTTGATGACCCAACCAAGCGACCGATAATGGTGAACGACGGCATAATGTAGAAGGAATGGGTTGTCCGGCGCGAAAGCTTGCTCCCGTTCTTGAAGATATGGTCTCAGGAGGAGCGAAGCTGGCGTAGGAGGTAATAGTGACTGTTGTGGGACAGCAAGAGAGATAGGCGCCGAGGCGGTTTGACAGGCGATCCAGAGTTCTGGTTTGGACATGGCTCTTCCCTGGATGTATAGCCGCTTAGAAAATGTGAAAAGACATTGGACATGGGTTGGCATACCGTTTTCGGGTCCATCACACTCAAGCAGTCGAGCGCCCAAGCCAAGAAGAACGCCTCTGAGAGCGTCAATTGTAGATGCTCCATCTCCTCGACCGGTTGCTCATCCTCATCCTCTTCCAACAGCTCCTCCTTGATGTCTTCTGGAACGTCCGTCGGTGCACCTCTCGTTGCCAAGATGGACGGCTGCGAAGGTTTCCACGTCGCGGAACTCGGAATTTGCGCCTTGCGCGCCTCGGGATCGATGACCGTTCCGTCTGCGGCGTACGCGGCCTCTGCTTGAGCGGCGACCGCTGCCATTGCTGCTGCTCGGTCCTTCTTGAACTGTGCGCGCTCAGCACGACGGGCTGCAGTGACTTGTTCTGCAGTCACTAGATGATATATGAGCACGCCAAGTAAATGAAGATATATTCAGACATGTGAATGGATGTATGTTCTCTGGATATCGTAGTTCGAAAATACACGTACATCTGCCTGCTCTTCGATCCCTCCTCTCTCCCTCGGCTCGTATACGCCAGCTCGGCTCACTCCTACTCAAATTTCCCTTTCCCCAGAACCCGCGTGTCCATAATATTCTGACGTCCCGCTCATCAGTGACCCAGACAGAGCGCGTGGCCGCGTCAAAAGTGCCAGTACAATGAGGGTTGATCACGCGCGGAGGATTGAAGAGTGAGGATAAGAAGGACTGTTTCGGCTGTGATGGTCCGGCAGTAGAGTCGTCGGTTGATGTGGTGAAAAGCAGAGGTAACGGGTTGCCGTAGACACGTTCGTTCTCGGCGCGACGCGCGCCACCTTTGCCTTTATATTTTCCCCGTTTTGGTTGAGCAATCAAGGACGCCATTGATTGGTACCAAGTAGTGATTATGAGTGCTTCGCCCAGATGATGGCAAGAAACAAGTTGTGGCGAAGAAGTCTGTTGGCCGGTCTACGAAGGTCCGATCGCGCCGAGTTTCGGAAACGCAACTTGCTTCTCACCACCACAATCGAGCGCAGGGGCAGGAGTCTCCTTCAGCCTTGCGATGCCTGTCCATGCTTCACTATGCGTACAGACTACCCTTGATTGCTGGGTTACCGGCTTCCGACGTAGGCCTTGCTTCTTGGAACGCCTCCCCTTGGAGCTATTTCTCGAGATCCTCGGTTACTTGCCATTCGAAACTAAATGCGTCAAACGGCACTGCGCCCCTTTCGATCTTCCATTAGCTGAAGATCGATCGCGTTTCCTCGACCCAGAGGCGAACGATGTGCCGCCGCGTCTGGACGCGCTCTCGGTTTGCCCTGCCAATCGACGATTTGAGAACGGATGCGAGGAATACTGTTCAAAGGAGCTGTATCCCTGGAATTGGGTCGAGGTTACCCGCGTCAGTCGCGCGTGGCGTTCAGCTTGTCTCGAGCTCCAGCAGTTCTGGACCCGCGTGCCCCTCCATACCTCGACTTTGGCTCGACATGCCATTCAACGATCGGGAGAACTCCTCTTGCAAGTTTACTTCAGCGCCCATCAATATCAAAGGCGTGGTTTAGGGGTCGCATTCAACCTGGCGGCGGATCGCATACGCGAACTGTCGATCTCATGCAGTCGTATAATTTGGCAAGATTATGCGGAAATGACGAGACTACTCGAAACATCGCATCTGCCTGCGCTACAAAGATTACACTTTTGGTCTGACCCAGATTGTGTTGCCAATCTCCAAGGCATTTTCAAAGGCCTTGTGCTCCCATCTCTCCAACATATCGAGCTGGAGGGAATGACGTTGGCCCGTTGTCCTAATCTTCTTTCGCCCACGTTGGTATATCTACAACTGTCCTTCTGCCACGACATTTGGAAGACTGCGCGAGACCTGGCGAAGACACTCAGGTCCGCTCCCTCCCTACGCGAGCTATTACTGTTCGGCGATCCCTGCTTTCCTAAAGATATGGCCAGCAACACCTACGCCCTTGTAGGAGAGCCCGTCGATCTTCACCGCCTGAGAAACTTCCGGGTCAGCGCAGACGCACGCATCGTTCTCAACCTCTTGGCGACGGTGTCCATTCCTTTCACCTCATCCGTGGGGATCACCCTACAACATACAAAACCGCTGGATTCCAACTATCGAGTTGCATTCACCGCGTTCCTGTCGAAGCAACTGAGGCCCACGGCACGAGAAATTCATTCATTCACACATACACGCGTCCAGATCGAACGGCATAACAGCCCTGAAGGGAAACTTGGTCATTGGATACTAATCCAAATGGGTTGGGGCCCCTTCGGTTCTGCACAACCGTTAGGATCGCCTCCATACTTCACTATCCAGCATACGTGGAACGGCGCTGAAGAGCTGACGCAAGGGATAGCGCAAGATGTGCACTCTCTCATGGATACGTACATGCCCGTTTTACCCTGCTCGAGCGTTGAGAGCCTCACTATCGAGCCCTGGGTGTACTCATCCTACGTCAATATCCTCGGTGGTAGTGACGCGTTCCTCCTCGAGAACCTTGTCCACTTCGCGAATATCCGACATCTCGTACTAGCCTTGGACATCGAGGACATTCTCATCTGGCTTTTGCGCGATACGCAGTCCGAGCCATGCTCTGATTCGTCGTCAGAGCTGATCTTCCCTGCATTGCAGACTCTGGAGATCCAAAACTCATGCATCCAAGCTGCCTCGGCCGATAGGCTGAGATCGTATATTCATCGACGCCGAAATGTCTTCGGCAGGCCATGCACCGTCACGCTTATGGACTGCTTTACACTCGATGGGGAAGAAGGAGAACGCGATTTCATCATGAACCTCCGTTCAAGGGTCCCGGAAGTGCAGTTTATGAATAACGTCGGCCACACGTACCCCGATCTCGACGCGCCTTTGTCAGGTGTTCCGGATAGATGGTTCATGTAGGTTCGCGCAAGTACGGTTCCGTTCATGTGATCTCTACATCTACATGTCTACAAGACATCGCAATACAGTTGTTTCCTGCGCGCGATGACATAGTTTGAACGTACAGACAAATGCGGGTTCATAATGTGTACTCCAAGCAATATGCCGCGTGAAATATCCGCGGTCGTCTCGTTCGTCCTGCGAGCATAGGCACGACGTGTTGACTGGACAGACCGTATGACAGTCTTTCTGCGTGCGCTTGAGGTGAATTACGCGTGATGAGCAAAATTGTCGCTTTCATTACCAACTGCCAGAACCGTGGATTGAACACGGGACCTCCAGAAAGCCTTTTAAACTTCAGTCTGTTGCTCTCCCAGCTGAGCTATTCCGGCCATGCAACGTAATTACTTATTAAGGATCAGTGCTTTCGCCATGCCAATGTCTGCGAAGAGAAACATATCCACATCAGAGAAATCGCTCGGGTATACATCGTAAAGCATATACTCAATCTCTCCCCTGCTCAAGCTCACCTCCCTCTCGTACCACCGCTCAGACTTCCCCCTCCAACCCCATTCGTCAGTCCTGCTTCTTCTGGCGGAGCGGCGAGACCAGCAAGCGTCTTCTGCAAGTCTGCCCACTCTGTCTCGCGCGGAAGCGCCATGTCTCCAATATCATATACAATGAGTTTGCCTGTACGTGTGCATGAGTAAGGGTGATAGCCGATCGTAGAATGAGGGTACCCTCTGAGCCACCGACGGCGCAGCGCCGACCGTCTTTTGCATCCCAGCGGAGCTTGTTCAATGCGCGGGGTGAAGCAGGCGTTGATACGACGGGCACCTGAGATACTCATGAGCACCCGAAGCGACCAAGAAACTTGAATAGAGTATTCGCTCACCTCCGTATCCGCATTCAAGTTCCACACATCGAATCTCCCGCTCCCGTCTACAGCGCCGAACACAGCCGGATGCGCAGGGTGCCACCTCACATCGTACACGTAGTCGTCCGCTTCGTCAAAGCTGTAGAGCGGAGGCACGCTGTTCTCGCCCTTCGCCTTGCCCAAACCACCGCTCGCGCCAACACTCCCTCCGTTGACCTGGGTGTTCTGCGATGGCGCGGTAGCTGTCCTGCCCTGGGCCCGCCAAAGCTTCACCGTCCAGTCCGCCGACGCAGTTAGGAAGAGATCGCCAAAGTCAACCGGGCCGGTTGCAGGGTGGAAGTGTAAGCCGAATACGGGCGCGCCGTGTGCACGGTAGACGTCTGCGGCCGAGAGACCGGCTTTGAACCCCGCACGGTCGTGTCGGTGGGCGTGGTAGACTGCGCCTTCTTCTGTGCCGACGAAGAAAGCGCCGTGTTCGGCATCGGGGAAAGCCAAGCTCGTGATGGCGACTTCGCCCGTCTTTGAGTGTCCTGTATGGACTAGCTCAAGGGACTCTTGAGGTTGTGCGAGCATGTCGACTAGCCACGAGCATACAAGTCCATCCGTAGACGCCGAGATAAGATTGTGCGCGTTTTGACTGCCGATGACAGATAACGCGTATACAGGATGCGTATGGCCCGCAGCACCAAGCGGCGTTTTGAGCACAGGCAGATGCCTCGCCCTCGTATCCCACAGCAAGATCTGCCCAGCATACGTTCCACCAAATATCAAATTGGGGTGGAAAGGGCTGAACGTAGCGCTTAGCACGTCGCTCTGGCTCTGAAACACAAACTCCGGTCTAGCAAGTAGATGCGCATTCCATACGCAGACCAGACCGTCCGGCTCGTTCAGAGCGCCCGCGTTCTTGTTGTACGCCGCGGCGGTAAGCTCCGGGTACTTTGGGCTCCAGTCCAAGTCAGTGATGGATCGGTTCTTCAATAAGCGCTCGTCCCAAAACGCCGCGACGCGTTTGACGCGTCCTGCTCCGTCGCCCGCATCGTCCGAAGGCGCACCAAGGGTATAATCCGTGATATAGTCGTAACCGTCGTTAAGCGCGCGTTGGACGATCTTGCTGCTTTGTTCGACAAAGTCCAAGAATTCCGGCGCGGAAACGATGTGCGCTCGCTCGTCGTCGCTCAATTCGCGTATCGCTGCCGCGATCTCGGCGTCTAGTGCGATACTCTCCGCTTCCAGTGCAGCGTCCTCGTCCATCATTTGTGACTTCGCATGAATATCATCGAGAGAAGGCCCGGGCAGGGTAGATGTGCCCACTCCGCCTGCGTCATGTTGATCGTCGTCGTCGTCGAACGCGGCAGTTTGGATTTCTTTGTTGTATAGCACCCTTTCCCGAACCGGTAGTTCGAACAGCTCCTGCTCGACTTCGATCAAATCCACGCTCGCGCGCGTCCCAACATCGCTCTCCGCCGTGCCGATCCCCGTACCCAGCGCGCTGCCCGTCCCGACGAGTGTGCTGCCTCCCGCATCACTTGTCCGTCCTCCCGCGCCAAATCCCAACCCAAGTCCGCTCACGCGGCCACCACGCGCAGGTGTACCGGGCATGCTGCCAGGTGGTGTACTCCCAGCCGGCGTACGTGCGCCACTTGCACCCCCTTCCGGACCCAATATTCCCTCTAGGATAGCGTTTACATCCGTACGCCGTGGGTCTGTTGCGTTGAGACTGGGAGAAGATGGTGTTCCAGCGCCAGATCGTCGTTCAAGGGCCTGGGCTTGGCGTTCGACGCGTTGGGCACGCAAGGCATCTAGCCGAGCGCGTTTGGCGGCAATTTCGAGCCTACGTTGCTCGGACATTGCCAAATACAAAGATGAGGAAGGTGGCAGGTAGAAGGAAAGTCACGCTAGCGCGCTGAGGCCGAAGAGCCACACCGTCGGTTGGAGATCAGCGCGCCGCCCGCGCACGCGTCTTGCTTCGAACGCCCATCACCGAATCACTTATGGTGGAGCCTGCGTTTTCGCATGTACCCAACTCCTAGACTTGCTCTACTCGCCAAGAAGGAATAGTCTCGATCATTACTACCCATACACGCGCGACAATGATACACTACCTCGACTCGATATCGTACACCTTGTGGCTTGAAATTAGCTCCCTCTGCCGCCCTATCCTATCTGATAACCAACTTTCATTAAGACTCAAACTCTATTCGATGCCTCAGCTTAAGCAAGCCGCTAGGCATAGTATGATAAGGCACCCACCGAAGTCTGGACGAAGCTGCAATAGTGGCATGATTCGCCCAGGGGAGACGAGTATTATGCCCATCAGGATAACATCATAGATGCTGATCCATCCAGGTTCTGTCCCGATCTTGTATCGACTATCGTCCCACTGTGTACGGCCAACATTCTTGCGCTCGTATTCCTGTCAGAGATAAATGTCACTCTTGATCACGATTCGAGAAGGCATATGACATACAACCATCGCGTTTGCAACGGCTCCGCATACCAGGCTCGCCAACCGGCGGGACGTTATGAACCCCTCAGGCTTCGACCGATCTTGCATCTGGATCTGCTTGTCCAACCTCCCGTATTAGTTACACCACTTTATTGTCATAAGCTGATCATGTAATTGACAATGACAAGATACAACTTGCATGGAACGCGACCTTCAAAGACGTCCCTTTGGGTTTGATGTGGGTAGTATTATCGGGGAACGACTCGAAGCTGGTCGCCGTGATCGGTATTCCAAGAGGTCCGTCCCGTTGCCAGAACCACAAGGGTAGCATATTGGTATCGTCTAGCGTTTTGTTTAAGCGGTCCACCTGAGAGGGAAAGGGAACGACGATTGTGGCTGGTATCACACGCGTCGACAAATCCTCCGTGAGCCGTACGTCGAGAATTCGCCAGCTCTCCACCGACGGTCGCTGGCTCAAGCCTATACATCCCTCTCCGTCGAAAGAGAGAACAGTCATGCCGTGATCCGGGACACCATGCAGGAATATCGCGTCCTCTAGGCTCCAGTAAAATCGGTCCACAAAGTCATCCATAGACACATGCTCGAGACTGAGCTTCGCCTGCTGCGTCATGAGCCACCGTAGAGCACGATCGCAAGCAACACCTCTGCCGAATGTCTGGCTGATGATAGTAGGACCAGAATAGAGCAGAGAGATGTGAAGGAGAGCGCGCAACATGGACGAATCCGCCATCGCAAAAGGACGGGAGAAGGGCAGAGAAAGCAGGTACATGAGAATCGTACAGCCAGCTCTTATAGCGCCATGCCACGAGGAGTTACAGGCCACTTTGATTCGACACTTGATTCTTGCAAGAGAATGAGGAGGAGAGTCATAGTTGTTGCCGTTCAGATGCGGTTGGTTGAAGTCCGATCGCCACTAGATGATCGTGCTGACTGCGACTACGCTTGATGAAGGGCTCACGCCGGCCCTTTGAGATTCAATAAAAATGAGACGAACTCCATAGAGACGACGACGAAGGTCACTGTAGGAGGAGAGCGAGACCACTAGCACGACAGACAGGACGGAGTGTCGGTCGAAGCCTGGAAGGAGCTTCAAGTTGGCGGCGATGAACTCCTAGACCCATGCTTCGGGTGACGCAAGATGCTTACTCACATACTTATGATTACTTGTCGGAAGCTTTCTTCAAGCATGCAGTGCATCCGAGTTCTTCGCGCAGCTGCGCTTTGGGTGCTGTCTGTACTTACTGTCTCGCAAACGCTTCTCGCCCCTGCCAGCTACTCACATCATACTCGTTTCCTGTACGACTGTAGGGCAAAGACAGTACTGCTAGACATAGTAGGCACTCATCGGAACTTGCCGCTGAGGGCAATCAGAATAGTATTCGCATACAGTCTCATATATTGACGCTAAGACTGAGACATATATGTGCAAGATGTCTTTCAAGCGCTCAGAAAGAGCACAGGTTTTCAAGGCGAAACATGTACTTTTGAGCGGCACACAGACGCTGTCTATTGCGATTACCATCGACGTGGTGGTCAGAGTTGAGTTGAGAACAAGAGACCGCGCGGCGCAGCGCGGCGCGTGCGAACATGATGCTCGCAGATGGCGGCCGCGACAAAAGGCGCGCACCTTGCGCGGCGAAGTTGACAGCGAACGGCCGTGTCTCTCCCTCGGTCATTGGGAGTCCACTAGTAGAGGCGACGAGAAAAATACCTAGCGAAACCTCAGAGATACTCCTACGAGAGTCCCCCTTCTTGAATCTACGAATTTTCGTCCTGTGACGTTGCACCTCTGCCGTCCGGATAGATGGCGACTGTCGACCCGCTGCAAGCGCTTCAAGCCGCGCTCGCGCAACCCGCCAACTCTTTCGAGCAGGCGCAGCTGCTGGAGGCCCTGCGCGAGGCGCTCGAAGCGCGTCCGCAGCCTCTACCAATATTATGCGCTACTCTATTGGGAACTGTGGCGGCTGGCGTCGAGGACTCGCTCCTCAAGCGCTTCGTACTGGACCTCATACACTTCGGCATTGCAAGGGCGAATCTATCGCTGGACCAGCGTACACAGTGTACGCAAATGGAAACAATATTTTGTTGAATTATCAGACTGACGCATGTGAGCAGTGGCGGCGCAGAGCCTAGACACGCTCGCAGGCTTACTGGTGGATCCCAGCCCGCGAATTGTAAAAGTGGTGGTGCAGACATTCGCGGGAATATACCCGATACTCTTTATGTCCTTGTACGTTCGAGGTTCTTGTTCCCCCGGGCGCAACATCTGACGCGCCACATGCAGATGCCAGAACCGCAACGCGCGCCCGCAATGGGAAGTCCTGAACGGTGCCAAAGCACGGATCCTCAACTTCGTATGGACAACGCAACCTGTGGCGGCGGGTGTCCGGCTCGCGGCCATCAAGTTCATGCAGCGCGTCATACTTGTTCAGACGCGCGGAGCGGCTGATCCCAGAGTGCGTCCGGTTCAGATGTCATCATATGTACATAGAATATTGAATACATTTGTTTCATCCCCTACAGCTGCAGAACAAGAACGATCCGAATCTGTCTATGTGTCCTGTGGATCACCCATACATCCCGGTTCAGCAGCTCGAGGCGGAGGGCACGCGACTGCTCGAGACCGTCCTCACGATGCTCTACACCTCCAGTAACGCCGACATTGTGACCGCCCTTATCAACTCATGGGCGCCCCTTGTCCGTCTCCGGCCGACTCATATCCAGCTCGTCGTAACATCTCTCACCTCCTGGCGGCCCAACGCCTTCACGAACCAGTCGTTCACCACCGTCAAGTCCGTCGAGAAAGCCGTGCGGATATTCCTCGTCCACATCAGTCACCTCGGTTCAGCCGTCGCACCTTTCAACCCTGAGATACGACAAGCCATCGCGGAGATTGATGCGAGGATTGAGAAGGGCGCACAGGAGGAGAGGGCGAGGAGAGCGGCGCTAAAGAGGCCCGCGTCAAGCACTGCTGTTGAACCGCAGCCCGAGAAGAGGCAGAAGTTAGACAATGGCGCCGCGATGCAGTCGCAGGCTGGTCAGGCGTTCAGCTTCTCGGCCTTACCGGCTCCGCTTGTTACTGAGCTTATCGTCGCGAACCTACAAGCGTTCAGCGAGGTCGAGCTGCAAGATCTTGTTCGGGCCTACAAGCCCGCCGTGGCGCCTGCTGCTGTTGCTGCTGTTGCTACACCACAGCCTACGCCACCGCCACCACCTGTGGCGGCTAAACCGGCCGCTCTCCCTCCATCTGCTCCTGCTGCGGAACGTAAGAAAGCGAGTGAGGCTGCTGCAAAGGCGAGGGCGAAGGCTGCAGAGATCACCGCTGCTGCCCCGCGCCCTACGTCCACGCAGCCTGTAGTAGCGGCAGCGGTGGGAGAGGTCGCCGCTGAGCAGGGTGCGGATAAGGCAGCGGTGAAGGAGGAGCCTGTGGATCCGTTAAAGATGGACATTGACGATGAGGTTGAGGAGGAGGCGCCTAGTGCTCCTGCAGAGGAGGCCGCGCCAGAGCAGGAGGACGAGGAGGCGGCTGCAGCCGTTCCCATGGATCTCAAAGCCTTATTATCGCTTGACCTACGCGCGCCGCCACCGCGTCCGCTCGCGGACACTGAGAAAGCCGATCTGGTGAAGGGTAGCGTCGTGCGGATACAAGACGCCGCGAAGGATGTGACGGGTGTGGGTGCGGAGGAGGACGGCGTCGAGCTGTGGATGATGCTCGTCGTCAGAATGGTCACACGGGGCGCAGAGCCGAGTCGATGTTGGGACAATAAAGGCAAGGCGAAAGGCGAGGGTGAAGATGGAGAGGGAGAGAAGGTGAAGGAGGGTGAAGAGGAGGTACTGGATCTGGCGGAGCGGTATGAGCAGCAGGACCAACTACGCGCAAATCTTTATGAATATATCATGGCGGATTTTGCTGGGCGGATGAAACTCGCTACTATGTGGATGAATGAAGAGTGGTATAGCGACCAGTTAGCCGCAGAGAAGAACTCGGGTCCTGAATTGGTGCGTATCACGACGCGTCTCACATCCACACCTATACTGACGAGTGCGGTCACATATAGCGACATAATTACGATACATGGTTATCACACATCGTCGCTGCATATCTCGGCAAGCTCTCAGGCAAAGACCGTACCTTCGGTCGTTTTCTCCTCGACCTCCCCTCCGTCCCACCCGACGTCTTCCAACTCCTCCGCGATCTCTGTATCACGCCGCAGAAGATGGAGGTCGGATTTTTGACCCTGCGCGATTTCGTGAATGATAGGCCGACACTACGAGCGGAGGCAATGAACATCTTGTTGGAGTTGACGACGCATGCAGAGAAGGCCACGAGGGCAGCCGCGATCATCACGCTCAAGCGATGGGTTGGGGACGTTCAACCTATGGATGGAATGGTTAGGGACTTCGCGTTGCAGCTTCTGAGAAGATTGCAGTCGAAGCCCGCTGGTGCCGGGGAAGGCGGTGTCGAGAAAGCGGAAAAAGAGGAGGAGGGAGACAAGATGGTCGTCGACGGAGAGACGAACGGAGTGCGCGAGCGCCTGCGGACAAGCGAAAGTGACGCCGTAGTCAATGACGAAGGGGTAGCTGTCACGAATGGCAAAGACGTAGCCGTGGCGAATGGCGAGGCGGACGGTAGCGATGCGGACGAGAATATGGAAGATGGTCAATTACCTCAGGAGCCGCAGGAGGAGATATTGACGACACCGTATCTCTCCGACGAGCTCGAGTTGCCAGCGAAGAAAGAGGTCGTGCTGCAACATATTGAGCTCCTGCTGGCATTATCGACCAAGGTACCCGCGTTCCTGGAGGAGTACGTAACTACAATTCATCTCGTCTACCTTTACTGATGACCCGTTCTAGGTTGTTCGCTGCATACGGCGAGATGGACGTTAGCGTTCAAGAGGCCATTCAAGAACTCATTACGCAACTCATGAAGACGCTCGGGCCCACACACTCCAAACTACTCGCCCTCTTGCGGGACTTCCCACCGGGTGCCGATACCCTCGTATTGCGCGTGCTCAACATCTTCACCGAGTCCGGCCGTCCTCCGCCACCCCTCGTCGCCACTGTTAAGGAGATGGTAGCGCAGCGCGACTTGGATGCGCGCTTCATCATGCCTGTTGTCGCTGAGCTCGATAAGGCCGACATCACCAAGAACCTACCGAGGATCGTGGCAATGCTTAACGGGACACCAGAAAGGAGACAAATGGTCAAGAACGTGTTCAGCGCGATCGTTGTCAGCGCGCCGGAGAAGGGCTTCAGCTCGAGCAATACGCCGAGGATGAGACAGAGCGAGCTGTTGACGCCTGCGGAATTGATGGTCTTCCTGCACACGGAGAGCTTGGTACCGTTGAAGCCTGCGATAGAGGGTGAGTGTCACCTTTTCTCTCGCTGTGCTCGCGATACTGATGATGTTTGTTATGAAGCGATCGGTATCTGCTTTAGCATGTCGGAGGTCTACCGAAGCGAGGTTCTCGCCGCGGTGATGCAACAGATCGTGGACGAGCCCGTCCTTCCGACGCTGTTCATGCGCACTGTCATCCAGGCTGTCACGACGTACAAGTCCCTCGTTGGGTTCGTGTCCACCACGCTGCTCTCACGCCTCATCACGAAGAAGATCTGGATGAGCCCGCCGTTGTGGGAAGGTTTCGGGCGCTGTGCCAAGGCTATCCAACCACACAGCTTTAACGCGCTGTTGCAGCTACCGAAGGAACAGCTGAGAGAGCTTGCGAATGAGAAGCAGCCGGGGCTGAAGACTGGGTTGAGAGAGTTCGTGTTGAGACGGGCGGGAGGGAACCGAGCAAGGGTGGCTGCTTTCTTGGAGATTCTTGGGGAGGACGAGGCACCGCAGAGCAACGGAGCAGTCGGTACGGGAGCGGCTCAGACTGAACCAGCGCCCTCAAACTCGCCCACGATGCCGCCACCGCCTCCGAACCCGATGGTTACAGAGGCTTAGGGTATTTACTTTCCGGTTTGGGGCATGGATTCGTGCGCTAGTAATATAACATTGATCTCATCTTGTACCATCTTTCTACTTTACTTGATGTTTGAAACAGCCAATGCAATGTTTGACTTCAGTCAGAAGTGTGTGATACTGTTGGACACCGCAAGTTAGCCGAAGTGACGCAAGATCAGCGTCGCCACAACCCCCGCGTGAGGAAGATGAACATAGCAAGCACGGCCTTCGAAGCGGCGGCCAATCCGCACGTAACTTGCCTTCTGCTCTCACCACTCGCCCGCTCTTGATTATACCCAGTGTCCGCAGTAGGCATCCGCGCGACCGACTATTCTCAGACTTTGATCACAGTTGCGAAGCCCGGCGGGCGGGCATCGTTGACTGACTGACGGCGCTCGGTACGTGCCTTGCTTCCGAGCCGTGTCCGGTGTGGCTTTTGCCTAATCTCGACATTAGACTATTTGGCGCGCGCCTCATGGCGGAACACATATACTCGAAGGGGACGCCGATCTGGTACGAGGATAAGGAGCATGGATGGGTGGCGGGCCAGGTCGTGGAGTCGGTGGTGGACGGGAAACAGGTCACCCTCACGCTTTCGAATGAACGACCGGCGGGCAAGAACGTTGTGATTCGCGCCACACTCGATGAAGTCTCCGACAACTCTAGCAAGCTACCGCCTCTACGGAATGCAAGTTCATTTGACGATACAGACGACCTGGCTACGCTTCCTCATCTGAACGAGCCCTCCAGTGCGTACGTCAGCCATTGCACTCCCACTAGATTCTGATCGAACATCTGAATGTAGTATTGCATGTCGTCGAGAAGAGATACGCCCAACGAAAGATATACACCTATAGTGGCATCGTGCTTGTCGCTGTCAACCCTTTCACGGACGTGCCGATTTATGGTCCCGAAGTCATCCAAGAGTATGCTGGGCGGACTCGCGAGAACCTCGAACCGCATCTGTTCTCGATAGCCGAGGAGACCTACACGGCAATGAGACATACGCGAAGATCTCAGACTGTCATCATCTCGGGTGAGAGGTGAGTGCATGCGCGAGTCCATTCCGGCATTCATGCTGACGCGCCGTAGTGGTGCAGGAAAGACTGAGTCTGCGAAGTACATCATGCGATATCTTGCCAGTGTAACGCCAACATCGGAGGGCTCTGAAAGCCCCACAGCCAGCTCAAGCTCAGTCGAGCGACAGATCTTGGCCACCAACCCCATTCTCGAAGCTTTTGGCAATGCCAAGACCACGCGGAACGACAATTCATCTCGCTTCGGGAAGTACATTCAGATCCTATTCGACGGCGGGCACACCATCGTCGGCGCGCGAATACGAACGTATCTTCTCGAACGAGCGCGTATCTCGTACCAGCAGCGGGGCGAGCGCAACTACCACATCTTCTACCAGCTTTGCGCCGGTGCATCGGCCAAGGAACGGAGTGCAATTTCACTCGACCGGCCAGCTTCTGAGTTTGCCTATCTGGCCTACTCTGACTCTCCGGACAAGGACGAGGCGGCCAGCTTTGCTGCGACCAAGCGCGCTCTGAGTACTGTAGGCATTGACGCAGCGCAGCAGATGCGCATCTTCAAACTACTCGCTGGCCTCTTACATCTTGGAGACATCACGATTCGCCAACACCGTGACAATCCCGACGCTATCATGGACGAACGAGATGCATCGTTGATCACCTCGATGGAGTTGCTTGGTATCGATCTGAAGGAGTTCCGCAAGTGGACAACAACGAAGCACTTCGCCGCTCGCGGGGAGAACATCCGGTCGAACCGTCCTGCAGGACAAGCGCGCGGCGTGCGAGATGGTGTCGCGAAGTTCATATACTCCTGCTTATTCGATTGGCTTGTGGCGCAAGTCAACTCAAGCTTGAGTAGCGACAGCGCGTCGTTCAGGGAGCAAACGTTCATCGCAGTTTTGGATATCTACGGGTTTGAGCACTTCGAGACGGTATGTTTGATACGTATCTCAATCATTGCCGTCTGGTTGATAGACTCCGTGCAGAACTCGTTCGAGCAATTCTGCATCAACTACGCCAACGAGAAGCTGCAACAACAGTTCACGTCGCACGTCTTCAAGATTCAGCAAACAGAGTACGCGAGCGAGGACATCGATTGGCAAACCATCGACTTCTCCGACAACCAGCCCACGATCGACCTGATTGAAGGCCGTCTAGGTCTTCTAGCAATCCTCGACGAAGAGTCGCGCCTTGCAGCGGGCACAGACGCAACGTTCATCGAGAAGCTGAACTGGCAGCTGCTCAACTCCGGCCCATCCGCGAAGGCGCGCAACGAGCGTATATTCAAGAACACGCCTGATAGCTTCACGATTGCGCACTATGCGCACAGTGTAGAGTATGATGTGGATGGATTCTTGGAGAAGAACAGGGGAACGGTACCGGATGAGCACATGGACTTGCTCTTGGCCAGCAAAAACGACTTCTTGAGGGAGATCGTTGAGGCGAGCGCCGTGGGGAAAGCCGCGAATGCACCCGCTTCGCTGTCTACGCCTGCTCCCGGTGGTCCTACGTCGCGACCTACGACGCCCACCAATCGGCCTACAACGCCGTCAAATGGACGTATGACGCCCAGTACAAACCGTCTTAGGCCCATGACTCCTTCCTCCGCCAATGTGAACGTCCGCGGACACGTCCGGAATCTCACCGCCAACACCGTCGCATCGCCCTTCCCCACCGGAAAAACGCAGACAACCTCTCGCAAGCCGACACAATGCAGCATCTTCAAGACTTCGCTCAGAACGTTGATGGATACGCTCGCTCAGACGGACATACACTATATCAGGTGTATGAAGCCGAACGAGGGGAAGGAGCCCTGGGTACTTGAGAGGGGGTTGGTGTTGGATCAGTTGAGGGCTTGCGGAGTGTTGGAGACAGTCAGGATCAGTACTTCGGGTTATCCCAGTCGATGGTCATACGAGGAGTTCGCGCAACGGTGAGCTTCGTCTGTTTCGCTGACGGAGTCACTCAGCTGATACACGAACAGATATGCAGTCCTCCTTCCGAAGGAGGAAGCTGAAGTTCTGCTGAAGAAACGAGACCCGAAGCTCACATCCGTTGCCGTGTTGACGCGGTTCGTCTTGGACACGACCAAGTATCGCCTTGGTAGGACAAAGGTACGTCAACTGCTCTCAGTGATGAAACTGTGCTCATCGTGAGCGGACCAGGTCTTCTTCCGTGTTCGAGTACTTGCTATCCTGGAAGGTTTGCGACACGAGGTCGAAGTTCGCGCTGCCATCACGCTTCAATGCGCATGGCGTAGTACCGTTGCGCGTCATGAACTCGCCTGGCTGCGCGAAGAGAAGGAAGAGCAAGAACGCTTGGAACACGAACGTCTGGAACAAGAGCGCCTGGAACAGGAGCGTCTACAGGAAGAGACACGGCAGGCCGAAGAGCAGAAGCGGAGAGTACGAGACAGTGATGTGATGTCCTCACACTACGACGTCGACGCTCTCTCGCTCAAACTCGACGTCGCATCAATGCGCGATCTCCCGGCGATTCCTGACTCCCCTACTCTCACGCCTCAACTGCCACCCTCACCCCGTTCGGCGCGAACAGCGCGGCCTTCTGGGTCGGCCTCTACATCACCACGGACGCCGATGAAGAAACAGATTTCGACCGTATCGTTAGGTTCTGCGGGCAAGCAGCTTTCGACCTCGCCACCAGCGTTCGGGTATCAGCAAGCCACGCAGAGCAGCGCGAGGAAACATATTCTTATTGCCGAGGAGAGGGAAGATAGGGAACGTGGACGGGAGAATCTGAGAGTTGACTCGCGGGCGGCTGATCGTGGGATTTCGACTGAGAGGCCGAAGAGCAGAGCTACAAGTCGAGCTAAGAGTCGCGATCCACCGCGGACGCAACAGGAGCGAGCCAGGAGTCGAGATCCCAAAGAGAAAGAGAAGCATCAGGGCGGGAACGCCTTGACGAGGCTTATGGGACGCTCGGATGGAGCGGAGAAGGGGAAGAAGAAAGAGAGAGATGGGCGGGAGACGCCATCCGGGAAGGAGAAGCCGAGGATGTTTGGTGGAAGGGGCTGGAGGTTAGGGAAGAGTTCAGGCAAGACAAGTGCAGAGTTGCCGAGAGAGCAGGAGAGGCAGAGCGTTGGAGAGGATGCACAACCTCCTGTACCACCTAAGCCGCCAGTGAAGGAAGACGCACCGCTCGTATGTTCGCTTCTGATTCACCAGACTTCCGCCACTAACCTTCGCCCACAGCCGATCTACGCTAAGTTCACGAGCACTCAAAGGCCGACGCCTTGGTATCTCGAAGCTCAGGCATAATCATTCCCCTCTTCTGCCTTCGAATGTGCTCTATTGGATTCGGCATCATTTGTATCATGGATCATACCCTCACGCATGTTTTCGTTATGTTTATCGACCTGCATATCGTTATCTCCCTAGGCGCTTGACCTCGTCCGGGTGCACGGAGTGCGCTCCTAGTCCAAGACTTGATTCACAGCCTGCGTACAGGTCGCTCTGGGCATCCTATATTAACCGTTAGCCAAGCTCAACCCAAAAATAAGATTAAACCCTGCGACGCGATGTGTGCCGCCGGCAATCAAAGCCGCGTTCACACACCCTTGTCATTTTTATGGGAAATGTGGCGCTCGCCCTTTGTCTCCGACGTTCATACCAGTCCACCTGTCAATCTCCGCATGCGTATCTGCAGTTACACACTACACCATAGGCTACACGCTGCAAGCATTGTCAATGGCATTGGCCAAGGAGAACCTTTCTAGATTGTCAGGAATGTCGTTCCGTGACGAGGCTCGCTGCGCTCGACAATTCCGTCTCAAGCTCACCCCGTACAACCTGCGCGCAGTCCATCAACGTCGATGATGTATCCTGGTACAGCAATCCCAGCATAATATCAGGTCTAGACGATCCCGCTATCGATGGAGTCGTCGACAAGATCGTGGTCTGGAGTGCCGGATACGACAACCCCGAAGGGCGCCTACTTGCACAAGCGATGTAATGTGTCGATCCTCACCAGCCGACTTCAAACCCGGAGCATTGATTGGCCTGTTTCTGTTAGAGTTGCAATAGCCTTTGCCACGGCTGGGTGGCGCTACGCTCGTGGCGGGTTACTCTTGTCATGCCGCCCCGGCTACTAGACGACATGTTCCTTCAGCGCCCCTGCAGATCGACGGTCTTCCCGTATCCTCTCCATGACTACGTACTCACAGCGTAAAACTCATTCAACTGGTCCAAGTTAAACTCCATTTCATTTCGGTCGTCCCGGCGCTTCCAGATCCGGTCTGAGTCTGGCGTTGCTCTGCACAATCCATGTAACGCTCTTGGTCGACGTCCAAGATCTCAAGCACGACCTACGCTGGATGTCTGGCATTGGTGTATTCTTCTGCGAAAGGCTCATGCGCGGGATGTCAATGTGTCACCTCTGTGGGCCGTCAACCACGGGACTACAAGCGTATCCTCCTCAAACAGGGACCGCTATACGTCGCTCGTCGGGCTTGTGCTCCCTGAAGGATGTCCAACTTCAATAGCTGGAGTGTACACTTCATATCGCTGATTCTTCAGGTATAAAACCACGATGCTCTTCTGTCCACTAAGGCCACACACTCCATCGACTCGATCTCATTGGCAAGAGCCCATCCCGACCACCTAAACCTGAAGAAACGATGAACACTTCGGTCAGTCATACCCAGTGTACTCGTACTCGTACTCACACCATGCACAGTCACACCATGCACAGCCCAATGAGCACCTGGTTGTTGGCTTTATTGCTAACTCCTTTGGGCCCGAGAATGCTAGTAAAATATTCGATAAGTTCATAAGAAGCCCGGGAAGCCAAGACCACCAACGTCCTCCGGCGCACATACTGCAGTACACGGACGGAACATATCGTTCTAACTCACGCCCTGATATTGTTCTCGATTACCCCAACGACGGGAAGGGCACCATCGTGCCACAGGGCATGTGGCAACCCATGCAGAACGGAGACGTTGCCCGCCACGTCCGAGATGCCACGTTATTGTTCCCTATCTTCTTCATCAACCTCAACTACACGATAGGTGTCGAGCTGGCGCAGATTGTCAATGCTCGCCCTGGCACACCTGTCAATATCTATCGCGCGAACGAGCTTGTGCCTCTCGGGAATCTGGCTACGACCCACCTCTGTCTCAAGGTCTGTGCAACGATCACATTCTCGGTACTCCCTCACTCACATGTATCAATCATGACATTCAGTGGCCGGGTTATGCGCAGGGTTACCGTAAGCAGGTCGAAATCAAGGATGCCAATAAGGTGCCGATCACGATGTCAAAACTGGTTGAACGCATCGCCAGCTTTGTCTCGCGGTTCATCGACGTGTGTTTCTGTCGCTCTCATGCTGTATCACTACTCAACTGCTGCTGCGTAGGAGGCCTCTGGATGGCCGATTGACCCGAGGAGCGCTCATTGGCGTGTTGGTCGAGGATTTATTACCAAGGACAATTTGTACGTGGTAGGGCTGGTTCACGTTTCGGCTGGCTGCTGGCAACCTGGTGCGTTCCCGACTCGTTCGCCCCCGACGTCGGTGTAGCCATTGAAACGGGTATACAGTGATCCAGCTCAAGGGCGTAAACTATCTCTGAGCGCTCCGCGTATCCACGACTCGCTCATGGCTCCCCAAGCTTCATGCTTCAAGCCGCTTCGACTTCTCCCTGTAGCAGTAGCACTAGATTCGGTAGAGTATATATTATCTGAAGTCTAAATATTGTCTCTTCTGCATCACGTCTCTCGTTCTCGTTACACTGGCGATTGTCAAGACTGAATCACATACACGAGTCTCGTCCGTAAACTACAACACATACACCCCTATCCACGTCAATTGCACGACACCTATTGTATTCAAGCGCCCGACCCGTACCGGCGGCGTCGGACAGTCTTGATAAGCACATCTAGGAACCAAGTACTGGCGTCTGTTTTCGGCCGTAGTCCCCAACCTTATCGGAACCGAGAGCGTGAACGCTAGCAAGTTCAGGGATGAAAAGAAGATGTCAAAACTCAAGTACTCAATACTCAATGCCCGAGCGCGCTCTTCGAATGAGCGCCATCGGCCCTGGACGTGCTTATGCTTGTGGATGGATCGTTGGACGGGTGGCATTGCGAGTACGTACCCGTCTTTGTCGAGGATACCTGTCCGCGCATCCAAAAGAGCAGGCTGAGTTTCATGCATATTGGGGAGTGGGCGGGAAGGGGGTGTCGCAGGGCAAGTGGCAGTAAAAGCGCGTGGGGTTAACGGTGGTGGCAGGGTAGTTTGTACACATAGAGAACAGCGTAAAGCAAAAGCATAATGCACACGGAACCCGAAGAAAGGAATAAGCACGTAAGTAAGCAGAAAGTGGGAAGCATCAGGAATTCGTAGGTACTACACTGGTAGACGTGGATATGAATTGAGGGAATGCGTTCAATTCAATGATGCCAATACAGCTTCGCATTCAAGCGGCCTTAACACCGCGACCGGCAGCCATATTCTCCTTCGCCTGTTTGCAAGGATCAGCACGGAGTCCAACCACCGAGAGAGAGCTGTACGTACACGCAGAATTGCCTCCCGTCGCTCCGCCCACTCCGGTGTGGCGCTGTACATATCTTGTACCAGCGCCTCCACGAGTGTAATGTAGTTCTCATTCGAAAATCTCCAATTAACCTTGTCCGCGAGCTCGAGGGTCATGGAGCCGGTACTAGCTGTGCTAGTTGGCCGATGCTTCAACTCAGGCCGCTGTTCGACCTTGACAGCGGCTGGTGCTCGGATTGACAATGCGCGAGATACTACTGGCGCAGACGATGGTGCACGGACTGAAGCTGGACGGGACGGGGCAGCGGACGCTGCGGGAGACGCTGAGCGCGTCGAAGAACCTGACAGGAACACTGAGGGCGTGGAACGTTGTGATGCAACGGAAGGTGGACGTGAGGCCGATGTGGGCTGTGCAGACGCTGCTGCGGATGTGCGAGAGCGGTACGACTCCGCCAATCGGGAGGCTGCCGTCGATGAGCCGGATGTTGATGTGCGTGCAGAGGCAGCAGAGCTACCCGAAGACGCAGAAGATCGTGTCGAGAAATGAATTGACGTTGGGGCTACTGGCGGTGCGGCCGGTTGCGGGGAGACAGTGGACTGGCGAGATGCACTGGTATGATGAGAAGCGATGGAATGGTGAGACGTTATCGTTTGACGCGACGCCGCTGACTGGTGGGAAGCAGTCGATCGG